>CM046351.1:26060481-26457315 GCA_025403435.1 Artocarpus heterophyllus | reverse complement strand
TATATGGGGGTTAACAGTTTTTAATGAGATAAAATAAAAATAAATAATAAAAGTAAAACCTTAAAAATAAAATTTGCCCGGGACTTAAATGAAAACTCTCAACTCAAAATAAAAATATAAACGATAAATAAACCACAGTTTTAATGTAGCACCTTAAATTTAATAATATAAACTGTTGTCATCATCATTTTATCCCTCAACACATTGTAATACAGCCACAGAAAGTAACAATTGATGCTTACATTATCATGAAGAACATTCTCAACAATTGAAGCAGTCCCAATGTAATATAGCTACATCACTTCCTCAACTATATTTCTCGTAGCCACCTCACACTTAGTGAGTCCTGAAAAGATATAAACATAAGGGAATGAGCGACACTATGCTCAGTAGAGAAAACCATTACTCACCTCTATCATTACCACATTAAAATCTGCATGGTTAGTAAGTCACATCATATTTCAGATTATGAGGTTTATTATGATCACATCTTATGGATACCGTAGTTAATCATTACCAAGTGTCATAATTACACATTTATACAAATATTACCAATCATCATTGTTCCTAGGTATCCATGTTAAATTGAGTATCACTCAACTCATCGAAACCCAAATGGGCGCACTTGATCACCCTATAAACATTCCAAGGGTGTTCCGGTGAGGGGACATCAAGCCCCGAGTCCTCACCAAATCGATTCCTGTACAGTGTGTTCTGGGACTTTCAACCCAAGGAAGCGTCATCACCTTCCCCCTATTTTACCTTTTAGGGTATTCATGCCCAAGGACGTAATCGCCGCCCTCTTCATGTCTCACCATTTCTCTATATTAAATCATTATTAATAGAGTTAGTTTTCCTAACCATGCTTCTCAATTTATAACATGTGTCAATTCATTATGTTCCTCGCCGTACAATACAAGACGAGTCCATGTCATAGTTTCATATGTGATAATCATATAATATCAGTTCAACATAGATATATATATATTGCGGCAAAACAATCAATTTTAATTCTATAAAAACCTCACAAAAGATGAGTAATAGAATCCCTACCTTTTAAGCTTATCAACAGTCTCTTAATCCTGGAATCAATTAACGTTAGCTCCATACTCCCTTGATCCTAAGGCGTGCATAAGGACAATTAAAACTAAAGCACAACATACAACTACATTCATAAAATTCATTTTAATTTAATCTTAGAATTTCAAGAAATAACCACTGCCCATAGAGGTATTACAAAGTTTAACAATATAAATTTTCTGTCTAGGGCATATACACTTAGACTTCATACATATGCTCCAAAATAGCAACAAACATATACTTAGGTTTAAGAACGCAAATTTGAATAATCCTTTAGTATAAAAGAAAATTTATAAATGAAAGACTAAATTTGTTCATAAGATTCTAACCTCAGATTATGGTTAGTTGGAAGCTTGAAATGGCTTCAAAACAGGTTCCTTTAGTTCGGTATGACTGAAATTCTTGCTCAAATGGAGGTGATGGTGGCTGATTTTTATGGCTGCCTTGAAGAAGTTCTCTAAGTATTTTGCTTCAGCAAAGAAATGAGAAGAAGAGTGTGGGAACCGTGGAAGAGAAAGGAAGAAAAGATGAAGTCTTTGAAAAGAAGTGATAGAAACAATTATAGAGGAGACATGTTGAAGCATGTCACGGAGGAAATAAAGAAAATGAGGGTCAAGAGTAGTTGGAAAAGATATCCTTATGTCTCATCTAAAGACTTTAACACACATAATGCCAATATGACATTTTTGAGATTTATTAGAAGTTCTAAGGCTTTTTAGTAATCATACTAAATAAATATAGGAGAATTTTAGAAAATTTAAAAATAGATAAAAATAAATATTATAAAATAAATTTAAATGAAGCAATTTTTTTTTTATACATTAAAAATTAATTTAATTACCTCAATACCCGTTAGGAGAATAACGGGTGTCACAGCTCTACCCCCCTTAAAGAAATTTCGTCCTCGAAATTTCAATTCTAGCAATACTAGTAAAAATTATGATTCCACTATGATTCCAATTCTGAGTCTAAACCGTTAATGTTGTTTGTCCTCCAAATTTAAGTTATCGTATTTCCACTTATTTACTTGCATAATAAATCTTACTCCTAAATCCCTCAATAAGAGTATTTCTGACAAGTTTCAACTTATAACACCGTATAATAGTCTAAGAATCTGATCAGGCATACATATTGACCATATCATGATTCCGGTCCTTCATTGTCCATGGACTGTGATTTACAATCACATTTAAGGAGATTGCCAGAGAAATTTTATATACTTCATCTTTAGGTTCCTTTTCCTTTTTGAGTAAGGAAAAGTCAAATATATTTGATTTCATACCTCAACTAATAAACTAAAACATAATCATAAAACATATATCACAAACACTTATATTCAAAACCATACATTAAACTTATTCATAGAGATATTAAACGGAATCTCAGAGTTGCAGACAAACCCGACATATTTTTCATTAAACAGCTATCCTCATGACACAAACATTCAACCCAAATAATATACTCATATTTCATATGGAATATCCCCATAACTGACTCTGGTACTTCCACATAATATTAACAGAATATTACACATTACAAACATAATACGGATACGTTTCGAGAGTACAAGGCACTCCGTATACCAGCTATCCATATCATGCATGCTTAGAGGATACAAAAACATCGATAAACAAAAGATCGGACCTTAAGAAGGATGCGTTTCGAGAGCATCAAGTACTCCGTATCCAGCCATCCCGGCATTAGGCTCAATGAATCTAAAAGATTGAACAACGACGTACCACAAGAAACACAGAATACAAGGCAAACGGTTATTCGTAACACACGAAATACGGACACACATGCCTACATGCCAAAGATAAAACAAAAAGATTACAGATGGAGATTCAAATCAATTGGCCGCTCCCGGCTTTCCCTTTCCCATTCAAGCTTGGATGTTGCAGTGTCGGATTCTGGATGTATGATTTGCATTTTATCTATCAATTCCTCAGCTGTTGAAGCAGTGACAAAGATTTGTCTCTCCGATTCTGTAGTGATGTTTTCTTCCACAGCGTAATCTAGAAATTTCAAAAGACCGTCATAAAAACCCTTTACGTTCAGCAGTCCCAAAGGTTTGGAATAAAAGCCCAACAATTGCCCACAAGCAACTATAAATATTTCCTCAAGAGTACCTAGACCACCAGGTAATGCTATAAAAGCATCAGAATTATAGATTATGTCTTTAAAATTTTTAGGGATACTCCTGACTCCTTCTCCCTTACCTATGGCTTCCTTACAAAGGTTTCCTTCAACTGGAATATGAGGCCAAATTTTTACATCAGTAGCGTCGCTAGACCTAGCTGCTAGTGCCATATTTACCATCATTTTTATACTACCACCCCCATAGATTATGTTAATCTTTTTGCGTGCTAGGACTTGCCCTAAGTGATTTGCAGCTTCTAAATAAGCTTTATCTTTTCCAAGGCTGGAACCACAAAAGACACAGACATTCTTTATTTTCTTCGTGGACTGGGAGGTAGACATATTTGGTTTATAGAAGTGGTTGCTTAATGTCTGCTCCACTTAGACTTCGGGTTCTACATGAGATTTTAAAGATGAGAAATATACAAAAAGGGCTAAAGAGATAGACGAGTAGGTAATGAAAAGGTAATCCAAAGATTTAAACAAAATCTTGTGCGGATAAGAAAGTAAGATAAGGTGATTGATAGTTTACAGAAAATCTGATTCACTTTTTGAAAAAGATTAGACTCTAATTGTATAACTTTTGACAATTGAGAACAATTCGACAAAAGACCCTCATGACACAACTGTAGACTTTTTGACAAATATACACCAAGTCTAGAAATTTAATATAAACGACAAATACTGTAGAACTTTTGAAATTTGAGACACAAATCTTGAAATATCTGGATAAGCTTTTCAAAATTCAAACATATTACTGTACCGTATGTAACGTGTCTGATAAGATATATATTTTATTATATATATATTTAAGAAAATCATAAATTAAATAAGATATTAACACTTACTGTATCAATCTAATAATCACAATTATTTCAAACACAAAAGCAAATATTCTGAGTAAAAGAAAAACACAAACTGTTGAACATCAGCTAAAACTGCTTCAAATAAGTAAAGACTAAATAACCTTTATAGTGCGATGACTTATTCCCCATCCAGTTTTCTTATGGCTTGGCAAACAGGATCTAAAAATACCATATTCCTGAGGTGTTGTCTTTCTGTATAAAATTTAGGCCAGAGTTTAAAAATAGCTCCTTGAACATATCCACTAGGGTGACCGTGGAGAGGAGGATGGATGCTATCCAAGTTCTCCTTTGAAAGTCCATCCCTACAAAACCTTATTTTATCCTCTCTATTCGTAGACATATAACCAGGTGAAGTACATTTACCGTTACAATTTTGTCTTCCACATTTGTTACAAGTGACCACGATGGCACGAGCTCTTCTTTTCATTGCACTACGACTGGTACCTGTTCCTGGTAAACCGACATCTTGACTAAAGTCACTCGGACGGATTTTCCCCTCTATTAACATTCTCACATCACAAGGGATGCCAAAACGCATAAGAATCCACAACCGAGTAATTCTAGCCTTGTATTTCTTTCTAAGAATCTTTTGGGAGAGTGATGGGAAATACTTTCTCAGGTGTTGGTACTTTGGGTCCATGATGAGATGAAAGAAGAGTAAATAGAAAGGAAAAATTAAGATAGTAAATTGCAGAATCCTAGAATTCCTTCTTCTTTTAGAGAAAAAGAAGAATTTTTAATGAAAAAGAAGAGGATTTGCGATTTAGAGAGAAAATAACAAATTAAGAGAGAAAAAGTGAACTCGGAGAAATAAGCTCCTATGCACAGTAAACGTATTTGTAAACATTAATTAAACCACTGTATATGACACGTATAGAGACCACGTGGGAGAGACAGTGTGAATCAAACTGATTTAGGATTTGAACTAGGCCCAAATGTTCTTAGTTGAAAATGGTCAAGTTGTTTCAGGCCTTAACACATTTGGAACGAGTTAAATAACAAACATAAAATTGAAAACCAATTTGTATAAATCTTAAACCCAATTTAAAGCCCACTATAGATAAAGTTAACTATGAACAACAAATCTAATTTAACGACAACAAGGATCTTCCTGAATGATATTTAAAATCATTTCATAACAACACAATCTTCCAGCAACTCAAATAATTTTGTTTTAATCAAAACCTTATTGAACAATGCATACACCCATATGTTATTCCTAATACTCAACATCTATCAATGGATTCATCATCATTACTACCAAGGGTTTAGAATGCGACTAACCTTGAAATCAATACGATTTACGTCTTTCAACGTAGACCATATCAATGAACAAAGACACTTGATGTTACTACTTAAGAACATCTATAATCCCCACAATTCTACTTATACAATATATAATTTCCTCATATAACAAAACTGTAGTTAACCAAAAGATTCACATCTAAACATCTAAAACTTAAACATTTTATTGTAATTATCCAAAATTATTATAAGTGCCTTAAGTATTATGATTTACTTAAGGAAACTCCTATTGATCATTTTTCTATTGCATCTATATATAAAGATTCACTGATACACTTAAATACAATGTACGTAACAAAATATTTCAATTTTGAGATTCATGCATTCTAGACTTTACACAGTCTCAACAGACCAAAAGTCTAACATTTATCTCTCTCATGATTCAATACTATGATTCCCAACTTATATCATATTCCTCAAATAAATAGAACTTTCAAGAAAAGTTATTGACACTTATGTGCTCCATCGAATCCACACATAATCATTACTTAGGTTTGAATTAATTACGAAAAATTTGGCATATCTATGTCAAACTTTAAAATCAATAAATCAAGCCTTATATTTCTTACTGTTTTTCACGAGACAAAAGGCTATTAAATCCTCGTATCTACACGAATTTCTCATCGTTTATACGAATTATATATGCTTATAGATCCAAATATTATACGAATCTCTCATAAGCATTCTACTTATAAACTCATTCCATATAATTATCATTCCCTCATAACTATTAATACTTTCCTTCTATGTAATTATTGTACTCATATAACCATTAGTATTTTCATTCTATGGCATTTCCATGTTACATCCTTCTAGACTGTATAAATCAATGTGAAGGTTCATTTTGATGATGACAATGAAAATTCAGCTTCAAAACCATCTCAAAAATATATATTTTTTTTAAAGTGATGCTACACTCCCTAGGTTAACCGAACCTAGGCTCTGATACCAAAAATTCTGTAACGCCCCTATGTGGGGGTTAACAGTTTTTAATGAGATAAAATAAAAATAAATAATAAAAGTAAAACCTTAAAAATAAAATTTGCCCGGGACTTAAATGAAAACTCTCAACTCAAAAATAAAAATATAAACGATAAATAAACCACAGTTTTAATGTAGCACCTTAAATTTAATAATATAAACTGTTGTCATCATCATTTTATCCCTCAACACATTGTAATACAGCCACAGAAAGTAACAATTGATGCTTACATTATCATGAAGAACATTCTCAACAATTGAAGCAGTCCCAATGTAATATAGCTACATCACTTCCTCAACTATATTTCTCGTAGCCACCTCACACTTAGTGAGTCCTGAAAAGATATAAACATAAGGGAATGAGCGACACTATGCTCAGTAGAGAAAACCATTACTCACCTCTATCATTACCACATTAAAATCTGCATGGTTAGTAAGTCACATCATATTTCAGATTATGAGGTTTATTATGATCACATCTTATGGATACCGTAGTTAATCATTACCAAGTGTCATAATTACACATTTATACAAATATTACCAATCATCATTGTTCCTAGGTATCCATGTTAAATTGAGTATCACTCAACTCATCGAAACCCAAATGGGCGCACTTGATCACCCTATAAACATTCCAAGGGTGTTCCGGTGAGGGGACATCAAGCCCCGAGTCCTCACCAAATCGATTCCTGTACAGTGTGTTCTGGGACTTTCAACCCAAGGAAGCGTCATCACCTTCCCCCTATTTTACCTTTTAGGGTATTCATGCCCAAGGACGTAATCGCCGCCCTCTTCATGTCTCACCATTTCTCTATATTAAATCATTATTAATAGAGTTAGTTTTCCTAACCATGCTTCTCAATTTATAACATGTGTCAATTCATTATGTTCCTCGCCGTACAATACAAGACGAGTCCATGTCATAGTTTCATATGTGATAATCATATAATATCAGTTCAACATAGATATATATATATTGCGGCAAAACAATCAATTTTAATTCTATAAAAACCTCACAAAAGATGAGTAATAGAATCCCTACCTTTTAAGCTTATCAACAGTCTCTTAATCCTGGAATCAATTAACGTTAGCTCCATACTCCCTTGATCCTAAGGCGTGCATAAGGACAATTAAAACTAAAGCACAACATACAACTACATTCATAAAATTCATTTTAATTTAATCTTAGAATTTCAAGAAATAACCACTGCCCATAGAGGTATTACAAAGTTTAACAATATAAATTTTCTGTCTAGGGCATATACACTTAGACTTCATACATATGCTCCAAAATAGCAACAAACATATACTTAGGTTTAAGAACGCAAATTTGAATAATCCTTTAGTATAAAAGAAAATTTATAAATGAAAGACTAAATTTGTTCATAAGATTCTAACCTCAGATTATGGTTAGTTGGAAGCTTGAAATGGCTTCAAAACAGGTTCCTTTAGTTCGGTATGACTGAAATTCTTGCTCAAATGGAGGTGATGGTGGCTGATTTTTATGGCTGCCTTGAAGAAGTTCTCTAAGTATTTTGCTTCAGCAAAGAAATGAGAAGAAGAGTGTGGGAACCGTGGAAGAGAAAGGAAGAAAAGATGAAGTCTTTGAAAAGAAGTGATAGAAACAATTATAGAGGAGACATGTTGAAGCATGTCACGGAGGAAATAAAGAAAATGAGGGTCAAGAGTAGTTGGAAAAGATATCCTTATGTCTCATCTAAAGACTTTAACACACATAATGCCAATATGACATTTTTGAGATTTATTAGAAGTTCTAAGGCTTTTTAGTAATCATACTAAATAAATATAGGAGAATTTTAGAAAATTTAAAAATAGATAAAAATAAATATTATAAAATAAATTTAAATGAAGCAATTTTTTTTTTATACATTAAAAATTAATTTAATTACCTCAATACCCGTTAGGAGAATAACGGGTGTCACAGAGCCCGTTTGTTTCGTGGTTCGGTTCGAATCATTTTGCTACAGTATTTTCTCTCATAAAAATTAAATCTTTATTTAAATATTCTATTTAAATACTCAAACTAAACGAGCTCTAAAACGATATATCCTTTTATTTATTTATTGATTTTGGAATGACTTTCTGCTGGCCCCTGTACTATATTATCATTTTGATAGGAATTTCTTTGCTCCAAGTACTAAAATAACGCGTTTTATATTATGAAGAGTTTGTTGACGTCTGAGCGTAACGTGGGGGTCACTTGATGAGGAAAAGTAAGCCTTGACTGGATTTGCATCTCGCAAGGTTTCTTACTATTTGTGATTCTTGATGCTTTAAAATTAAAAAAATTAAAATTAAAATTAAAAAAAAACATTCCTTGCCAGTTATTAACGAATTTATAACATTTTGTGGCTCATCATCTGAAAAAAAAGAAGAAGAAGAAGTCATGTTTAGTAGCACCATTACGTTACCATGATTTGTTTCAAAAATCATTATTTTGCTATTGCGTTTATTTTTCTTATTCGAATAAAATGCTTAGCTAATTCCATGCATTGGCAAAGTGAGGGGTAAATCATGCAGTGCAAGGATATTGCATTTCGGCTTAGAATATATTTTGAGGGTGTTTGGCAGTGGTGGGAACCACTCAATTTTCAGCATAATCTCAGTTATGAACAATATAAAGCTCTCATATGCTACAGTAACAATAAAAAATATACTACACTATAAAACTCTCACATGCTACAGTAAAAGTGGTTCTCACTATTGGTTCTCACCACCTTTCCAAACACCCTATTAAAAATCTTCATGGTTGTTAAAATCATTTAAGATTAATCAACTTTTTCGGTGTCAAATATTACTAGTTTACCATACACCTTAAAATCTCTCTCGTTTTTAAGTCAGCATTGTTTACTTTTACTTTTGAGTTCTATTCAAACTGACTTTTTAATATTGAAACACATGCTGAGGAATGTCCACATCGAGCCATAATTACCTACTTTGGAGATGAAACATGTCACTTGAACGAGATTAATGAACATTGAGCTAATAACCTAAAAATAATCTCAAGTGCTCCTCAGAGAAGTCCAACTTAGATCTCTCTCTACAAAGCCCCTTGCCCTAGGGGGAAGCATAACGCCACTAGGCTGCCAATTTGGTGGTTTTCAAACTAAGGTTTGAGCATTTGTGTAAGACAATAAAATTAAAAAAGAACTTTTGAAGAGCTTTTTCTAATCTTCATTGTTCTTGGTATAAATCGACGAGACTTGGATTCCAATATTCCTGGTACTGGGAGCAAACTGATACTAGCATTTAATAGTGCTTGAACAATAAATGTGGAAAGACTATCATTTAGACTTGGGTTATTTACCCTTTTATACCTTATATGTTAGTTTATTCAAAAAAATATACTTTTGATTTTTAATTTTATCAAACATATACCTTAAAATTAGATTTAGTAGATAAATTCATACTTTTTTTTGATGAACATGTCGGTTTTGACCAATAAAATGACTCAAATACCCTTGGAGAAAAATTTTAGAATAAATTTTTAGAAAGTTTTTAACTTTTTAAAAAGTTACTTACTAACTTTTTTTTTTTTTAGCACAGCTAATCCTGAACATACAAAAAAGTGCAAAAAGACGAAAATACCTGAGGGATATCAATTTAACGAACATGTGCACCACCCTGATTTTCAAGGTTGTTTTAGAAAATAGCAAAGGTTCGTTACTTTTTTAGTGAAAAATAAAACAAAATAAAAAAAATTGTCAAACTTTTTTTTTTTTTAAAAAAAGATCAAGAACAAGAAAAAAAAAAGAAAGAAAAGAAAAAAAACCCAGAGAAACCAACCCTCCGGTGCCGACCACCCCAACCATGGGTCCCACCTGGTGGCACCATGCCCACCGTTTCCACCGCCGAAAAAAAACCTTTACTGTACACTCTCACCCACCCGAGGCGAATCAAATCCTCCCCCTTCCCCCTCCGGCGCCGACCAACCCCGTCGCACCCCGCCGTCTTCTTCTTCTTCTTCTTCTCACATTCCAGCCCCATGTTCCTCCCTCTCTGTAAAACCCACGGTGGCCATGAATACCCTATTTGTTAACGAAATCTAAATCTACTCTCTAATGAGAGACGGCGAAGGAAGCCTTAGAAGCAAAAATGAGCGCAAGCCACCCTTCAGTGGACAAGCCGCCTCCTCCAATGACCGATGCGACGGCGGCGGTGGAGAATCCGATGCGCCTCTTCCAGTTCGCTTTCTCCACCGTCGCTCTCTCCGTCAAGGCCTCCACCTCCTACTTCCCTTCCTTCACCGCCTTCTGGTAACCTAACCAGAAATTGATACTTTTGTTATATTTGTTGGTTTTTGTTTTCATTGTGGGTCTGTCTCTCGCCATTGTTGATGTTTATGCCATTTTATTCAAGCAAGCCTTGGCAATTTGAAAGTGGTCACCTTGTTTGCCATCGATGACGGGGTAAGAGGAACGTTACTTTCAAGCGCGAATCAAATTTTGAAATTAAAAAAAATAAATAAAAGAAAAAAACAACAGTGATTCTAAAGTTAGTTCATTGGCACCCAGATAATCCCTGTTTTTTTATTCTAATTTCTAATTTGTAAATATTTAGAGGGAGGCTTTTAAAGTATGCATGTTTTGTTGGCGATCATTTTGTGTATCATTGACTTTGTGGAAGACTGCTACTAGTGCGAGCTCGCCGTTGTGATCCTCTTCTTTTTTTCAATAAATCTGAGATGGGTTTTTTAGTGGAATTTTCGGTAAATCTGAGATGAGTTTTTTAGTTGAATTTGTATATCTGAATTGGAAAGATGAAGAAGGGAATTTTTGTTTTTCTTGTTTTTGTTTTTGTTTTTGTTTTTTTTTTTGGTTACTCGTTTTGATGTAGGGACTGAGTTTCATTGGCCAGAGTTGGGGAAGATGGCCCGAGTCAGTAAGGATGGAAGTTTTATGCTTTTTTTTTTCGTTTTTTTAAATGGTAGATTATTTAATTAAAGGTGCTTTGGTCTTTTTAAAAGTAAACGATGATAACGTGAAAATCACATAACCCAAAAAGTAAGAAAATTAACGGTCAATTTATCGAGTAATTTACTTAAAAATTTAAAATTTTAAAAATTTTAAATAAAACAAAAAAATAAATATATATAGATTTATAAATAAAAACAAAAAACGACTCTCGTTTTTCTTAGAGTGTTGCCTTCCTCAAGCCGTGCACTTTAAGAGTGTGTTTGATACGAGTATTTGAATGAAGATTTAAATTTTTGTGAGAGAAAATACTGTGGCAAAATGATTCGAACTGTGATTTAAAAACTTAAACAAACATACCCTAAGTGAGTGCGAGATGGTGGGTGGTTTTTGCGGAGGTGGCTGTGGTGATCATAGCCTCGTCGTGAGATCTAGGGGATGGCCTTGTGATGATAGATGCGGTAGGGCATGTGAGCTTCCGTCCTGTCACAGCAGCTAGGTTGAAGGCCTCGTCGTCGCATCCGATGGGGTGGCCGTCGCAGCTAGGGGATGAGGGCAACCGTTGTAACTCGGTCGTTGCATATAGTTGTCAACCACGGTTTTGTTAAGATGTTTGGATCTGTTTTATCAATGAGTTTGAAATATTGAAGCAAAAAAAAATTAGAACCTTGATGCATTTTGGGGATTTTTGATTTGTTGCTTATAGGTAAATCATTGGTTATATGAATATTGATGTTTTGAAAAGGAAATAGGTAGAGGCTTGAATACTTTTCTTAGATGTAAACGGTGGTGATTGGTGAAGAAGAGAGTATAGCTGTATATTTATGAAATGAACCGGAGAGGCAGAAATGCTTACCGTGTTTTTGTTTTTCAAGTTCTTGAAGTGTTTTTTTTTTCTTTGTAAGTTTTTAATAATTTTTTATTTTACCCTTTAAGGGTACTAACTCTTGACCAAAAAAAAGGTATACATTTATGTATAAATTTCATTTAAAGGTATATTAAAAATCGAAAGTATACTTTTTAAATAAACGTAAAATACAAGTTATAGTAAAGTAATAACCTTTTAGACTTTCAAGTTATTTTTTTTTTTTGAACTTGAGTATTACACTGAAATTGTAGTGAAATATTAAACAGTTATATTTTGGACTGTCCTAATATGAAAATGTAGCAGTAGAACTAGCCGAGGTTAAATAGAAAACGCGTTTGTTTTGCGTTTGTTTTGTGTGTTTAAACCGTAATTCAAACCTTTTTATTATAAATTTTTTAAAAAAATTTAAATTTCAATTCGGATTGACAGAAGAATCTCTCTAGCGTTAAATTGTAAACAAAGGTTTTGATGGAAACATCCAAACAAATTCACCAAATACTTCCAAAAATATGAGTCACCAAGAGGGTAGGAACTATCGCCAAACCTTTCCTTCACTTGCTCTTGATGGCCGGCTATTTGACTGGTCTTCTTTCTCAAACATATAATATAAACATAGTACAAAACGCGCACACGCCAACGCTTATCTCAATGCCACAATCTTTTGAATTCTTTTTCGGGGAACCCCACATAGTATTAAAAATTCAAAATATGACTCCTTCAAGACAAATAATTATTCTAATTTCTTGTCATAGGTTTGGAAAATAAAGACAAAAAGTATTTATTCCATAGAAAGAACCGCATCTTCTTGTATTTTTGTCACGTGACTGTTTTTGAGAAAGAAATTGTTTTCTTGTAAAATACCAGTGAAATTTCCTTGATGTAAATATCACTTTCATTTTTTAAAAAAATATGTCTAGTCTTCTACGTAGCCAAGATGATATGAGAACAATTTCATCTTTTGTTTGGTTCGTTGTTTTGAAACATGCATGGAGGTTTGAAATTTTTTGGGTTGATGTGTAGTTGGAAAATTTAGTTCAAAATGTCAAAAACAAAAGGGGTTTTTCTGATTTAGGTTGCTTTTTTTGGTTCAAAATGTCTAATCAATGGTTGGAAATGGGCTTTATTATTTATTTTTTTTTTGGCCAAACGCTAGCTCAAATGAAATTTTTGCTTCAAACCAGCTCAATCATTAAACCAAAACGTTTATTTAATTAGAAAGTGTCGGATAGCTCAATAACAAAAAGGGCTGAAAAGTACCATGGAATAATCGAATAATCTGGGTCCATCTGTATATTTATATAAAAATTACTACAAGGACAAGCTACTTGATTGATGGTGAATATATATGTCTAAACCAGACCGTTAGTGCTTAGTTTAAAGGCATTTTTGTCTCGTGTCTTTGTACTTATTCAAACATATAAGAAATAGAAGAAACTTGAAAGTTTCTTAGCTTTGGTTTCTTATGACACAAGTGACTAAGTTGACTTCGTTATAATCACCTTACAAATAGATCCTTTGATCCATCAATTTTTGAAGCTTTTCCTCAAAACTTTATCCCCAATTGTTGTTCATGGGCAATCTTTGCTTTTCTCTGCTTCTATCTAAAATCCTTGTTGTAGCCCTCTTGAGTGGTGCTTTTACAGAAGTGGAATGCTTGAATTTCAGTTATCCAACTTTTCAAGAGGAGGACGAAATTCAATTCTTCCGCGAAAATTCCGGCATAACTCTTAATGCCATCCAAGTTACACCTGATCTTAGTGAGTCTTCGAGAATCATGAATCAATCAGGAAGATCATTGTACAAAAATCCACTAAAACTATGGAGAAAAAAAGGGGATAAGAAAACCATGGCTTCTTTCAATTCCACCTTTATGCTCAACATCTCTCCCTATCCTGCAAAGTATGTCCCACTTGGTGAAGGATTGGCGTTTATCTTAACGGCGAATCCCCATCTTCCTGACCAGAGTCAAGGGAAATGGCTTGGGATTGTGAACCAAAGCACAAATGGATCGTCTAAAGAGGGAATTGTAGCAGTGGAGTTCGACACAAGGAAGAGTTTTCCGGAGGATATCGATGACAACCATGTGGGGTTGAATCTAAACAGCATCTACTCCATCAAACAAGTTTCTCTTACCGATTATGGCGTTAATCTTTCAAGCGGAAGCAATGTAACCATACGAATTCAGTATGATGGGAAGAACATGAGTGTGTTTGTCTGGCTTACCAACGAAACAGTGAAGACCGTGGAGAATCCAGTTTTAACCTGGCCTCTGAATCTCTCAGACCATCTTCCGGATAAGGTCTACGTGGGATTCTCGGGCTCCACAGGCGAAAACAACACCCAAAGGAATTGCATACTGTCGTGGGATTTCCACAGTTCAGATATTGATGCAAATCCTAATCCGTTGTGGGTTTGGATTGTTGTCCCAATTGCAGCAGTTTCTCTACTTGGTATTTCTTTTTACTTGTACTGGGAAAGACCATGTTGCAAGAAGGATCTGGAGGAGGCGTATCCGAGGATAGAAGAGCAGATTCGAGGCTCTTCCATGGCTCCTAAGAAGTTCCAACTGAAAGATCTAAAAAGAGCAACAAGCAACTTCAACCTCAAGAACAAGCTGGGAAAAGGGGGATTTGGAACCGTCTATAAAGGATATATAGGAGATCAGGTGGTAGCAGTCAAGCGAGTCTCGAAGGATTCTCGTCAAGGACGGCAAGAGTTCGTAGCGGAAGTCACGACGATTGGCAGCCTCAGCCACAGAAATCTGGTGAAGTTGATTGGATGGTGCTATGAAAGCAATGAGCTCCTCATTGTCTATGAGTTCATGCCAAATGGAAGCCTAGACAAGTTCATATTCAGCGACGAGAAGCTTGGCATGGAGACTCAAGAATTGAGCTGGGAAAGGAGGCACAACATAATATGCGGTGTGGCTCAGGCTTTAGATTACTTGCATAATGGTTGTGCGAAAAGGGTCCTTCATAGAGACATAAAAGCCAGCAACATTATGTTGGACTCGGAATTCAATGCCAAGCTCGGAGACTTTGGATTGGCTCGCATGATTCGAGAAAGCGAGAAGTCTCACCACTCGACAAAGGAGATCGCTGGGACACCGGGCTACATGGCTCCCGAATCGTTTCTCATGGGCAGGGCCACGGTGGAGACAGATGTTTACGCATTTGGAGTTCTTGTGTTGGAAGTTGTGAGTGGGAGAAAGCCCGGGAATCAGAATGAGCAAAACAACTTCAACAGCGCCATGGTAGACTGGATATGGGGGCTTCACAGCAAGGGCAGGCTTCTTGATGCCGTGGACACGAGATTGGACGGAGAATTCGAAGACGATGAAATGAGGTGTGTTATGGTTTTGGGGTTGGCATGCTGTCATCCAAATCCACACGAGAGACCTTCCATGAGAACTATATTGAAAGTTCTTAAGGGAGAAGAAGATCCACCAGCGGTGCCTGTGGAAATTCCTTCCTTTGTTTGGCCATCCATGCCTCCATCGTTGAAATCGGACCGTGAGACCACTCTGAGAGGGGGACAACTTACTCCATTCACAGAGATCACTGGAAGATGAATTAAAAAAAAAAAAACAAGGATCTGAATTGAACCTTGTTCTTTGTTCTGTTTATTTATTTATTTTTTTTATTTCTGTTGAGTGAAAAATGTTTGTGCCCTTGTAAATTATATTACATTTGATAAGCTTATAGCTAGGTCTCGTCCATCTCAAGAGTGGAAGTTTGAGAAACCTGCAGTACAACTAATATTGTTTGATTGAGTTGTAGATTCAAGAAAATCTTTTGTCATGTTTATATGAAAGAAGGTTTCTAAAGTACCAAACTTGTTTATGTCTCTCTTATTTTTCATGCTTACCAACAATGCCCTTTAGGTCTTGTTTGGTTGCAATGGTAGAATAGTAATACGAATAATAATGCAAATGGTAATGGAATAGGAATAGAAATGTGTTGGAAACACAAGTTGATTTTTAGTTTCGTTGAAAAGCAGAATAAGGATTTTGCGGTTTGAATAATCTGTGTTTTGACAAAAATAGCCTTGATTAGTATTAATTATTATATCTCATATATTAGCAACAAAAACATATTTGGAGTAGATTTATTTTGGAATAGATCTAATCTCTTGATAGTTTAGTTGAGCTGTATTTTGATAGAAATACATTTGATTAATATTAATCAGTCTTTTATTCAATAAAAACTATTGCTTGCCTTTATTACATAGATTTGATATATTAAAAAACATTGCATCAATTTGTCACAGACAAATCAGTTACCAGTGAGCAAAAGAGTATATTTGATTTTTACCCAAATATTTGAGTCAAATTTTGAGAGGGGCCTTTTGGGGTTGTACAAGGGTAATCTTCTTATTCTCTCCTCTTTTTTTTTTTTTAAATCATACTACCCATATATAAAATTATCATTCTTTTTAATAATATATTAGCCAATTAGATATGGAAAAATATATAAGTCATCAAAAGATGCTACATAGATGCCCATCTTATCCCAAAATATAACATCCATCATCTGCCAAAGAGTAAGTTTAATCCTAGTCAATAAATACATTCCAATATGACAACCAATAATCATAATAAATATATTAAAAAAGTTAAGAATAAATGCATCAATTAGTTAAATCCTTTCCAAAATATCGCCGGCAAGGACGGCTTTCACCCATTCATCTCTTTCCTCAACAGGGAAACTAAAAAAGGATGAAACCATAACGTCATCTTTCATTATAATGCGAGCTGTCTTACAACGACTCCCCCATTTTCGGTGAAAGACCTTCCCATTTGAATGGTTATTCTTATTTAGGCTTCTTAACCAAACATTTGAATTGGGCTTATTTTAATAGAATTGACTTCCCATTCCATTCAAGCCGACCAAACATGCCCTTAGTGTCTTGAATCACCTTGCAACAAGCTTGAATGAGACTGCCGTGTAAAGGACATTGCTTTTTGACCTATGAATGGAGCTGAAAATTGGTTTCCTGGGTTCCATAATCAGTTTTCAGATGGCAATGAAACCATTTAATTGGTGTCATATAATGCTAGCTTCTTTCCTCACTTCAATTATTATTATTTTTTTCTCATTAGTGAGTAAATTTGTTGACTAGTAGTTTTAGACTTGTAAAAATGAGGCTTGCGGAATCATATGTAAAGTACACTGGAAGTTCTACAATCTTTAAGCGTTTAGCTCTTCATGTTATCATAAAAACAATATATATACACACACAAAAAAAAAAACACTATTGTTGGCCCTTGTTTTTAGGAAAACTTATGAACTGAAACTTGGAAAACTTGTAACCAATGAGATTTTTGTTAGCAAATATTACATGTAATATGGATAAAAACAAACAAGCTACAATTGGAAATACTAAAAATCAGATAAACAAGTGCAACAAAAACCTTCAACTGAATCAAAGCCAAAATTGGACGAAAAGGTGGTCAAGGCACGTGTGGCTTATGTTTTCCTTAAAACAGATTCGTCCCCTCCGGTTGTGTATGAGGATTCGATGGATGTCTGTCTTCCAAGATACAACGAGAAACAATTATGGACTTAGCACGATCGAGCACCGCCTCTAGTGAACTTGAAACCGTGTATTCCTTTATCACCAAAAAAGGTCTACAACACTACCACCTAGAACTCAAAATACAAAAGGAAAACGTTGTGACTTTGGATGCAATTCCCTGTGTAATCAAATGTAGAAAAAGGCGGTCAAGGCATGTGTATCTCACACTTTCTTTAAAAAAGACTCGTCCCCTCTAGTTATGCACGAGAATTCAACAGACGTCTGTCTTTTAGGATATAACGACAAATAGCGATGGACTTAGAACGATTGAGCACCACCTCCAGCGAACTTAAAACCGCATATTCCTCTATCACCAAAAACGTCTACAACACTACCAGCTAGGACTTGAAATACAAAAGGAAAACGTTGTGACTTTGGATGCAATTCCATGTGTAATCAGATGTAGAAAAAGCCCTGTATATAAACAAGAAAGGAAGGTGTTACAACGTGATTTAATTCAGGTTTATGAACATTATGAGTAGGTTTATGAGCATGCATTTGGGTGTTACAACATGAGGTTTATAACCTCCATTAACCTCCACTAATAAGCATTATAAGCAGGTTTATGACCTCCATTAACCTCCACTTATGAGCAGGTTTAATTCTAAGCCATTAAACCTCTCAACAACTAAATTTAGATTTATTATTGGAAGCAAAAAAAAATTGCATAAATATAGCCCATGCAAAGCAAGCTCAACGAACCTGGTATTCGCGTCACCCACATCATACTTGTACACATTGGGCCCCTAACCCACTGGGGTCGTGATTTGCACTCTCCTACGCGTGAGAAAGCCTCTTAAGTACAACATCTTGCCCAAGCATAAAAGTGCAACCACTTAAAAACCATATCAAGCTTTAATGCATAACCAATGTAGGACTCTACATTTAGGCTTTTTTTCAATAAAATCCAAATGTCAATGGGTCTACTTTGAGCATCAATTTCTCATTCACCTGATTACCATTTTAAGCATATAAATATATAATTTTGATTTTCTCACGATGGAAAACGCAAATCCACCAAGACCCGTCACTTTTACAAAATGGATCCCACTACAAATTATGCCTCAAAATAGCTCCTCAAAATGGTTATTAACCATTTTTCCAACAATTTCGATGCCTAATTCCTTGTAATTATTGGGAGACTGTGGGCATTGAATGGTGCTCCAAACACAAATGTGGAAAAATCATACTTTAGACTTTAGAGCTTAATGCACTTGGGCATTCTTTCTTTTTTTTTCTCTATATTTATTTTTTAAAATACCACTCAACAAGTTCTAATGTCTACAATGTACAAAGCTTATTGAAATTTTAGAGAGCAATTGACAGAAAAGTTTTGGATGGTGGCAATTCTGCCTTGAACTTTTCGTGGATTAGCACTTTCGTTATAATAGTAGTTATCTCCAACTCTTGACGAAATTAGATTTGAAATAAAATAATTATTGTTTTTTAGAACCTCTACACTTTGAAATTTGGTGCTTTTGTTTAAAAAAATTACCCTTTTCTTTAGCAATTTGTTACAAAATGAATTAGTCCCGGAATTTCCTAAAATTAAAATTTTATTACTAATATTACTTTTTTGGAAATTTGGGGTCTAAGTTGTCAAGAAAAAAACTTCAGTAATAGAGTGTCAAATAACGGAAAGTTTAGGGTCCAAGCACTAAAAACCTTTTTCTTCCTTTCTTTCTTTCTTTCTCTCTTTTTTTTTTTTTAATTTTAATGAGACAGAGGAAGAGGATATCTAAGTGCAATTGTGGCAGCCACGCCAAATTGAATACAATTTCTCCAGGGAAAACGTTTAGTAAGCTTCTGCTGGAGACATTTTCACACAAAACCCTTTTTTTTACTTGTTCTTTAAAATGGTAATAATGTAAAGTTTTCACATGTTATAGTATAAAATAAAATATACTACAATATAAAACTCTTATATATAACAATGTACGGTTTAAACTCTAAAATTAAAACTCTTCTCGTAGACACCTTAAGCCTCGCCCTCTATTTGTCTGATTATTGAAAACTTAAAGTATGACACGAGATATTCACTAGGCCTATTATTTTATATGTTAATCATCTTTTGAAGGCTCGTTCGAGGACCTACACGTATATTGGTATAAATTCAAAATCAAGTGCATGGGGCAGGGGCTTTAGTCTTGCCTAATGACAACCGATGAATGTTATTTGTGTATTTCCTGAAATTCAAGTCTTTGAAGCACGTCGTCAAATTCTTGAAAGTAGTCATACAGGCAAGGATGAAAATTTCGGGAAATTTTGCTGAAAATTTCAAAAATTTCAATGTTTTGAAATATCTTTCTATTGTATTATCGATTTTAGCAAAATATCAGAAACATTGGTGAATTTCGATAAAAATATTGATATCGAAAAATCTATAGTATATTTTGTACAAAACTTTAGTACATATTAACGAAATTTCGTCAAAATTCTGGCAATATTGAAAGTTACAAAAAATTAATGGATTTCCCTTTAAATAAGCTATCAATATTTTATACTTTTAATGAATGAATATTTGTCCTATGAGTTTACAAGGAGAGAACGAGGAACACCAAGAATGCTAATATCAAATGAAGATAATATTTTCATGAGTTTACAATATTTAAATTTGGAATCCAATTATAACAGCTTCTTCAATAATATATGTTCAATGAATGAATATTTGTCTCATGTGTTTAAAAAGAGAGAGCAAGAAACATCAAGAATGCTTACATCGAATAAATATAATATTTCTGTAAGTTTACAATATATATATTTGAGATCTAATTATAACAGCTCATTCAATAAGGCTCCAAATTCTTATTATCTACATAATCAGGACTTCGGAAACTATAATAATTATGGAATTTTTTATTATCCTTGTCCAAGCATACGACAATCATCTCAGGCAAAGAAATGGGAGAATTAATAGTTTTTTATCTATGAAAATACAACAAAAAGAAGTCAATAAACCTACATATGGTATATTCATAACTATATTCAACATTATTCAAAAAACATACCATGGCACTAATATTGTTTGAATCAACAAGACATATCAATCATGTTTGACCCTCACAGAATTTCATTTTGGTATTAACAAATCTCATATATATAAAGTTTATTATGTAAATCATGTTTATTTATATTTTTTAATATTTATTATATATTAAAGTATTAGAAATATATTTAATATAAAATTTTCATAAATTTTTAAAATCTTTATCAAAAATTTTCACCGATTTCAATATTTTTTTTAAATCTCTATAAAATTAAAGTATTTATATTTTTATCGATACCGATATTTTCATCTTGCATCCTAAGTGAGAATCCCTTCAGTTGTGTACTTCTTAATCATGTCAAAATAAACAGCTTGCATGAAAATTTCTTAAAGACCACTTAAGATTGATAATACACGCGCCCGTGTGCATACGCACACAGAGTCACACACACCCTCGTTAGACTAGCCTTCGAATGTTGAGTACGACGGCGCATAACATATTAAAAGTTCCGCTGAGCTTGTATCTAATAGGTATTTAGCGGTTAGTTAGAACCAATTGATTCAACTAATAAACAATAAAAAATTCTCACATGTTATAATAAAACATAAAAAATTACTAGAGTATAAAGCTTTAACATGTTAAAATGTTTTTAATAAAAATTAATTTCAACCATTGGTTTTAATCATGTTTCTTAAACATCCTATAAAATAATCAAAGTTTTTCTATTAAAAGAAAGGCAACAATTATAATAAGATATACATTGTTTTAACCCTATGAATAGGTCTAGCCATTTTAATAGTCGGATTGATTTTTTAACAGATTTTACATCACCTATTGAAAACTTTTAATATGTACAATCACATATCATTTGTTGAAAAGTCAACACGACGATTAAAATGTCAAGAATTGCTGCTACAGCCAAATGCCAAAAACGGAAAAAAGAAAAAAAGAAGCGACTAAAGCTTTGAATGTTGACAGAACCACAAAATGGGGAATAAGTACATAGAAACTTCTTCGGTCAATAAATACATAGAAACTTCTTCTTTGGTCAATACAACAATGCCCAGCTTCTAGTTTGTTTTATGCTTTTCTAAAATATAGTTGAGCTTCTTCACACATAAGTCGTGTCCACATGAATTATCTGTGTAGATCAAGTAACTCGGTTGTTAGAATTCATCTCATTGAACAGTACAAAGCTTCTTTACTGAACGAAAAGAAGTTTTTGCACTAGTGTTTCAAAATTCATACTACTTCCCAAGTAATTTTCTACAACTGAATTTCTATTGCTATCCAGCCCATTTTGTTTTTGCATTTTGTACATATGTAGGCACAAATACATATAATGAAGAAAAGATGATAAGAAATAAGAGATCAGATCAAACTTAAGGCGCCTTTAAAAATAAATAAAAAGATCAGAGACAAAACTAGTAACTATCAACTCAAAGATTAACCCAAGTTTCTTCAACATCAAAAATGATATTGTACAATAAATACATAACCCTGGCGTAAATTTCTCGATCACTTGTTGAATATTATGTGTGTATATTGTTTTTATATATACCGTTGAGCATGTTACAATCTCTCTTAACGGAAAATACCACATCAGGTAATGACAAAGTCAAATTTTCTACTTTCTGGACCACATCCTTTCTCACTATAAATACTATTTAGAAAAAAAAAAAAAAAAACACACACACACACACACAAAAAGAACATTTACGCCAGAATTAAATTAATAACTGTTCTTACAAAGGAGGAAAAAAAAAAAAAAACTCAGACGCCATCAACTTGCACCGTCAAATCATGTATGCCCAATTCATGGTACAAACCATGCATATACTGGAGAATTAACCGATCATCCGTCTCTTTTTTCGCCTACAAAGCATTAGTTATTAAAATCAGCCATTTAATTTTCCTTTTAAGAGTTTCAAAAACAAACTAACAAATCATAAACGGGAATAATAATCAAGATGAAGAAAGTATAAATAATTCTGCAATTAGTTCTGCAATAATCAAGATGAAGAATGCATTTTTATGGAAGACATGTAATCGATATTTTAAATTAGGTCACCTGTATTGAGAGAGAGCCAACAACATGACCCGGAACCAATTCCCAAAATCGGGCTTGATTAAGTTCAGATACATCTTCGTGGGAAGTAATCTGAAACAGAATATCAAGAATTACATTAAACACATATAAATTAAAAACCGTTTCTAAAATATAGGATTAGGTCGAAGTACAAATTTATCACCTGTCTCCAGCATTTACTTAATGCTGAAGTTGGAATGCTCGGTGGCGCCATTTGAAGCAAGATACCACCTGTTGCTCTGAAGAGTGGCATGACAAGCATAAAAACTGCAACTGAAACTAGACCAAGACACAAAACTTCTGCATTTTGAACCCTACAAATAAAGGTAAAATATAAGGGAGGAAAACAAAAAGATGTTAAGACTGCAGATGAAACAAAAATTACCCGAGAGATAATAACCAGGATGCCAATATCAAACCTGCACTGAGATGATTGACACAGACCAACTTCAGATGAATCTGTGTGAAGTCAAATTAATGAAAAGGAAGGGGGGGGGGAAGAAGGACCCAAGGTACAATATTATACCTGCGAATGGAATCTGCAAGAACATGCAGGCAAACTGAATGATAGTTCATATCTTCAGCCTTTCTGTATGCTGCAAAACATACATATGGGTGATAAGAAAACCAACATCCTTAACATAAGATGCAATACAGATAAAGGGTTTGTTTGGTTGGTTAGGGGATAACTTGAATGAAAATCAGGGCAGGCAAAGAAAGAGTAAATGCCCAGTAATGGACAACAAGATACTCCTAACCATCTGGATCCAATGAGTACGATATGTTTTAGGAGGGCGCTAGATTAAATTGATTTCTGATGTTTCTCAGGAACTAGATTGCAACCGCAACTATTGGCATTGGCTCAGGTGGTAAAGGGATGAATATACAGGCCCCGGTATTTCTAACTTTGAGAGTTTGAGGAAAGAGTACATAAATATACAATCTATTGCTTACTTGAACCCACAAGTAGGCCATTCAGCAAAACAAGTGGAGAAGAAAAGAAGGTACAGACTATGGACAAAATTAGCGTCCTCATTGAATTAAAACAACTAAAAAAGATTAAGAACCGTAAGAAAAATAAAACATGTCATGCTGTCTGAGGAACTTACTAAGATTTATACGGGCATAATTCCTGAAGAACCAAACACCAATAAGATTTACCAGCAGATTCGTCACTGCCGAAACAATCAAGTAATGCCTACAAATTGAATAACAATAAGCAGCAGACAGAATACTTGCATGAAAAAAAGAACAAAAGAGCAAAATGGACTATTTACAAAATTCAAGATAAAGATCCACCTTTACAGCAAAAGAAACAAATCCTCTTCACCTTATTCAGAAACTAACCGCTAACTCCATGTACAGATAAAATATTCCAGAGCTAAAACTCACTCACATGGCACAACTAAACTAGAACCACAGACTGACTAAAATATAAGACCTCTCAAAGTCCTACTGAAAATTGTACATGCAAATAGCCAAATAGCATGCTAATTAAACACAGAGTATAGCACAAACGTGTAGTACACAAGCACTTTAGCATTATGTTGTTTTGCATAATGTTTACATGACCTAAGTTTCCATATATCTGTCAACGAATAAGAAAAAGGGGACTCTAAACATGTTACCATGACTCAAAAACAAGTAATAACTAATAATGAACTACAAACGACAGAAAAATGAAATCATTCCAAAGAAGAACAATGAAAGAAAAGAGAACAGTGAGAACCAGCGCATCTAAGTATGTGAGCTGTAAAAGTAAAGCATTAAAAAAAGTCCTTAGCAAAATCAAGATAAACACCCTTGGAAGGTTAGCATGGCCAACTTACTTGTGTTCAGATTCATCTTCTATGAATGCATGAAGTGCTTCCACTGCCAGAGAGAATGACATAAACAAAAGAAACAGCTGTCTACACACAGAAGAATCCAACAAGTTCATATATTAGCCCAAAAGAAACAACAAACACAGAAAAAAAAAATTATTATTTATCAGTAAAATGGATTTCTTTTATAAATAAAACGAGACAAGAAACTTCTTTCCTCTTAAAATAAGAACTCATTACAAGTAGGTTGTGCAACGTGTTGATCTAGAACCTATTACCATTGCAACTTGCTCGCTGAGTATGATTTACACTTTGTCCTAGAACCAGATATTTAAATATTTGAAACTGATCACCAATTTTAGACAAGAAATACCAGTGATTGTGCCTCGAAATGTGACATAATACCTGCCAAAACTATGCTTTTATTTTCTTCTCAATTAGCAAGAAATTTATGGTAGTATCTCTACGTCCGAATCACATAAATTAAACAGTGGTTATTGAACATAATAGTTGACATATTTCCATAAGCATACCGCAGGATTCTCAACATATTAGGAAGGGTAGTGCAAATCATAGGGAAAACGTGAAATACTTACAGCATTGGTGAATGCGGACAAAACCTCTAGCCGCTTATACCTGAAATTAAGAACAATCAAATTACTATTAAACTCCAAATTGTTGTTCAACGAAATGATACATAAAGCAACTTCATTCAGACAACCCAACAAGGATTTAACTATTCGAAAATGATTAATCTCACCCATAGGTGTAAATTCCATCAGGCTTTCCTCGAGAAGCAGCCATAGCAAACAATGAGAACGTCAAGAGGCCACATCCGAAAGTTAAATGAAATGCATCGGACACCAAACCTAATCAATTAATATAAAGATTAAAGCCAAACAAAAAGCAACAAAAATTCAACCAAAAAAAAAAAAAAAACTGAGAGATCAACAAGAAAAGAAATGCGAATTTCATACCTACACGACCCGTCAAAAGGCCAATACACAACTCAGCAGTTGAATACGCCACATTAAGCGAAATCAACACGAAAAGCCTCTTCATATATCGATTCCCAGACCTCATGATTCGAAACACGGAAGCCACAAGCAACAGAACCGAGAATTTCTCTCCAGAAACTTCCCGTTCGCCAAAAAATTTCACATTTCCGTCGTCAGCGTAAGTCTCCGGAGGGATATCGATGCTGGAGACGGTCCGCGAGAGGAAAGGCCTAGCGGCGCTTTCGTTCAGGCCGTTCGAGATCGGCGTGCAAGGCTCCTGATGGTATTGCTGGAACGAAGCTTGGCGCGAAAAGGCGAATCTCCGATCGCTAACTCCGATGCCGAAATCGCCATTGAAGGAGCTCTGGAGCTCGGTATCTGGCTTAGGGCGGAAGTTGAAGGGGTCTTTCTTCTCCATTTTCTTCCCCCCCAAACAGCCGCCTCCACCAGATTCCAAACTTTCAGGAACCAAGAGCTCAAACTCCTAATCAGATTTCCGTTTCAGAGATTCATGTTCATGAACCCTGATTCCCAAGGAGATACACGAATCTATGGCCGTAAATCGAAGCTAGAGAGAGAGAGGAAGGAGAGAGAAGACTGGAAACTGCAAAGTCAAGAAAGGAGGGGAGGATTTTCCCCTTGTTTTGAACGACGATGATGATGAAAAAAAAAAAAGAGAGAGAGAAGTCGTGAAAGAGTTCGTGGGCCGAGCCGTCTGGCCCAAAGTATGTATAAATACTCGGTTATAGTGTGGTCCAAAAGGGTAAGAATTTAAGGATAACCACAAAAATGCCACGTGCGGACACCTTGTTTTTTATTTCTACTTCTTTTTACAAAAATTTGAGTGCCACCAAAAAATAAATAAATAAATAAATGCCACAGAATCGAATGGAACAGCAAAATCAAAACGAGGGCTCGACTCAGGTATTGAATCCGTTATTTGAAATTGCTTACGGATCGGAATAGCTCTCGGGAGAGAATGAAACAGCTTAGATTGGAAAAAGCTCGCCGTCCAAATTTCTTTCTCCTCAATTATAAGAAGATCGTCGCCGAATTTCTCTGTCCTCAAATCGAAAAATCTAGCCGAGGAATTTTTTTTTCTCAAATCAAAAAAGATCATCGTTGAATTTCTCTTTCCTCAAATCAAAAAATCTTACAGCAAAATTTCTTTATCATCACCAAACCTAGGATATGTCATTTTATTCTCTTTTGATGATGTTGGGAACTGAAACCATGAATGGCATTCTCTCCATCGTAAATTTTTTTCTACAAGGTTGGGGTTTTTTCCTTCATTAGACAAAAATGTCCCGGTGAGGCATATGGGAGGTTTTCCCTCCATAGTGAGCAAAAATGTTCCTGCATGACATGTTGGTATGCCCTGGTGGCGCATGTGGGAGGTTTTCCCTCCTCGATGAGCAAGGATGTCCGTGCAAGACATGTCGGTGTGTCCCGGTGGGTGAGCAAGAATGTCCCTGCTGGACATGTTAGAATGCCCCATGGGGCATGTGGGAGGTTTTCCCTCCGCAATGAGCAAGAATGTCCCCACGTCACATGTCGACGTGTCCCAACAAGGTATGTGAGAGGTTTCCCTCCTCGTTGAGCAAATATGTCCTAGCGGGGCATGTCAGCGTGTCCCGGTAGGACATTTGTGAGGTTTCCCTTCTCGGTGAGCAAGAATATCCTCACGAGACATATTGGAGTGTCCCTACAAGGCAGATAGGAGGTTTTCCCTCCCCGGTGAACAAATATGTTGTGATACCTGAATATTTTTAGTAAACTAAAAATACAATAACTTAATGATTAATTTAAGCGAAAATACGTGTTATAAGCATTATATTTAATTTAATTTTTTATGATAAATTTCATAAAAATCAAAAAATATGATTTTTTAGGGTAAAAAACATGCCACAACCTTAAATAAAGAAGGAATAATATGAAAATAAGCTAGAAAGCTTAATTATTGCAAAATATGTTCTAACAAATATTAAAACAAGAATACAGTTTAAGAAAAAAAATCCTATATAATAATTTAAAAAATCATACAGTATTAGAATAATGCAATGTAAGGAAGTACATCAATAATATTATATAGTATGAAAATTACACTGTAAAAGTAATACAATGTAAGAATTAGACTGTTCAAGGTTAAGAAGTGCAGAAATTAGACTATTTAAGTTAAAACAGTATAAGAATAATACTGTTTGAAGAATATGGATGAATAAAGAATGCTGTAATAGTATAGAGAATATAACAACAGAGAAGAAAAATATTGTCAGTATAAATTTAACTGTATAAAGTTGAGCCTTATAACATTACATTACGTGATGGATAAAAATAAGTATGAGAGGTTGTGAAACCTCATGAATTACATGAAAAAGTCTATTGACAGTGTAGGAAAAATACTGTCAGTATAAATTTACACTGTATAAAGATATGGGACCCATCAAAGTGTCACCTTTAAGGTGGAGAAATTGCCACCACACCTATTGAAGTGGCCAAATCATATAATGCCAAGTTAAATTTTTATCGCAAATGATGAAGAGTGATGACCCATATGGTGAGTCATCAAAGTTTATAAAAATCAAATGTAAATCATCATTTGTTTCGTGCAAAGAAAAAGAAAGGAAATAAACCCCACAAAAAAAAATGCTCATCCTTTTCCTCCAAAGACCATCCCCTTCTAAGGCAATTCGCTCTCAATTTTTGATGAAATTCATATCAGAACAAATATTATAAGCAAAAGAAATTTTTGATTCAATTCCAAAATAACAGAAGTTTTCATTACAGTACAAAAAAGTGTTCATAACAAGGTATATATATAAAAAAGAGAGAGAGAGAGGAGAGAGTTGCATCTAATCTGTAGTGCGCTGGACTATTGGAGGTTGTGCGATAATCTCTTCGTTTGCTGCCAAGTTCTCATTCCTTGCAACTTCGGGAGCCATTGTAACTGCATCGACTTCCTCGACTTCAGAATCAACAAGTGGGGTCAGCAGCAACTCGAGCTTCACTATCTCAGCATCGACATCCATGCTTTGAAATTGACCCGCTCTAAATTCTCTTAGTGTCTCCAATCTTGTCCTGATTGAAGACTCGCTATGGACATCGAGAACCTGCTCCTTGATCTCCTCGACTTCTCTAGTCTTTTCTTCCACCTCCTTCCTCAATCGATCATTTCTTCCTTCTCTAGACGAAGACTACTGCTCAAGTTGAGGACTTTCTCGTTCAATTTGGCTAACGCAGCTATGGCTTCGTCCTTTTCTTTTCTCAAATCATCCCTCTTGGCCTCAGCCCTCCCTAGTTTCTCTTCCAGCTCTTTAATGGCTTCATTAAGTCTCTCGTTTCTATATGCAGCTTTATTAGCAAAAATGTTGTACAACTGAAGGGCCTGCAAAATACAAGACTTAATGTAAGATCTAAAGCACAAAGAATGGAAACATACCGAGTCGAAGCAAAACTTGTCTAAATTTTACCTGTCCAAGAATTAAAGTTGATTCATTCCTGAGCCAAGAAAGGGATTTGCACCTAGAATTTTTTTCATCAATAATGAAGTTGAAGCTCTTTGAAGCCTTCAGAGCTGATTCTTTATCCTGCAAAATGCTTGCATCCTCAGGAACATAGAGCACTTTATCAGTAGATCTCTTATCGACGTTCTCGTTTGCTTCGTAGGGCGCAGGAGCTTTTCTTTTCTTCGACATTGGGGGCTAAATGCTGGGGGTAGATTTGAAGTGTCCGTTGGCAGAGGAGTCTTCTCTTTGTCTGAGGCACCGGATTCGCTCGCCTCGTCTCTTTTCTTCTTTTTTGCTGTAGCTCTCGCGGTAGCCTTCCTCTTCATCGTGTCCTCCAATGAAGGAAGTGAGATATTCATTGAAGATAGGGCAGCTTCTATGAGCACAACGTCTTCGTCAAAAAGAGGAGTAATATATTTGGAAGGACCATACAACTGCTGAAGTGCACTGCAGCAAACAAATATCCAATCGACTCAATCAAGAAAACAAATAGGTATACCCATCGGAATTTCTCAGAATGTTTTCCAAATTAAGGACTTGTCAAGTCAATCAGGTTGAGAAATTTCGACCCAAGTCGTCCTTCTTAGGTAGCCAAGGCGTCGAGCTTCTCGCGGAATCGCTTCCCATTAGAAGCAAGGTGGTTCAATTCGTAATCTGCCAAACAAAAAAGGAATGTAAAGATTAGGCGGAATAACTAAATCAAATAATATAGTCATCAAAGTTCACCAATATGACCAAATGTGAAAGGAAATGGAAATCGAGTGGTCAACTCAACCAAACCACGATTGATTGCTATGAAGAAGTATTTCTCTTCCCAATGTCTGTCAGCATTAACGAAATCAGCAATAATACGCTTTGATTGCAGATAAACAAAGTAGAATCACCCTTTGTTCTTGTTGTTAGGTTTTAAATAGTGGCACGAAGGAAATCATAAAGATCGAAGTTGATGTCAGCCTTCTCGATGAGTACTATTAGTGCAATTAGAAATCGCATCCCATTTGGCATGAGTTGCGTTACCAAGATCTGGTGGGATGCGACTTTAAGTATAAATTTAGGAATTGGTAGTCGAAGTACCAGCTCAAACCACTGGGTGTACCCACACAACCAATTGTCGTTCTGTGTATTCGCTCGCTCACCAAGATACGGGAGTCAAATTTCAACGGAGGAAAGAATCCCACACTTGAACCTAATGTTCGATAGGTCCTCATCTCTAAGAATCGATTCTGGATTTTTCCAAAAGTATGATACCCCTTTTGTGGGTGAAATGTATACCCACTTTTCAAGTGATTCGATTCGCCCGCTTCAATTGGAAGGACCCGCGGATCTATTTCTTTTCTCCGCTTCGGTAGCACCTTCTTCTACTTCTTTACTTCGTCTGGCTACACCGATTATCAAAGCCCATTTGTACTTCGACTGCTCTAAGATCCATTTATCGATTTCCCCATCTTTATCGCTAGCCTAGGGATCACTCTCTTCGCTCGAACTAGAACTAATGGCTATTGCCTTCAATATTTTATGTCATAAATAGAAAACTAGAGAGAAAAAATAGCATTATTAACATTTTATTTCATGTCGTAATTCCGTGATCTAACACCACTATTCTTGCACACATATCTGTCCATCCATCCTCCATCTATAGCTATAGCCTTACCCTTATCTAAGCCACCAGATTAGAGATTTAATAGGCTTCGAAGGAGTTCTTGAAAGTTTTAAGTCTACGAGAACCAAACAGGGTCAAAAGTCACGGATTTTCTCCGAAAAGGAAGCGAAAATGGTGTCTAAATGTATGAAACTACAAGAAAATCAAACCTACAAAAAGAAAATTACAAGAGAATGTAGAGAAAGAGAGGAATCTTGCCTAAGAATCGTAGGAAAGCTCGAAAAACTCTGAGGGAAAACACCAAAGTTTGAAGAAAAAATGAGAATGAGATGAGAAAAAAGAAAGAAAGACCTATATATTGTCTGAAGGGTAATAAATCAACGACTAGGATTGAATTTTAGGAAAATGATCCGACGACTTATATCAGGTTTCTTTTTGGCTTCCCGCTCAAACTGAGGCAATGTCTCTTCAAACCAAGTGTTGACGTCAACAATGCAGAGATATTTTGGGATCCTCCACTCACAATGCACCACTTGTAATGGGTAGTTGAGACTCGCATTTTCTCGAGGAAGGGCGACGGTCATAGTATGAACGTGAGCTTCAACATAAATGACATGTCGTCGAACTAAAGTTTGGGCCTTGTTTCGAATTAATCCACTTTTATAATCGATTACATCGACTAAGCAGTGAGAACTAATTTTTAAGGTACGGTTTGGTCAGACTCAAATTGTTAAATAAGGCCCAAAATGAGAAATCTGAATTATAATCACAATGAATCGAGCCCAACAAGAGTGTTTGATTTGAGGCTGTCTAGCATAAGAAGCACCATTTATCTAGCACTTGAACGGGTCGAGGCCTCGGTCGATTCGATCAATTCAATCGATTACAATTTGATTACGATTTTGTTCATTTGTGTTTAAACATTCAATATTGTTGTAGATTTGTAAGTATTGGTTCGACGGAATCGATATGCACGACCTGGCAGTTACAAGAAGAAATATGTCAAGCCACGAATTGAGACATTGAAAAAGCCCAATTCTTACGACCTGTCACAGATCGACACATGTCCCACTATTATGTGCATCACAACCCCCACTCCTTTCATTAGTTTGAAGCCACAATCTCATACTATGTGCTTACAAAAACTCTGCAAAAATACACTCAGATCTTTTACTAATTTTTCCATCAACTCTCAAACACCTTGTAATCTGTACTCACTTTATTCATCAATAGTGAAGAACAGTAGACGTAGCTCTCATTAAAGAGTAAACAACTATAAATCCCTACGTGTGGTATCATTTATTTTTAAGTAGTGTTCAATTTTATTAAGCTTATTTACGATTTATTGTTGTTGTTTTTAACATAATTCTTCGAAGCTAAAAAGGATCCTAATAACGATAATTTGAGGACTCAAATTCTCAAATAGTAAATGCAAAATTGATCTAACATGTTCATATTTAATTATAAATCCAACATCAACACCTAAAAGTATAATAAAGAGCCCAATGTAAGTAATACGAGAGGTTACTAAGTCAAGGTTATAAGTCGAAGATGATTAATTAATTACTAAATTAATTAATCGATTATCAACGTTAGTACAATTTAAATAAAGGCAATTAAGGATAACAAATTAGATAAGGAGTATGAGTTAAGAGGATTCAAATTTCGTTAATCCTTTTGACTACCCAAATAGCCAGTTAGTAGATGAAGGGAATTTTTTAAACGAATAAAATTTAATTTCTTTTATTCGATATACTAGAATAATTAGCATAATACAAAGTAAATTCACACTCTTACAGGGTGTTTTTTCAGACTCCAGAGTAGGAAATAAGTACATGACGAGTTTAGAAGGTCTTATCTCTAGAAATCATGTAGGATTCTCACCTACAGATTAAAAAGCTACCGTTTTTAATTTAAAGTGTTTACATAGTTTTATGAAAATCATGAAAATGCATTATTAGAATTATGTCATGTTATGCTATGTGAGGAGATACCATGGTTATTATTGGGTATGTATTGTATGTGATATATGTTGTATAAAATTTATATTGCATATTCACCTTCTGTTAAGAAATGATTTATATTATGTAATGATATGTAATAACATGTCATACTGCATACACACAATAAGACAAGTGTAATAAGATAAGATAAGTTAAGTTAATAATGTCGTATCAACCTTCCGACCTACGGGAAAGATTCATAGCCTCTCGATCTAAAGAGACGTATACAAATTCAGTTCAGCTTATGATCTAAGGTTGTTGGGGACCTCACGAACCCTAACTTCTAGACGATTGCGCACAATCGGCACGTACACATAGGGGCCCCTTAAGTAAGACAAATTTGATACATCAATATATACATATATATATATAACTTGTTCATAATGAAGCATAATTAATTCATGTATATTTTTGTAAATGTTTCAAACTTGTTTTAAGAGAATATGTTTTCTACTTGTTGAGTGAAAGCTCACTTAGTTATGTTCATGCTGTAGGTAAGGAATTTGTCAACAACTTGTAATTGGCAGTGACGAGCAGTGAACGGATAGTGGAGATGGATATGAATACCGCTTACAAAAGTATCTTCTACAATAGATTTAAAATGAGTATGTATGTATGTATAGTTTTACGCAAATATGATTTAAAAACATGAATTGTAATTTTACAGTCTCAATATAAGTTATTTAAGACTAATAAGTTGTAATAGACTTAATCAAAAGTTTAAATAAGTTAATTATAGTAATAATTAGTTTTACAAATGTTTTAAAGGATTTATTTTAATTAAGGAATTGTTTTAATGAAATTAATTTAAGTAATTTGCATTATGTAAAAAAAAAATTGTTTTGCAAATTCAGACCATAAGTTTTAAGTTTAAGAAAACGATTAAAGATTTATTTTAATTAAGGAATTGTTTTAATGACATTAATTTAAGTAACTAGTATTATGTCAAAAAAATTGTTCTGCAAATTCAGACCATAAGTTCAAGTTTAAGAATATGATTATATAGTTAAATAACGGTCACGTACGTGGGGTCATTACACTCAACATGCGTGAGAAAGACGGGCCATCTTCAAACTTTGTGGCACATTGCTCAGCCACTTTGGAAAGACATTCATACACCCAAATTTTAAAGGCATATGAGAAACCATTAAACTTGTAAGTATCAAGACTATCATCTTCTCTTGAAGCGTTCTTCCCCTGGGCAAAGACAAACTTGACAATAATTAAGAGACGAAAGAGTCAAGCAATCCCACTAATCCTAGAGCTCTCAACAATCTTTAAGCAATTGTCCTCAATGGGCTTCTCAGATGGCTTGGTCAAGACAAAACAAGAAATTAGATACAAAAGCCCAATTTTTGCCTTATCCTCCTCCGTATCAAAACGCATTTTTCGAAAAACATATCTAATTTCTGATCTCCTGCAGCTCTTCCTTGAGTCCTCAAAATAAGATTGTTTCAATCTATTCTCAGAATTTGAACTAAACAAACAACTCAAATCGGATTCACCTACGCTCTTAATTCCGGTAATTAAAGCAAACTCATTTATACTAAACCAGACTTTCTTCTTCTCAAACAAAAAACACGTTTCTTGTGGATTGTGTTGGTGAATAGCATGAAAAAAAAAACCTGGTGGAGCACTTGATTTGCATTTAAGTACTCCTTAACACCTAAGAATTGACCAAAGGGAGAATTCCTATAAAATTTAACTGATCTTCATTCAAATTCTCCTTTAATTCATCAATCACTTTGTAAGAGGCAATCATATTAACTCCTCTAGGAAAAAACCTTTCTGGATCAGCAATGTAAGATCCAACATGTGTAATAAAATGTTTAAAAAAGAACATGTAGACAATTTTCTAGCATAAAAAAAAATATGCAAGTTAATATAACAAGAAGCATATCCTGGACGAACACACCAAATGTCCCACCAAGAAATGTTTTACCAATATAAAAAAATACAGAGAACATAATGGACAAAGAGAATTGGAAATGGAGTACAAACACACATATATCCATTACTATTGCTGATCAAAACATGTCAACCACAACCCCAAATGGATATGTTAAAAAACCAACAACAAAACAAAAAAGAAACAACAACTGTTATGTTTGTAAGAAAAGAAATTAACTATGTAATAGTACTAGCACAAGAAGAGAGAAATAAAACACATGGACAAAAACTGTCAGTCCATTTACAAGCAAATTTGTCTAGGTCTAACTTCTAACTCATATGCAAACATACAAAAAAAATGCCAAATAATGTACAATCTACAGTCAATTCCAAAACACACATGCAAACATACATATTGTACATAGAAAATTAGAAATGCAGTACAAAACACACAATCAAAATAAAACCAACACCAAAAAAAAAAAAAAAAAAAAAAACAGAACAAAAAAATCAAACAGAAAAAGAGGGACAAAAACTAAAGACAAACAACCAGAAAAAACTAAAAACAAAGTAACAAAAGAAATAAACAAAATACCTGTAATGGAAGTGTAGTTCTCACATTTTCAACTCATTGAATCTTCTTCTTTTCTTCAGTTCTAATAGCAGACGATCTAAGCCACTTGCTTGGAGAACTGGATTCAGAAACCTCGTTCCTCTTAGATTTACCTATTCAACTAAAATGACAAAAAAAGAAGAAGAAAAAAATGTTTAAAAACAGAAAAACCCAGACAAAAAGAAGCCAAAAACTAAGGAAAAAAATTAAAAAAAAAAACAGAGCATTAAGAGAACGTACCTGTTTGGGGACAAACCAATCAACAAATGCAAGGAAGAACAAGTGAAAGCGATGAACAAATCGCACAAAATTGGAGAAAAAACGATGAACCGAGACAACCAAACCCACGAACTTACGAACGAACCAAATCGGAAAAACCAAAATCGTAGAGAAAGGAAACCGGAATCGTAGAGAAACGCAATCGAAAGGTGAAATTAGAGAGAGAAAAGGGAAGGAACAGAAATTTCAGAGCGAGACGAAGAACACAAACGACGAACTGATTCGCTATGGAAAAGGTTATATCGAGGGTAAAATCGGAATTGTATGAAAACTTATTCAATGCGGCGGCGAATGACGCATTTAGCACGACGGTGAGAGTTATTTTTATGTGTTTTATATTGTAATGATTTATTTTTATCATAATATATAAAAGTTTTATATTATTTATAATTGAGTCCGTGGTATAAATTATTTTTAGTTAAACATACGGAAAATTTTTAATAAATAGATGTCAATTTCTTCAAAATTTGTAATTTTCGTAATAAATTATTGAGAAAAAACTATGCAATTGTTTGACATTTTTTTAACCAATTGACAATAAAAAATATTCAATATTTATAATAAGAGGTAAAAAATTATTAATTAACAAAATACTCAAATATTATAATTTTTAAATTATTTTCAGTTACACCTCTCTCTCAAACACCCTTTATATCAAATCTGTATATGTATAATTATTTATTTTTGGTAATCTCATTTTTCTATTGAGATTTTTACAGTCGAATAAATGACGACTAATGTAAACCAACTTGATAGACCGAAAACTCATTATGAAACGTTTTATAAGTTGAACTTCAATATTAAATTTAAGTCGCAGTTTAAAGAATAAAAATGGGATTTACTCTAGTTTTTAATTTATTTATTTACTAAACTGTCATAGTTGTATTAAGATTAAAAAATTATAATAATTTAACCAAGTAGTAGTTATTTAATGATTCTAACCAACAAATAATATAAAATTCTTAACAATTACAATAAAAAATTATTATAGTATAAAAGTCCTACTTGTTACAGTTTTCAAACTAATTTCTATTACACATGCTCTCACAAACACCCTGTTAGAATTGTCTTGCCAATAGGGGTTTCTTTTTCATATTCTAGAGTCTTTTTTTAAGAAAAATTATACACGTACAGATACGCTTGCTATAAAATAAAATAACATAGCATCCTTCTCATTGTTTTTTCTAGTGAATCCCAATAGAAGACCCATTTTATCAGCTGAAAGTAACTCTAGTAGATAAAATAAATAAATAAATAACCCTTTATTTGCAATGAATTTTTCCATCAATCGTCTCAATCCTCGTTCATGGTTACATCTCCTCCCAATCCTCACATTCAACTTGGCCTTGCCCTTCCAAGAGGAAACTAACACGGAAAATGATCATTAAGTGGCTGATTGAATTTGATCAACCTGCCTTGTCTTTGTGTATCAGATGCTGCGTAGAAAGCAATCCAAATTCCGATGGGTTCCGCATTCCGCCGTCCAAAGATGCTGCGTTCCTCTCGGTAGATGTACTTTCAACAACCTCACCAACTTTCTTTCATGTTTTAGATCCAATTTTTCATACACAACTGCATTCTGCAACTGGAATAACATAAGGTATAAGCAGCTAGAATGTGGTTTCATAATAAGAACTTTGAAAATAAACAAAAAAAAGAAAAGAATTTAATACATGTTATGAAAAGATTTAAATCCCAACAAGGTTAGCACCGGCCATATTCTACGCAGATCATCGACTTCATTAAGTGAAAAAGAAATTTCAATATTAAAAGACTTGGAAGAATCAAAATAAGGCCATAACAGCTTACAAGAAGAAAATCCATGACAAAAACAAAATAAAAGGCAAGCTAGACCGTAAACTGAAAGCCTCTTTGAGAGCCAACAGGCGGAGTACCAGGTCTAAATCTTCCTAAGAGTGCACCACGGAGAAGACGCCTCTCGAAAAACTTTTGTTTGGTAAAACCATTGCAAAAGTAAAAGGCATCGCTTACATACTCATTTTGGAAGAAAAAGTGAAAAAATTAAACGCTTAAGAGAGTTACCATCTTGTCAGGATTGCAGGCGATAATCAAGAGTAAAGGCATGAATATCCGACGGACTCGTCCCAGGCCTGAAAACAAAAATTAGAGAAGTAAAAAGACATTAATAATGTTAGCACCATGTCGCTTTAAAAGCAGGTTGCTAGCTCTGACCTCCACTTAAGAAGCTTGGGGTTTTTAACTAAATTCTCAGCTCCCATAACTCTCAAACTCTTGCCACCAAGACTACATAAATGACTACAATTCACCGCTTTAATTTATTAAAAAAAAAGTACAACTCTCTTCTGTTCGTAACCAAACATTTTATTTTAAATATAGTACTATTAGTTTTACAAAATTGAAAACTAGTTGGAACATATAGGAAATTGTTAAGAAAAAATCCTTTGATTTACTAAAAGCTCGGACAACTACAAAAGGAAAAAAGTGGAGTTTTTTCATTTTTATTTTACCTTGCACTTTCTAGTGATGACAAAAAGATTCACAAAAACATTCCTTTCTTTCTTCATGGGTATTCTTTCTTTCATAGAAAAAAAAAATATATATATATATACATGGTATCAAAAAATTTCCTTCACATTTGATGGGCCAGGAGTTGCCGCCAAATCTCCCAAACTGCCTATTCGGTTTACTTATGTGAGAAGCCACCAAAGGAAGAAGGCAGCTGAGCAGGCTCAAGGCAACTTACTCCATTTTTTACTACGGATGGGAGACTGTTGAGATGGCTGAAGGGGATGACGACTTGGCAGAAGCAGCCCAAGTGGGGTTTGAGATGAAGGGTGACAAGGTGGGAATGAGGAGGAGAATTGGGTGGTTAGTTAGCTTGGGGATTGAAGAATTCAGTAAGAGAGTTGGGAAGTGTGAGGAGTGAATAAAAATGTGAATGGGGGTTGATCCAGGGCATCGATCATTTCTGTCCAAGTATTTCCTTTCTTTGTATGGAGTGCAGTGGCTCGCTTGAATAGCCACCAATCTGTGTTTTGGTTTCAGAGATTTCCAGGATTCAATATGGAAACCTCTCTCTGTGATTTTTCTACTTCAATTGATTTGTGCTTGAGTCTTCCAACATTCAACTGTCTACAACTACAATACCACATTTCTAGATCCACAGAACCTGCGCCAAGGCGTTTGGGTTCATAGATTACTGTGCAACTTCCATTTACGATAAATTCTACAATAATGTTTTCATTTCCAATAGTAAGAAAAGTTTTGACACAAATCCACCCGAAATAGCCAACACAAGCCACGTTTGTTAAGCTTAAGTGTGTTATTTATCGTCAAGTTGAAAGCTGTGACATGCGTAAAAATATAAGGATGGAAGTTGGTTGTTTTTTTTTTAATGATTGAGATTTACATAAACTGAAATTACCTTTTGTTAATGGTACCGTAATGGAACTTGAGTTTTCCAGCCTTAACATCTTGGACATACTGCAGCCACAACAACACGAATAACACCATGAGCCAAGTATTTCTATCTGACGGTAACTAACGGGATTAAATTCCAAATATTTCAGCCCTCAAAAGAAATCCCACACCAAATTTAAGGTAACCAACATAGACGAAAATGCCAGAGAATTAAACGGTATATTATCAAGTGCAAAAAGCCTGCATTCTGATGATTCTGGACCTGGTGCAAACTGTGGTTTCTTCAACTTTGCCAAGAAGATTATATAAGTCTGTTCCATGAATAAAAAACCACACATAAACATCTTTTAACAAGTGAAGAAGAAATCACCTAGGAAAAAGAGAAACGAATAAGGATAGTTTCTCCCATACCTGACCGATTAGAGGGATATCCAGTTGAGCAAAAGGTGATAGCATGTCCACTTCTGCACATGCTTCCTCCCAGGTCTCCCTCATTGCCCCTTCTGCGGCCGATTCCCCAATTTCCATGTAACCCGCAGGAAGAGTCCTGTTTGGTAACATGAAACAATCAGAATTGTAGAGACGACTTGTCAGGATTACTGGAAGCAACACTGAACTAGATGGTGTTAGCAACCAAAAATCATGCGTTTTCCCCTTGATTATTCCCCAGTAGAAATGTATTTATGTAAGGACGTACCAAAGACCATATGATGGTTGGATCTTCCTCTTGCAAAGTAGGACCTTATTGTCCTGTTCAATGAGACAACCCACAACCTACAAGTATCACTCAACAATATTAACAACACTATTATCAGCAAAAAATGGAATAAGGACTGAAATAAAGAGTTAAACAGAATTAACTTTAGTTAAAATTATAAGCATATCTCTATCTTTTCTAAACTCAACTATCAATCGTCTCTTAGAAAATCATATTTCCTAAGTTTCATAATTCTTTTAAAAAGAATAGGACTACAACTTACGAAACATGAGAACTACGTTCAAAATTTAAAACTTGAGAGAGCCAAACTTAGAGTAAAGCGAACAAAGCATATACGAAAGAAAAATTCCAGCGCTTGGCACATCCAGCAAATTCTTTAGGCATTGTTTGATAAGAGGGAAAGAAAGATAAACAACTTAGGGGAGGAAAATGGAGAATAAAGATAGGAACATTTTGTCAAAAGTCATAGTTTCCTGCCTTTTAAAGATTGTAGGGCTCGACAGAAGGAAAATTTCCCAAAAAAAAAAGATAGGAACTTCCTTTCATTATCTTTGGTATGAAGTCCCTCCTCCTGATCCCTCTGTATGGTAAAGAATTAAAATTGAGATCAGTTGAAGGATTTGAAATCTCTCACCGAATTCATTCCTTTTTCTTTTCCTCCTCACAAAACAAGCTCTTTGTTTCTGCTAATACTTTTTCAATTTTGATATTTTAGATAAAACAACTGATAACTTCAGCCAGTCTAGCCTCAAGTGGGGGCTCAAGGAACAGCTTGAATCAAAATCTCTAATCTCATCATAGGAATGAAAGCCATGCATTCTTCATCCTTACTTGATTCAATTTACTCCTAGGCCAAGACTTGGTTAAAGAACTTATCTTATATCTGATACACATGATTCCACTATTCTCTGGGACTTGAATAGCAAGTAAAATCATTGGCTTTAAAGCAATAAAAACTGCCCAAGAAAGAAAAGAACATCACTAATTAAACAAAGATTCCATAAAATAAACTACATATATATAAACATACATATATGTACATAAACACATACATACATACATATATATATATATATATATTGCTTACCATTTTTGGGTTCTGATAGGTGATTTTGCCACAAACAGTACAAATAGCTCTAATCTTCTCCTCTCCTTCAGGCACGTCATGCTTCGTTGGGCCACCACACCATTGGCAAAAATTGACCTTAAAAACATTGCCCCGAAACACCAACCAAATTATATGAAAAAGAAAATTAAAAAAAAAAAACACTAAATCAACCACAGAGAGAGAAACTCACACCAGACTTAACTGATACTAACGAAGGAGAAGGGTCTCGTGGGTTTGAGTCGGAATGGGCACGAAATGCCGTGAAGCAAAGATTCCGGCGAGTGGAAGACACGCGCAAGATCGAAGAAGAAGAAGAAGTCGTGGGCAATCTTTGTCTTACGAAGGAGAATCTAGTACGAGCGTTGTTGTGGGGTTTCCAGCGGTGGGAAACGAACCCTGAAGAAGAACAACCCAGAATTTGAATTGCTTTCAGCATTATTCTATTATACAAGCTATGCCAAGATTTGTTTTTTCCCCAAACGCCAAACAAATCGTCGTCTGGTTCCTTTTGGACAGGGTTGACTCGGCGAGTTTGTGAGAGCTTCCGAGTTATGATTCAGCTGTGACTCGTCGCGTATAGAGACGGTTACATTTTCTGTGCTTGGAATTGGGCACTGCTTTAAATTCCTCGTGATGTTGACTTCTGATCTAATTCATAGTTTCGGTGGGGAACAAGTGCAAATGATTTTATTTAAAAAAATGAAAATTTTTTAAGAATTATGTTGATAATATTTTTAAAATTTTTATCATAAAAAACATATAAAAATATTTAAAATAATTTTTAAAATAATACCAAAGGCCAAATTTGTGATTCTGATTTTTTTTAGTTACTAGTCGATTATTTATCCGTATTGCATGTAGTACTAGAGGGAGAAAAACGAGAGAGAATATGTTTACGAGGAAAAGTTACAGTGGAGGATGGAAAAATTCTGTACCGATGAAGAATACTGAGTATTACAGTTGTATCAAAAATGGGACTGTTATAATAAAAACAAAAATAGAAACTACCACACCTATTCATAAACTAAACAAAAAAAAAAAAAAAACTTTGTTCATATCCATATCGCCAGCTTTCATGGAGGGGGCAGGAAATGCTCTGCGGCGTCATCGTCGGTGGCTTCTCCAGCAACCACAACCGGTGCGTCGACGATTTCAGAAGGGCAAACAGAGGTAGCCTCACGCAAACCCAAGCGGCGACCATCGTCGTCCTCGTCGTCTGTGGCTTCTGCAACAACCACGACCTGCGCGTCGACGATTTCGAAAGGGGAAACAGAAGCGGCGTCAGAGATTTTTCATGAGAACCTAGGCAGCAGACCATCCCCGACCTTTTTGTCCTCCTCGTCGATGGCTTCTCCAGCAACCACAACCTGCACGTCGGCAATTTCGGAAGGGAAAACAAAGATGGCATCGAAGATCGTCAACGTTGCCTCCACCAATGGCGACATTATTTTGGTTTTCTCTTTTTTTTTTTTTTTTTTTTCCTTTTTTTCACTTTTTAGGTTTGGGTTGATTTTTAATAAATTTTATGTATAATAAAAAATGATTTGATTTGTGTGAGTTTTTTTTTTTTTTTCAATTAGATTGAAATCCAACCGACAATAACATTCTCCACGGTGGAGAATTTTAACATTTTCCAATTCTCCACTGTAGACCAACCCAAATATGTCTCTTGTTTTTTCTTCTTTTTTTTTTGAGAACAATTATGTTTATTGTTCGTTGGAGAAATGTTAGAAAAATGCTTTGTTTTTGTTTTGGAAGTTTCACAACAAGATTTCGTTTCTACTTTGAAAGTTTATTGGGATTATTTTTTTTTTGTTTTAATGTTTTTATTAATTTTTGTGAAAACTACTATTTATTTAGTGTTTGAGAGAGCAATTGAAACTAAAAATATTAGTTTAAATACTCTAGCATATAAAAGTTTTATAGTGTAAATTTTTTGCTTTTTGCTTTTTGCTTTTTATTACAATTGCTGACAGCAACTCCTAATTTTAATCAAGATGCCAAACAACCTAGTATCTTTTTCTTCTTTCTTTCTCATGTCGTTTTCTTGGGGAAACGACGACGTCCAGCCTTTCTACCTTTGCCCGATGTAAAATTTGTTGTCTCTTACATTATTTTATTAATTAAACCAAGTCTTTGGTTTACAGTTAATTTGATAAAAATGACATGTCATTCATATTAGAAAACCCTAATGTCGTTTAATTCTGGATATGACAGTCATCTGTAAAATCACTGTTATTTAAAATTCTGTCATTTGGAGAATACAAAAACAAAAAACAAAAAAAAAACTATACTTTATTTGTGCAATGCATTCGTAATTGTTTTTTACCATACTATGAATTCGTTCAGACTGCGTTTGCAATTGTTTTTAGTCTCAATTGAAAACAAGAATAAATCGCACTAATATGAAACAACAAGAAATTCTTCCATAGGAAAGGAAAGAATACTAGAAACAAACATCATATTTCAATGCAAAAAAAAAAAAAAAAAAGTCTAACATTTTATTCGAAGATAAAACAGACAAACCTACACTATATATTAATAATAACGTATATGCAAACACACACACAAAACAAAACACCAGGGTAGTTACTAGCACATGCAATAAGGGTTTGTAAAATTGTGTTTGTGGACACACACAAAATCACATATAAGACTTTTTAGGGAGAAAGAACGAGAAAAGGAAAGGTAAAAAGAGTGTGTGCGTTGGGGTTGGAGGGCTGGTGCGTCGCAAGTCTGCTGGCCTCCAATCTTCGACCGGAGGGCTGTCATTGGTCGATCATCATGCTTATGGGGTTTGTGCCACCAAGAGAGATAAGCTTGGCATGGGTTGGAGGTCGAGCACGGAGCTGAGAGGGAGATGAACTCCACCACAAATCTGGTCTCCGGAACAGGGAGAAAGGAGGTGTCGCCGTCCATGGAGGTCGTGGGTGGCTCGGATCTCCTCGGGGATCGAGTTGGGGCGATTAGGGGAAAGGGTTGGCTTGGCAGCTTAGGTCTGCCATGGGTGGGCGGGAGAGGTCATCGTGTGCCTGATGCCGACATTGAAGGGCCTTCCCCTAGCTAGGGGCGGGTTCATGCCGTTAGGAGAGGGTAGGTGGCAATTGTTCTAGTCTCACTATGGGGTCGGTCGAAAAGGGGCCACAGGAGCTCTCTGATGGGCAGGTGGTTGGAGTTGCGTAATTGAAGCTTCTGGGTGGCTAGCGTTGAGGGATTTTGGATCCGTGGATCGTGGTGGTGGCAGCATTTTGGTTTTGTGTTTTCTGTTGTTTATGTATACTAGGTCTAGTGTAATCAGAGTAGTGGTTTCTCCACCGGCCCCGTTAGTTATGTTTGTTGCTTTTGTGTTGCTGTGGGTAGTGTCAGGTTTAGAGGATGGTACCCCAATTGTTAGACTAGGTGCCCTAAGACTAAATGATGTAATAAGTTTTTGGAGACATTTAATCAATAAAGAATTTATTTATTATTCATATACCAAATGTTGTCCTCTTTATGTTCATTTTTGTTGAATATATGATAGGCAAACAAAAGTCTAAGACTGTTATCTAAACCTTTAAGATCGTGTATATGGTAGATAGATTATGTAAAAGACATGAATCTTAAAAGTGATAGTCTAAATGATAAGATCCGCAATCGAAGGAATAAAGTTAGGCGCTTTATTTATGCTAAGATTGTTATGTTGTCTATATCCTTAACAAAAGATGACTTGTTTTAGTCATCGGAGTGAGACTTCGTAAGTAAAAACATTGGTATATTGTTTATAGGTGACGATATATTAGATCGGGACAAAAAGTTAAATTGATTTGATTAATAATTCTGTTTGTTTAAATCAATTCACTCTAGACAATTAGATGTGTTATGTCTTAATCCTGAAATGAATAATGGGCCCATGTTCTGGGCTTGTGCCTTTTGATATACCAAAAGGTGACATCCTTATTTGATGATGGTTCGCAAACCGGTATGTTGGAAACATGACTCTTATTTGACATAGACTCGTTATTCATAGATATGAAATCCATAGCTATTTTTGCAGAGTTAATGATATTTTTTATAGGCATTATCCTACATTTGAAAGACTGGAGAGCTCACCCATTTGGATACATAAGTGTAACCGAATGACATACTATTTATAAATAGTAAGTATTCCAATGATGAGATAATCGAATATGAGATAAAAATAATCGGGAAGGTAAAACAAAATCTATCCTTACGCCGATTATGAATATCCTATGGGGATGTTACATATTCTGATATGTCATGGACAATTAGCTTATTGGAGCTTTATAAATTTATATAATTCGAGAGTGCAGCTCTAAGCTTTTAATAGACTAGCGTTAGAGTTGATAATTATAATATATATATATATATATGGGATATGTTGTTTTATAATTATAGGAACTTGACTATATATGTCCATCGAATGCCCTTTGTTAGCTCACAATAATTCATGTAACGATATGACATGTTTTTCCTAAATATTGATGACTTGTGTTAATTATTCGATTGTCTAAAATTCAATAAGAGTAGATTTAATAATTCATGCTAGTTTATCAGTTGAATTAATCTTGTGAATTAATTCAAAATAAATATGTTGAATCATTTGAATAATATTTTATTTGATATATGATTTTTTGTGTATAACTGTTTTAATCAGATAACTTCTCTATTGGCTTATTTGTATTAAAACTGAAGCTCTACTAAGATTCCTGTGTGAAAATAAAATATTCTGAAAATTCCAAATTATTGCATGGTCGACAAGGCAATGGCTAAGTTCGGCTGGCCAATGGAATTGGTTCGGTAGGCCGATCTTCCAGATCGGCATGCCAAACATGCAATAATCAGTTTACACGTTTTTAATGCATTTTTCATCAGAAGTTGATCCAAACTCAAATTTTGTAGTCTAATCTGAAAAGGACTAACCTCAAATATGACCACTACGAAACAAGAGCTATTTTTCACTGTTGTTTAGATTATTTGAGAAGCAGACAATGAGTACTCTAATGAGAGAAACTCTGAATCTCCCGAAGAGCTATTGTTCAACATCAAGAACTTTAGCTCTAGGCATTCTCAAGTGGTTATAAGGAGAGTCACTGAAGCAAAAGGTGTACGACATACGACCACCTACACTCAAATCGTGAAAAAAGAATGACAAAGAATACCAGTTTGTTGAGTCTCTTCTGGAACATTCTTCTCTTTTCGGTTTTCTACTAACTTCAGTATATAAAAAAGGTACGTAAGATCTATCATTAATTTATATACTTAACATGTCAAACTTGTTATTTGGAAAAGACTTTGATTTAAAATTTTTAAAATTCCGCTGTGTATCGTTTTTCAACGTTGGTTTGTTGGGTGGTAAGTTGAGTGGTTAGGTTTAAGGTATGGCTCTTTCTTGTGGTTGCTAAGACCACGATAGTAGGCGTACACCTCCGTTTAGGGGTAGGGATCCGTTTAGATCCGCCGATTGAACCACGGAATCCCAAGTAGGATTTCTTAGTCTGGATGTAGACCCTATTCTTGGTTCTCGGACATTTGGTTGTACTTCGACCTATTTCGGCTAATTTTAATAAATTGTTTTCCTTCAGTTGGAGGCCTTATCTACCCAAAAAAAAAAAGGTCTGTAAAATCACAATCAGAAATCCTCTTAAGAAGCACAACAATATCGAACTGGCTCTATAATAAGCAACCATTTCATTTAGTGATCGATAATCTAACAGGAATGCTTGATATCCCCGAAACAGAATTGGGATAAAGAAGCTCCTCACCTCCGCAGGAGAAGGGAACATCTATTGCACTCAGCTCAGAGCCACCTTTTCTTTGGGAAAGCATACAATACAAGGAAGAAAGACTTCTCATTGAATATATCGGTAAAGACCTTACTCTATATATTTCTTAAAAGAAGAAGGCTCTCCTATAAAGGAGGCGACAAAATCTCAGCCAACAGCACTCTGCGATTGCCATAAGATTGTTCATATGTCTTCAGCATAACCAACAGAGAAAAGTAGACATCAGAGAGCACAAAAAGGGAGAACGAAAAAGACAGACAGAGCAAAAAGAATGGAAAATTTCTCATCCTCGATAATTTTATAGATATAAATATATAAGGGAAGAGCGGGGATAAATTCATCCGCTCGTCCAGTCATGCAAAACTGCATGCTACTTCCACAATAGGAATATAGGATGATTATTGTACAAACTGCCCCACCTTGAAAAATTAAACTGGCACTACATTGCTCCTCAGGATTCTCAAACTAGACTGCAAATGTTCATGGATGTGTTACATTTACTAGCATGAGGAATAAGAGAGCTGCAACTTACAATAACATCTAAGGTTTAAATTAGTACCCTTTAATTCACGGCCAGCTTATCGCATAAAGATTGATATGCTGCACTGCAAAGCTTGAACTTCTCCTCTGCCACAGCCTGTTTTAGTTTCTAATGTGAATAACCATTCTTTTACTCTTTCTATACCTTTGTGGATATACACACATACAAAAATGTATACACAAATATTTGCCGATGTACAGCAGAAGAACCCAATTGATGCTCCAAATATTATTGTTTCTTAGATTGGTTTTAATGCTGTTGGATGTGCTCATTTAAGAACTAGTGTTTTGTCTCTAAATGGTGATTTCTCTGCCTGGTTTTTTGCTGATGCGTATGGATATAATTTGATTTGCCTGCTATGTCCCCCTTGATTAGGTGCTTATTCCCATTAAAAATAAAGAAGAAGAGCGAGAACCGAGAAGGAGGATTTTAAGCACATGCATACACACCTTGGAAGAGCCTTGATGACGATCTGGATGCCATTTTAGTGCACATGTTCGATACCTATAGTTGTAAATTCATAGAAATCAAAAAGAACAGGGGGAAAAAAAAGAATATCAGCAGACGCAAATGACAGGGGAAAGTAAAGAAATGAAAAATAGAATCCAGTCAAAGAACTCACGCAATTTTAACGTCTTCAAGTTTTAATGGACCATAAGCACTTAATCCAAGGGCCAACCTATCGGAAGCAAAATCTGACAGTGAACTTTCGTCCTCAGATTCATACTCTTCTTCAAACCGCTGTCTCCAATTCCAAGACCTCCCAGAGTATCCTGAGGAGCTGCTCCATCGAGGATTCTATCCATCAACAAACGACCAATAATAGAATCGGTTCCCACCAAAAATGGATCGGAAAAAGGTGTCCATATCAGTATCATCATAATCATCATCATCATAATCACAAAATCGGAAACCTCCTGACAACAATTTAAAAGCATGAATTAACGAAACTTCAAATGAGGCCGAAATGGATCCAGAAATTCAAGCATGGACAGATTGCAAGGGAAATTAAATCTAACAATCCCACGCTATTATTGGTAAAAACTGAAGCAGCTGCAGAATAATACAGCTCATGAGGTAAAACTTAAAAGACACCGAAACTTTGCCAGAGTCTTTTGACAAACGGCTCGATAAAGCCCAATAGCATAGCTTCCATTCTCTGGGATATGCTTAGAGGAAAGTTTGTCCTCTAAACAGAAACCAATGTCTACAGTGTATACTTACTTCTGCCCCAGTGTTGCCATCTCCTATTGGTAGTCCTGTCCCTTCTAAAGTCATTGGTTGAGAAATTCCTTCTAAACCATGAGGGGCCTCTACTTGAAGATGGATCATCTTCATCATATTCGTACTCCCGCGAGTTCTGTCATAGTAAAGTTATGATTAAAAGCTATGCAAAAGTTTAAAAAACGAGCAATCTATGAAATGCGTTACCCTTGCAAAAGTAGTTCTTATCTCTACCTATATAGAAAGACCTAATGCAACACAAACAACCCCATTTGACACACACACAAAAGAAGAAATCGACCATAAACTAACAACTATGAAATGATTAACATATAAAAACAACATTATAGAGGCAAACCCGGAACACAAAATCTGCATAAGCACTGGCATTGCGCAGGAAGTCTTGCTTTGCACGAAACCTTCGGTATCTTTTGGAATAATTGTGATTTCTCTGCAGACAACATTCCCTTTAACTATTTGAAATAAATAGCAGAAATAGACAAATTCTGAGGTCTCGTAGGTCGAATGGAAAAAGAAAGTGAAAAGGCAAAACACAAGAATACAATGATCATTAAAAGCTGAGAATTGTTTAGAGATACCAAATAAGAGGATCCATTTCACTAATTGCATATTATATCATGACTCCCAAATTGATTAATTTTCACTCTCACATTTACAGAAATGTAAAATCATGCCAAACAAACACAAGAAACCCAAGTTAGCATTACTTGTTTTTAACAGACTAATAAATGTGAATTTTAAGTATTATCTCTCTTCTAACAATCTCACACAATTAAACCTGAATTTCAATGAGCTTATTCTCTTCTAATGGCTAAATAAATTGCAACAAAGTGACGGATTTTCAGTAAAAGTTCAAATCTTCATGACCTAGAAGAGAAATTAAACAGGAACCTCCAAAGAAAAAACAGAAATCATTCAAATTTTTACATTCAGAAAAAGAATTGCATTTCGTATAGAGAGAGAAAGACTAACGAATTCCCAATGATGGTGTCGTCGGCGATTGAGGAAGGGAGTGGAGTGAAAGAGGGAAGCCCTGGCGTAGATACAATTGGGCTTGGAGTTCATGAGAGCAACTTTCATGGCGGCGATATTCATTTTCTTTTTCTTCTTTGGCGGAATGCGAATTCGATTTTTCTTTCTCGGAGGGAAATAGGAAGTAGGAAATGCTCGCAGCCCCTGAAGCTACGCTTACGCTGCGCCCACCGTTACCAGGGCGATTCTCGGCCTTTGGAAGATTTTGCAAATCGACTCGGAGACGACCAACTCAGTTCTTAAAAGAATAATACTCTCTAAGGCCCATTTGATAAATAGATTTAAATTAGTAATTTAATTTGAGTTATATGATTTGAATTAAGATTTAAGTTAATGATTAAAATTATTATCTGAATTGATATTTGGATGTGTATTTAAGTTTTAATCTAAGTATAGAATAAAATTGAAATTTATGTTTGAAGAGATAGTGAAAAAAGTTTTTTAATTTATTAACAAATCTAATAAACTCTTACGATCCTAAAAAATATGCAATATAATTCTTAATTTATTCATCTCCTCACTAGGAACACAATGAAAAAAGAATCATCTCATTTGGATATCAAATGAAAAGTTATAATTTTTTTCTTAAATATAGGAGAGAGAATCTTAGCTTTTACTGCAATAAAGATATCAAAATATCCATAGAGTAGGGGTCAGAACTCTGAAAACTTGAATTTTTGATACTCATTTGATTCAGATTTTGGGGGAAACAAACACGTATCCAAAGGAGTCTTAATACCTGAATCCAAATTTAAATTCATTGAGTGTAAATAATACTCCAACCAAACGCACTCTAAAATAGTCATAAATGATCACCAACTACTAGGAGATTTGATCCGCGCATCAACTAAATCCATCAATAAAGACAAATAAAGCACAGAGGCAAACAAAAAGTCCCACTGAGACCAAGCTCTAAATACTAGGGACATAAGCAACACAATATTAAAAAAATCTAGTCGCTCATTAACACTCATACTGTTGATTACTTACTCAAACGGGTGGGATACACAAACAAAATCAATAAATGGGGAAGCCACCTCCATTGTTATAAAGTAATCCCTACTTAAAGGAAAAAGTATTTTCGTTATTAACGTAGAAAACTTTAAAGGCCTTGAAAACAACAACAAGACAACTAATAATAAGCCGAGCAACATAATCGTAGAGGACAGATCAACAAAAATCCACCACCAGGAAACACTGGCACACAATGGCAAAGACTTATAAGGCTCCACCACCAAGAAGCACCACTACTACACTAGCAGAGATCCACGTGATTCCACTAATGAAAAGCACTTCCATAATGTCGAGGAAGACCTAAGCGACTCCACCATCAAGAAGCACCGCCACGACGTCAACAAAGAGAACCAAAGATTCGGTGCACATAGTGATGCCAATAAAATACCTAACCCCTCCCATTCATTCCCTCCAACCACAAAGCCAACACCATCACCATGTTCATTGTAGGGTTAAAAGCTCCATCTTAAAGGCTGGAGGTCTGACGACTAGTTAAGAGGTGACACCGTGATGGCAAACTCCAACCCCAAAGCAGAGAAGAAGCAGCACACCAAGAAAAAGAATGAAACCATATGCAAAAGAGAGAGAAAACTAGTGGATATATTAGAGCCACTTTGAGTTGGCTTCACTTTCACTTGTGTGGGCTCTTTATAGGAATGTCACAGATTCATGGCTTGAATTGATTTATGCCATAGAAGTAATTGTGGAGAATGTCAATTATGTCATGCCTCTTTATTTGGAGTACCAAATATACTCTTAAATTATGAGTTGTTAACTTTAGTGATAATAGTTGATTATCAATTAGTAACTATCATAACACCAGATGTAACTAATAGTATTACCATCAGAAGTTGCTAAGTAGTAACTACCATGATGCCAGATGGCTACCAACTAGTAACTACCATGATACCAATTGTCCGCCATAATAGTTACCAACCATGATGCGACCTAGATACAAACCAGTAATCGACGTTAGTTCCATCATAAATACAAAAAGAAAGAAAAACAAATTCAAAAACATCACTCAAATCAAGATCTTCCTAAAGGTCTCTACACAAGGAATAGGTCTAGTAATGTTGAACAATGGCTCTTTTTCACGTTGATAGTAACTACGAACCCTAAGCAAGAAGGACCAACACACAATTTCCAAGATCATCACTATAGTTCTCAATGGCACGTTGTAGAGAAATCTTTGAACGTGGTCTTCAAAGGAAATCACTAGAGATCTCAATGGCACTAGAGTGATCTTAGCGGAGATCACGGAAGATCTTAGTGGTGCCATCATAACACGATTTTGGAGGACCTTTGAGTGAAGGAGGCCACTGATGAGCTATACACGATTTGGTTCATGGATCCATGGATCCATTTGGTCGGCTCCCTAAGATAAAACCGTACCCCTACAAAATAATGAAAAGATGTTATTTTGTCCCTATAAAATAATTGAAATACATTGTTTTGTGCCTATAAAATATATTAAATATGTCGTTGTGTCTTTATTTTATAAGAAAAATTATAATTATTCCTCATTCAATCATTGAAATATATAATTATATCTTCATTCAATAAAATTATATTTCTAATTTTTTATATAGTGTCCCCACTGATAAAAAGTTCTAACTTTGTCACTGTGTGTGTGTTTTTTTATACGGTAACAAAAGGTTTGTGGAAACAAGTGTCAAAGAAGTCAAAATAGTTCTGATACCAATTAGTGTAAAGCTGATAAAATGAAAGAGAGAAGAAGGGATTAGAGAGGAGTAGAAGAAGGAAGAAATAATTTATTAATTCATTAATTATAGTCTTATACAAAATACATATATCACCTCTACTTATAAATATCTAAATCCTAATAGTTTTCAACTCCTAAGATTATTCAAATTCAAATAAACCCTAAATAATATAAAAAAAACTTAAAATAATTCAAATCCTGTAATAACTTTAATCCTGTATTTGAATTATGATTGTTTTATTTTGTTCTCCATCAAGTATACACCGTAATATTAGCAAATATCTATCATAATATTCGTACCAAGACCATTATGATATTATTGGTGTCCACTATGATATCAATCGAATACTGTCATTATTCACCATGATATTGACCAATAAAAATCACAGATATCAATGAAACCATTGAGTAAGACCATAAATAAACACCATTAAGTGGCTAATTTTGGGTACAATATAAGAAAGAAGAACAAATTTTTTTTTTTATCTTTTATACATTTATGAATAATAAAAAAAAATTTAAAAGCATAGTATTTAAGGAGGAAGAGGGGAGGGAGTTCCATGCGGTTGCATAGGTGGAGCTTTTAAATTTTTTATTTTTAAGGTAAATCTAATGGCACCAAACTTGAAACAAACAATCCACATACTTTAGATCTAACTAGCACAAAACCTGCACTTTGCAGCAGGAATTACTATTGTATTATACAAAAAGCTAAAAATTATTGTGGTCTAAAATTGGTTTATATACATGTACAAACGTACATATATATATATATATATATGTTGATCTAATATTCTATTGAAAAGTTTGCCATTATGTTTTACGGCTTTTGTTTTCCTCTTTTTTTTTTTTTGGCTTTTTCATCACTATAAAATAGAAATTTGAAAAAAATGAAGGAAATTATAAATGTTAAAGTGTGTGTGTGTGTGTGTATATATATATATATATATTCTCCATTAAATAATTTAAGAGTAGTTATATTACCTAGGCCTTTGACGTTTCTTTGATTGATCTTTCGTCTTTGTTTCGGAACTGAGATAATAAAATATTATTAAGACATGTATTTGATGAGATTAATATTAATATAAATTAGTAAATGTATTTTACCTTGTAGTTAATTTTTTTGGGTCTGGTCTTTTTGATCTATTGTTAGAGGGCCTGGTAGCTGTGAAGGTGCTACTGGAGGCTGAACATCTTCAAAAATTTTTGAAATAACTATATCTGTTGATGTTCCTCTTGGCCAAAAATAAAGTTGAAATATTTTTGTTTGTCCTCTAAGTTGATCAATGATAGGTGAAATTATGGATAGATTAGTAAAACCTTCATCAATTGTTAATGCTGAGTATGGTTTTTTGATAAGTGTTTGTGCAGCTAGTCCAAATATAATGCACATTTTGTCTACTGTATGTCGTTGACTTGGTTACTTAATTTAACATGTCATAGATTTTACAATAAATAGTTACTATAGTAACTTGTTTATTATAATTCATAAGAATAAATAAATTTTAATAATAATTTGTAACTATTTTGTATTACCATAGCATTGGTGTTGTGTTTATGTTGTCATGATGATTGCACCACCATTCGATTCCTGATTGTTTTAGCTGTCGATAACATTGGAGGCATCAGTTATAATACCAGCTTTGATCTGTAGAGAATCTAGTTATTGTGGCTTTTACTGTAAATTTAATACCTTGTGTAAAGGAGTAAAAGTTCTTAATTTGAGTAATATATTTAATAAATTAAGTTTTATTAATACTAACTTGATTGTTTTGTAGATCTAATGCTTGCAATTCTCTAATTGTTTTTTTTTTGTTATGTAACTTTTGTTCTTTAATTGGTTGTATTGGTGTTATTGATGCTGGTAGAAAATTAATTTATTGACTTTGATGGGAGAATCTATGTATATAATGGTAAAAATAATTAGATAAAAAAATAAAAAGAAGAAGAATTGAATTATGTGGGAAATAATGATTGTTTTGAATAATATGATATGATTTTTATTACCTTGTTTATAATGTTTTTATTTCTGAAATATCTGGATCAATATGATAGACAGTTGCTGTAGTGCTTAAGACATATGAATTTCCTATTTTTTTAAGATTAAGATAATTAATATTTGATTATATTAATTGTGTTTATATGTGTGATGCTTATGATAAAATTTTGAAGAATTACCTAGATATTGCTTTACTGCTATTGCTGCAAAAGTTGTTACAACTGGTTTATCAATTGATTTCAAAATGTTTTCATTAAATTCTTCTACTTTGTTTCCCCACAGAGTGACTTGCATTTGTTCATTTCTATTTAAAAATATAAAATAAAAAAATTAAAATAAAGAATTAAATGTTGTAAAAATGCTAAGATGTTGTTTCAATAATTTTTAATATAATTATAATAAAATATATGTATGCTTCATTTACCTTATGTTTTGTATTATTATGGTATGTCTTGTGGTTGTTCTGTTGTTAACATTTCTTTGTTCAATTGCTTGAACACTTGTTAAGACACTGATCACATCTGATGTCAAATAAATTCAAATTGTTATAAACATATATTTATAAATTAATAATGCTTTTAGTTTTTTGAAGTTAGAAGTTCATTGCTATCAACTCTTTGTTGCAGTTGATCAAATTCAACAAAGTTAAATTTATGAAATAGAATATGTCACAACTTTTCTGTGACTGGGACAAATTATTTGAGAAATAATATCGGAATCACGGGCTCATGTTGATTCTTGAATTACTTCATGCTACAAATGAGAGAGATAAATTTGTTAGTTAGTTTTATAAAGTTTGATGTTAAATAAAAGATATTATAATATGATATTCATAAGAATTATTACCTCTTCATCAACCAAAAGGCAATTGGGATTGATTAAACAACCTGCTGTAAATTTATTATTTGTCCATAATCTGCAACTTCTTGCTCTTTTAGTACCATATACTTCATTTGGTTTTAGTGCACGAATAGGTGTGGTCATATTTTCTAATTGCAAAAATAGTAAATGATGTTTTTAGTTGGTAAATGAATGGTATTATTAAATATGTCAAGTTATTGATAATATATTATTTGAATATGAAACAAAAATATGATTATATATGTTTTTCTATAATATTGTGTAAAATTTCTTTGTAGACAATTCTTTTTAAATGATTTAGATTTTTATTAATTGAATTATGAATTAATATATGTAGTTCTTTTGGTGTTATTACTTTTGATAAAGCAACATAAAATTATCCATGTGTCAAAATTGCATTTTCTAAAGATCAATTTTATTTAGAGATTGGTCTTGGCTTTTATTTATTGTCATGACGTAACAAATTTTATAGGAAATTGTTGTCTTTTTAGTGCAATTAGATTCATGTACAATTATTTCTATTCTAGAAATAAAAACTTTTTTATTAGTATTATTTGAGCTTATGATTTATCCTTCTATAATTTTATTTGTTAATTGTGTAATGATCAACCTTGTTTTGTTGCATAATCCTATTGATTGGTTTAAATTTCTTAATAACATAATATGAATCCCAACTTTAAGGTTTGATTCATGTAGTGGTACACCATTGAAATTTAGGCTGTGTAGAAATTCTTGAGGATATAAAAGATTAAGTTCGTCTATATTTCCAAATGAAGATACTATTATGTCATAACTATAATAAGATTTTAATTCATCAGGTACTAAAGATAATATATGGTTGTTAATATCATCAGTTGTTTTATTTTTTGGGGGTCATTATTGTTCGTTCTTTTAAGTATTCTATATTGTTATATATAATTGTTGAATTTTTTTTCAATTGGATTTAATTCATAATGTATTATGTATTTTTTTCGTATTTTAATCCATGTGGCATCTTTATTTTCTAACTCTTTTATTCCATCAGTAGTGTCATTTCCTATATTTAGTATCTAGTTTGAAAATTCAGTAATTTCTATTTTTTTTCTTGTTCTGTAATGTTATGGTGTTTTAATCTCATACTTGTTGTCAATCTTAAAATTAAAAAATGTGGCTATAAGTAAGAATTGTTTATGCTTGCATATATTATGTATTCTTTTGTTCCTGTAAGAATAACATGTCAAATTTGTTGAAAATCACCACCTAAGACAAATGTCATTCCACCAAATGGTTGTTCGAAATTATTTTTTAAATCTTGAAGTGTTTTGTCTAATGTTTCAAAATAATGTTTATTATTCATAGGTGCTTCATTCAATAATATAAGTGATGTTTTTTCGATTAATTTTGCTAATTGAGTTCCTTTTTTGATATGATAGATAGAAAATTCATCTACTGATAATGGTATTCAAAATCTAGAATGTGCGGTTCTACCTTTTGATAATAATAATGATGTTATTCCAGAAGATGCAACAGCTAAGACAATTTCATTGTTTGATCTTATTTTAATAATGATAACATTCCATAAATATGTTTTTCCAGTTCCTCCATGACCATATTAAAAAACGATTATCTTTTTCATGATTAAGTGATTCTAAAATTTGTTGATAAATATATTATTGTTTGTTATTCAAATTTTGAACTAATATAGTATTTTGTTCTTTAAATTTATTTATGTCGTAATTAAGTTCTTCTCTTAAGAGTTTATAGTTTAGATCACCTATTAATGATCCAATAGGAAGAGGTAAATTAAAAGTTGTAAAGTTTATTAATTTAGATTTAATAATTTTTCTAATTTGTATAATACATAATTATATAATTCGATTTTAGTCATTTGGAAATTTGGGTTATTGAATATAGTTTTGATTTTATGTAAAATATCATATGTCATAAGTTTCTAATGTTTTTCAAATAATTTTATTGGATTATTTACATTGCAAAATAATAAAATTATAACAAATAGCTTCGTAATTGACTTGAAGTTGACTAAAATGAAGCTTTGAATATTGATTCATTTCATTCTTTATCATCTCCTAACAAGCCTAATACATAACATGCTGCTTGATTTGTTGGATACGTTATGTTGTCAACTGTTCGATAGGATTCATAACTTGTTATATCTTTTCAATGATTTAGTAATAATTTTAGATAATATAGTTTTCTAGAACTTGGATGTACATAAAAGGTCCATCCGATTGTATGTCCTGTTTGTCTAACGGTCCAAGTTTGTATTTGTTATTCCAACATATAGTAGGGAATTCAATATAGGTAAGTTTTCTGGCCTTGATATTATATTTGTTTGTTTCTATCCATTCATTAGAGTTGTTTTATAAACTCCTGGTTGTTTTATTATAATAATAAGACGTTGATTTGAGTGAAATATTGTAACGCCCCTATATGGGGGTTAACAGTTTTTAATGAGATAAAATAAAAATAAATAATAAAAGTAAAACCTTAAAGATTAAAATTTGCCCGGGACTTAAATGAAAACTCTCAACTCAAAAATAAAAATATAAACGACAAATAAACCACAGTTTTAATGTAGCACCTTAAATTTAATAATATAAACTGTTGTCATCATCATTTTAACCCTCAACACATTATAATACAGTCACAGAAAGTAACAATTGATGCTTACATTATCATGAAGAACATTCTCAACAATTGAAGCAGTCCCAATGTAATATAGCTACATCACTTCCTCAACTATATTTCTCGTAGCCACCTCACACTTAGTGAGTCCTGAAAAGATAAAAATATAAGGGTATGAGCAACACTATGCTCAGTAGAGAAAGCCATTACTCACCTTTAGGTTTTTATCATTACCACATTAAAACCTGCATGGTTAATAAGTTACATCATATTCCAGATTATGAGGTTTATTATGATCACATCTTATGGATACCGTAGTTAATCATTACCAAGTGTCATAATTACACATTTATACAAATATTAACAATCATCATTGTTCCTAGGTATCCATGTTAAATTGAGTATCACTCAACTCATCGAAACCCAAATGGGCGCACTTGATCACCCTATAAACATTCCAAGGGTGTTCCGGTGAGGGGACATCAAGCCCCGAGTCCTCACCAAATCGATTCCTGTACAGTGTGTTCTGGGACTTTCAACCCAAGGAAGCGTCATCGCCTTCCCCCTACTTTACCTTTTAGGGTATTCATGCCCAAGGACGTAACCGTCGCCCTTTTCATGTCTCACAATTTCTCTATATTAAATCATTATTAATAGAGTTAATTTTCCTAACCATGCTTCTCAATTTATAACATGTGTCAATTCATTATGTTCCTCGCCGTACAATACAAGACGAGTCCATGTCATAGTTTCATATGTGATACACATATAATATCAGTTCAACATAGATATATATATATTGCGGCAAAACAATCAATTTTAATTCTATAAAAACCTCGCAAAAGATGAGTAATAGAATCCCTACCTTTTAAGCTTATCAACAGTCTCTTAATCCTGGAATCAATTAACGTTAGCTCCATACTCCCTTGATCCTAAGGCGTGCATAAGGACAATTAAAACTAAAGCACAACATACAACTACATTCATAAAATTTATTTTAATTTAATCTTAGAATTTCAAGAAATAACCACTGCCCATAGAGGTATTATAAAGTTTAACAATATAAATTTTCTGTCTAGGGCATATACACTTAGACTTCATACATATGCTCCAAAATAGCAACAAACATATACTTAGGTTTAAGAACGCAAATTTGAATAATCCTTTAGTATAAAAGAAAATTTATAAATGAAAGACTAAATTTGTTCATAAGATTCTAACCTCGGATTATGGTTAGTTGGAAGCTTGAAATGGCTTCAAAACAGGTTCCTTTACTTCGGTATGACTGAAATTCTTGCTCAAATGGAGGTGATGGTGGCTGATTTTTATGGCTGCCTTGAAGAAGTTCTCTAAGTATTTTGCTTCAGCAAAGAAATGAGAAGAAGAGTGTGGGAACCGTGGAAGAGAAAGGAAGAAAAGATGAAGTCTTTGAAGAGAAGTGATAGAAACAATTATAGAGGAGACATGTTGAAGCATGTCACGGAGGAAATAAAGAAAATGAGGGTCAAGAGTAGTTGGAAAAGATATCCATGTCTCATCTAAAGACTTTAACACACATAATGCCAATATGACATTTTTGAGATTTATTAGAAGTTCTAAGACTTTTTAGTAAACATACTAAATAAATATAGGAGAATTTTAGAAAATTTTAAAAAAAATAGATAAAAATAAATATTATAAAATAAATTTAAATGAAACAATTTTTTTTATACATTAAAAATTAATTTAATTACCTCAATACCCGTTAGGAGAATAACAGGTGTCACAAATATTACATTTTGCATATGTGGTAAATGAACTGATAGTCGTTGAACAGCCAGATTTTTGTAGTGTATTGGGTATTCATATAATCTTTACATAGCTTCATATGGTGTTATGTAGGAGCAATTAATATAATTTTTAATTTTTCTACTTCTTGATAAATAATTTGTCCAGATTGTTCTATATATAAATATTCCTGCAACAATCGCCAAATCTGCATTTTTCAAAAATTAGTAAAACTAAGAATTGAAACCACCACTTTTTGATATATGATGCCTGCATCCAAACTGATCCCACAACCTTTTAAAACTTATTAATTGTGACGTGTGGCACTTAGATTCACCTTGTGTAGGATTTCATAGCCTAAGTTATACTGTCACATCTCGGAGTACGGGAGGTGACGTGGCGGAATATTTAGATTAATTAAAAGAGGATTTAATTGAAATTGAGAGTTTAAGAATCAAATTAAATGAAAATTAAGAAGATTTTCCACCACATTTGATAAAAGGAATTTGTAAATATTAAGCAAATAATAATAATAAAATAAAAACGACGAATATGGGTTCCACAACCCACAACTTGTGCACACACACAGTACTGACAATATCATAAATACAATTACAGTCCAAGTACAAATAAAGTTAAGTCTTACATGCCTTGATTAAATAATACAGAATATAAATAAATTCTCCTATTGCTCATGAGTTCGGTCCGAAGAATCTTCTCCAAACCTAAATGGGAAACCACCTAGGAGGGGGGAATTTAAAACAGATAAAACGTGAGCGAAAGGCTCAGTAGGACTATGTTTTATAAAATAGTTTAATACAAAGAAACATAACATTATTAGAAATTATTCAAAAAGGAAACTTGAATAAATAAATAAATAAATAAATAATTTGAGTAGAACCGTTCTGTCACAGAACAGTCCACTCGTCGAATCAAATCACCATTTTATTTTTACCTAGGCAAACCATGATATCACCACCGTAGTGGCCCAGCTGGGTTTCGGGACCTGCCCCCAAGGTCGATCGCTACACGACCCGATCTCTGATATGGCATCATGCCCATGTGTTTATTATCATTATCATTCAAAACCCAATTACCGAGTGTTGTCAATTACATTTATTATGAAATTCATTTCATATCACGGTATATTAAAATATAACCGATAAAACCATTTTCAAACAACCGTTGAAAACATTTTTATAGAAATCATTTTTCAAGCCAAATCATTTCAAAACCAAGCTACCAAAGAAATAGGATAGAAGTCCTACCTCAATACTCATGCTGGTGCCCCACACTGAAATCCCGGCCCGCTATACGTTAGCTTCGCGGAACCACAAACGATCCTAGATACAAACTAAGTCGATCAATATCTAGTTCGAGACATTCTATGTTACTAAATCATTTCATGATGTCCTAGTGTGCCATTGGTACCTTTAAAATCATCCTATAAGGTTGTGATTTAAATCTGGGTACAAAACAGTGAAAACGGGTAAAAATCACAAAATTTTCCACGCATCGGTAGGCCTGCCGGACGCCCTGCTTCGGCCTGCCGAAATGCACAGTTTGGCCTGCCGGAAGCAAGGTTCGGCCTGCCGAACATTTCCCCAGATTCGGCCTGCCGGTCGGAAGAACACCGGCCTGCCGATCATCACTCCGGCCTGCCGAACATGAACTTCGGCCTGCCGAACTGGGGAAAACCCAGAAATTTCCAGTCACGGGTTTCGATTCCCCAAAACCCAAATCTGGATTCCAACCTGTTTTTCTCAATTCCCAGGCATGAAAAACAATTATACTTGATAGAAAAACATTCTAAAACATGTTTGGACTCATTTAAACAAGATTTGAACTCAAAATCCTCAAAAATCCGAAAATGAGAAAATGAGGGGAAAAATGAAAAATCTTGAATTCAATCCGTTTTTCTTCAATCTAAGCTTAGATTCTAGTTGTTCTAAGTTCATCTAACTCAAATCCAAGGTTTTCTAAGCTTAAACAAACTTAGATTTCAAAAACACACAAAATTGAAAATTTTGTAAAAAGTTTAGAAATTTTGAATCTAACCTCGAATCGAAGCTTCAATCCGCGTTCTCGGTTGCCGAATCACGCCCCGAGCTTCCTCCTTGCTATCTCGAAGCTTGGATTCAAAATAGAGTTCAAAAATTTAGAGAGAGATATAGAGAGAGAGAGCTGCCGAGAGAGATGAGAGAAGGAGAGAGGGAGAGAGGCGTGAGAGTGAGGAGAGAGAGAGGAAGGAAAGAAATAAATAGAAAAAATCGATGGGCGGTTTTACTGTGCAAAAACCATGTGCCGCCAACAGTTTTGTAAAACGGAGTATTTTTAACATTTTACAAATTGTTGTGTTTTAAAACTCAAAACATCATTTTAAAACAATAAGAAATCATTTAAATGCATTGATTTAACAAAACAACCAAAAATTTAAAATCCAACCAAATAATCTAATTAATGTTAAAACCTTAATTATGGCACACTAATCCACCATTTACATTACATTAACATTAAATAAATTTCGGGGCGTTACATATACGCATTTGAAGTTTCGCTTAGAAACTTTCTAAATGTTGTAAAATTCCTTAAAAGTCTAAGACTTTAATGTCTTGAGAACTATTTTAGGGAAACTCAGAGGGTTCAGATCGTGGCATGAAATAGCTTGTTGTAAGCTTTGTCAATGTATTTCCTTTAATACTAATTTTGTTATCTTTGGTGACTCAGAAAATTCCAAGAAATGAACTCTAAGATAAGATCTAATAAAATGCTTTCATGTTTGGTATGCTATGATTATGTTTTATTCTGTACAAATGTTACATTAGCATATATATTGTATTTGCATCGGGCAAGTATTCAAATAAATATAGACCCTTGAGCTCTTTTGCTTAAGTCGCGGCATGGTAATTACGATCGATAACGAGAGCCCTGTAATAGAGTAGGCAGAACAGGTCGAAATTTATATTTCGTTGATTATGTTTGCTATTTAAATTTTGTTATTTACATATTTGTTATGTTAGCCATGATGGGTCAGTGTCTTATTTCATTCAAAGCTATCTCTCTTGTAAGGTTGAAATAGGTAGGCTATCTTGCAAAGCTAGATACCCATGGCATGGTGTGAGATACACCTGTTTATTATATATTGTGATATTGTACCATTGATACTTATACTATGACACACAATGATTTTGAGACTTCTAGAGAAATGATCAAGTATGCAAGCTTTGAAAGAGCTTCAGGTTTGTCTCTTGCATGTCCTAACATGCATTGCATTTTTGATAATTATTGCATTGGATTTCCGTTGCCAAATGTTTTAAGTGTTTTTTTTTTTTGGGTGATCTCTTTTTCTTGTATAGAGCATTTGCTCACCATTTTTTTTTATGTTTTTTTCTCTTCCAAGATTTTATAGACTGTGTTAGCAGTTAGTAGGACTCAATTGCTGTTTTTAGAAGCTCAAAGCCCAAGACAACTTATTTTATGATTTTATTGTATTTGTTTTTTTAATTCTCAATGTGATATTATACTTAATGTGTATAAACTGTATTGGTACAACAATCGTCCAAAGTCTATACACTTTTAAGAAAATTCTATAATTTTGAATTATTTTTGCTATTTTTAATTTAAAGAGCCTGGAGCATATATTTTATCTATTTTGAGTAATTGTGTATATTTGGTTTAGATTAGCACAATCTACTTTATTTACTTTAATTATTTTTATTTATTTACCCTTATTTCGAGGCGTTACATCTTTTTTATTTAGTTTTTTAGTGACTAAATGATTTCGTTCATATAGTGGCTAAACTTTTTTTTTTTTTATACATTTGAATAAATGACTGTACATATTATAATGAGGAATATAGAAGTAACCGCTGTATATTTTAATGACGGAGGAATTTTGTTTTTTTAATGAATAGATTATTTAGATCTTCAATGACGAAACTTCTTATTTAGTTTTTTTTTTCAATAACTGGGTAGGTTTTTCGATGACTAAAATACTTGGTTTTTTAATGACGAAACTTCTTATTTCTGTTTTTTAATGACTACATTTTTAATGATTGAGGAATTTAGTTTTTTTAATGACTATATTATTTTTAGATTTTTAAACTTCTTATTTAGCATTTTTCAATGACTAGTTAGGTTTTTCAATAACTAAAAAACTTATTTTTTTTAATGCCTAAACTTCTTATTTCGGTTTTTTTTAATGACTACACTTCTTAATGATTGATCAGGAATTTAGTTTTTTTAATGACTATATTATTTAGATTTTTAAACTTCTTATTTAGCTTTTTTAATGACTAGTTAGGTATTTCAATAACTAAAATACATATTTTTTAATGACTAAACTTTTTATTTTGATTTTTAACAATTATACTTCTTAATGACCGAGGAATGGTTGTTTTAATGACTACATTATTTTAATGATTGAGGAATTTAATTTTCTAAGACAAGATTTTTTTGGTTTTCAAGGACTAAACTTTTTATTTAGCTTTTTTCACTGATTAGTTGGGTTTTCCAATGACTAAAATACTTAGTTTTTTTTTTTTAATAACTAAACTTTTTATTTTTGTTTTTTAGTGACTGTACTACAGGTTTGTTCTAATGGTCAACTTTTCAACGACCAATGGCGAAAGACAGATATCAGCGACAGAGCATTTAATGACCCAAAAAATTAAGAAAAACTTTTTTTTTTTTCATCGGGCTATGGCCCGACCCTCTCTATAGAATAGGCCTCATTTGATAGGTCTCATCGTGAAACCTATCAAGTGGGTCCCACTTCATTGAGAGGGCTAAGTTACAGCCCGATCGAGATGAATAATATTACTCAAAAATTAATTACCTTGTAAAAAAAAAAGGATGAGGAAATAGGCATATGGTGCAATAACACTACAAAGCATTCAGGTGAAGCGCCAAGGAAAAAACAAATAGAAACATTAAACTAACAAAAAATAAAATAGCCTTGTTTCATGCAAACATAACAAATAATACAAAAAACATAGTCAGAATTGTCACACAATTATTCAAAATACGAAGTCTCTAAATTTTAACCCCGTTCTCATGATTTACACCAATTTAACAGGAAAAAAAAAGTAAAAAAAAATTATGCTCCGTCTAGAATAAAGTAACAGACAGGCATCTGAGACTAAGAATACAAAAATTAAACTTCAACAACAAGAATGAATGAACCATGAAGAACATAAATAGCTACATGGTATAACATAAAAAGGAGTTTATCTAATTAAAACATATCTTTTGAACCTCTTTGGTGAAGGAACAACGATTATATATTGCAGAGTATTGGCGCGGCAATTTTTTAGAAGGAGTAGACGCAAAAGAGCAAATAAATAAAGAGGGAAAGCAAATGAGTCTTTATATAAGTAACAAGATCCAAAACCAAAAAAGCTATAATATGTTATATATATATATATATATATATATATATATATATATATATATTAACCTTTTAGGGTTCACATATAAATTAAAAGCTGAATGTTCTCATAAATGAGTTTCAGTTTTATTGTCATTGTATCAAGTTTCAATGAATTTATATATGATATCGAAATAAAAAAGTGTTATCTTAATTTCATTTTTCTTTTTAATTTAATTATAAATTTGTCCTTTCATTAAAAATATATATATATTGCTGCTCAGAGTAATCAGTTCCACCCAAAAAAAAAAAAAAGAAACAAATTCAAGACGCCAAAAAGTAATTAAAGGTGATCGATCCAATTGGGTAATATGTAAAGTGCAAATGGGATTGAATCGGGTGTAATATTGGTAAAACCGAGAAATATTATAGTTTAAACTAAAATGTTTCATAAACTGGTTTGAACTAAAAAAATATTGGCTTAAAAGTTATAACATGTGAGAGCTTTACCTTAAAATATTTTTTTTACACTATACCATATAAGACTTTATTGGTTCGAATTAATTAGTTCGTTTATTTTGAAACCTGCTAGACTCTTATATTGTATTGCTAACACATAGAGTAAATTGTTCAGATCAAAAGAATAAAGAAACTCGTAGAGTATAAATGAATTACATTTATTCATCTTTTAATTGATTGTTTGGAAACACATGCATGATGCTTTGGATGTAACTAATTAGTTTTTGATTACGCATTATTTTTCAAAGATACGTTACATTTTTTTTTATTTAAGAGAAGGGGGAATGTCACATATTTTTTAGTTAGACTAATCGTGACTCGAACCTTTAATCTATGATTGAGATAAAAAAACTTACAACTAACTAAACTGTTTTCACTTGTCAACATACGTTATGTTACGTTTCCTCGTTTGATAAGCTAAGAGATACTCTATTATTCTTGAAGATCCATATCTTTTTTCTAATTTTTTATTTCATAGGAAAAAAAAAAAACCATGTCTTCCACATATCTTTTTTCTAATTTTTTATTTCATAGGAAAAAAAACCATGTCTTCCACATAATATTTTGCTAGCTTCTAGGTTGTCCGTACTTTAAGGCGTTAACACCCATCCTAAAAGGAAGTGGCCATATCCTTTTGAAAAAGGGTATTAAGAAAAAGGAAAAGACGTCCTTTTTTGCATACACGCGGGGTCCAGACTCCACATGACAAAAGAGAAAGTTCTTCACATGAATAAAGATATGTGGTAATCACATTCCAATTTGTGTTCCCTTAACCAAACCAATGGCTTGACTCCTCTGACTTTTGTCCAACTAGTTGTACAAAATCTTACATCCCATTTAGCTCATAAATTTCAACAAAAATTCAGATTTAAAAAAAAAACTGTAACAAAAAGATTTGGATTATAGTTAAAGTTATTAAACAAACGGGGCTTTAGTAATCCAACTTATGAAAAAATATAATTCAACACAAAAAAATATCACAAACACACCATATATTATACATACATATATATATATATACACTACTTAACCCAAATTATTTGATTAGGCCTTCATGTATTTTACTCATAATAGTCATTTAGAGAAAGATCATCAAGCATAGTCAATTAGACACAAAAAATAAGTCAACACAAATTCTATCTAACCAACGGTCTCGATGGATTCACGGGTGAATTTACATCGTTATTAAAAAATAAAGGGGAAAAAAGGAAAAATATAGCATTAACAACCAAATAATAATGGGTAGAGAATAGGTGACCACGTTGTATGGCTGCTAGTGAATATTGGGTCGCACGTTTGTATTGAGTTCAACATTCCATGTGTTTGTAATCATAGACAAAGGAGAAGAATGTTTTGAGCAATTCTTGTGGTCAACAATCACAATTTCTTGTGGTCAACAATCGGAGGGGTGGAAAACGAAAAAGAAGGAGGCGCCTACAAGTGTGAATGGACGTCACCGCACGTGAAAAAGACTGGCTACATCATATCTTGGCCGTTAAGACTGCGTTGGCAAGAATGGCTGCCTATTCTTTTTTTTTTTCCTTATAAGAAAAGGGCATTTTTTGGGTTAAAAAATGACACAACTCCCTAGGTATATGATATGTAGCCTTTAAGTTTACAAAAAAATATAATTTTTTTTAACAAAATTAACAGTTTTAAAACGTACATCGTTTATAGGGGTTTAAAAAATTTGCAAAAATTGTGCTTCTCTACGACCTTCTCTTTTTTGATTTTGTTGTATGATTATTACCACCACCACCCCCAACTTGAAAGCAAGTGATTAAAGCGGACATCCCATTTAAGTCCAATAAATAATAAAATAAATAAATAAATAAAAATTCTCCCTTTTGGTGGGGCCCTTTTTTGTCTTTACGATCTTGTCCCTCTTAAATCTAGAATTTTGCAAAGCACGGATATTTGATTCTTGCAAGGTTATTTTTGAAAATTGATTTATATTTCTTTTTATTATCAAGCAAAATTAATCCATAGAGAACTCTAGTTATATATGTTTGCAAATATCTAAAGTAGTTTGAGAGTTTCAAGAACTTGGAGACGTGCATAGTTCAAACAAAGCCAAAAAAAAGGTAAATACAACGAAACCGTAAAACGGAAATCTTAGATATAGGCGCAAGAAAATGAGAACTTTCATGAAACAAGGTAAAAGTATTTCCTTTTCTGGATAATGAAAGCTGTACAGGGTCCACAATTTGTTGATACATCCATAATCTCTTTACACATTCAATCGAAGGACAAGTATCTTATCACATCACAAAAATAAGCAAATGCATTCTTTATTTAAAGTTGAGCAAGTGAAATCCATCTTTAATGGATAAATTTCACATAAGTCTCATGAGAGATGCTCATGTGATAGGGAAAACCATTTTTTCTTTTTTGTAATATATTGGTGTAGATATAACTTGACGGCACTCTATTATATATCTCGTGTTTATAGATATATAAAGTATTTGACTATTGGTTAGAATTAATTGGTTTTAACTAATAAACAGTGAAAAGCTTTTGCATGTTATAGTAAAAAATAAAAAAGTTACTATAATGTAAATTTTTCATATGTTACAATATTTTTAACCAAAATTAATTTCAACCATTCGTTCTACCTACACTTCCTAAACACCATAATAATTTAACTGTATTTTTATACATGACTCTATTATAAGATATAGAGTTCAAATCTACACCTTAAGTTGAATATATATATATATATATATATATATCTCATTGTCAAAATAAGATTTATAAAATGTTTGGATTGTAGTTGGAACTAACCGCAAAATTGCAATTGCGAATTTAAAGATTAAAAAATTGCTTAAGAAAACATACCATATACATGTGCCTTGAATCCTAATTCACACATTGGCACAATATTTTTGAGGTATGTTTGCTTTCTGTATTCTTTAAATTTAATGGATTCAAATTTAGATTTGAGTATTAAAAATCTTTTGGATACACGTTTGTTTTCCCCAAAATTTGAATCGTTTGAGTATCAAGAATCTAAGTTTTCAAAGTTCTCATCCCTTAAACTTTTGATACTCGAATATCTTTGCTATAGTAAAAATAAAAATTCTCTCTACTATATTTGAGTAAAAAAATTATAACTTCTTCATTTGATATCCAATTGAGATGATTTTTTTTCACTATGTTCCTAATGAATAGAGGAATAAATCAAGATGCATATTGCATATTTTTTAAGATAATTAACATTAAGATTTTATTAGATTTATTAATAAATAAAAAACTATCTTCATTATCTCTTCAAATACAAATTCTAATTTATTTCATATTCAAATTAAAACTTAAATACACATCCAAAATGAATTTAAATAACAATTTAAATCACTAACTCAAATAATAATTCAAATCACATTAACTTAAATTAAATAACTAATTTAAATCTATTTACCAGACCTAAAATGAGTAGGGAAAACAATTGAATCACACAATTCAGTAATCAAACAAATTCCGATTTTCCTAAAATACCCTTGGTCCGAGACAGGCGTGACTGGTGGGCCGTTGCCGCGAATTGGGAGAGGGGCATATTCGTCCGCAAAAAAGCAGTGTCCGAAAGCGAGCCAGCTGTTTCCACCATCAACGTGACGAGTCATGGGGTCACAGGATCAGACATTCCAATCGGACGGCCAGAACTTCTCGAAAGCGAATTTGGGGTACATTTAACCTGAATTTCATTTGGGTCCCGTTCGCTTCTTTTAAACAAGAGGGCGGGCACCTCTGGCGCCGAGGGAGTCTGTTCGTTGAGGCAAACGAGAAACGACACAAACAGAAGGAGAGAGAGAGTAGAGAGAGAAAATTCCATTTCAATTCAATCCCAAAGGTACATGCTTTCAGCCTTAAATTCTTGTGTATTTATGCTTCTTTGTTATGAAAGTTATAATCTTTGTTGGGTTATTTTATAAGATTGATTCTTTTTCTTTTTGGCTGCCATTTTCATGAGTCATGATGCCCATTTGGATTTATTTTTATGGGTTGTATTTTTAGTTAAAAATAATTGATTTTGTTTTATCAGCTGGGAAATTTATATGAAAATTCATGTGTGTTCATTGTTTTCCTTTTTTTGTTCTATAAGAAGCTGAATCAGTTTGCATGAAAAAATGATTTTTGTTCTATAATAAAGCCGTTTAATTTTCATGATCCTTTTTTTTTTTTTGGAAGATGATCGGCATAAATTTCCAAGTAGAGCAATCCTTTTGACAATTGAAATGGATATACCTTTTATGGTTCATGTTTTTGGATAGCATTTGGCAATTGATCGGAATGAATAATCTTGTAGCATAGCACCAAGACATAAAAAACCATCCAAGTTGATAACAAAATCTGGTTTATTTCTGCAGAGATACTATAAAAAATGGCAGAAAGTGAGGACATTCAGCCCCTCGTCTGTGACAATGGAACTGGAATGGTCAAGGTAATGATCCAAAATCTATTACCTTGTTTTAGGATTGTATTTTCTTTATTCAATTAAATACTTTTCTTGAGGCGTTTTTAACATCTAGAAGCTGATCACTACGTTTGTTGGTGTGGGAATTTTAGGCTGGATTCGCTGGAGATGATGCTCCAAGGGCTGTGTTCCCCAGCATTGTGGGTCGCCCTCGCCACACTGGTGTAATGGTTGGTATGGGCCAGAAGGATGCCTATGTCGGGGATGAGGCTCAGTCGAAGAGAGGTATTTTGACTCTTAAGTACCCAATTGAGCACGGTATTGTTAGCAATTGGGATGACATGGAGAAGATCTGGCATCACACCTTCTACAACGAGCTTCGTGTTGCCCCGGAGGAGCACCCGGTTCTCCTTACAGAGGCACCCCTCAACCCCAAGGCCAATCGTGAGAAAATGACTCAAATTATGTTCGAGACTTTCAACACTCCGGCTATGTATGTCGCTATCCAGGCCGTCCTCTCGCTCTATGCCAGTGGTCGTACAACTGGTAAGAAATTCAATAGATTGTCTTCTTGATTGCTTTGAAAAATTGAAAGCACTCTTTATGAACATTGCGTAAAATGTTTGGTTTTGTAGAGACTTTCATTTAAGGTTACTGAGCGTGAAACTAATATTGGTCGTTGCTTTTCAGGTATTGTTCTCGACTCTGGAGATGGTGTGAGCCACACGGTTCCCATCTATGAAGGCTATGCCCTCCCACATGCCATCCTCCGTTTGGATCTTGCAGGGCGTGATCTCACAGACGCCCTGATGAAGATCTTGACCGAGCGTGGTTACTCTTTCACCACCACAGCCGAGCGGGAAATTGTAAGGGACATGAAGGAGAAGCTAGCCTACATTGCTCTCGACTACGAGCAGGAGCTGGAGACAGCAAAGACCAGCTCAGCTGTTGAGAAGAGCTATGAGCTACCTGATGGACAGGTGATTACCATCGGTGCTGAGAGATTCCGTTGCCCTGAAGTCCTCTTCCAGCCATCGATGATCGGGATGGAAGCTGCTGGTATTCATGAAACCACATACAACTCAATCATGAAGTGTGACGTCGATATCAGGAAGGACCTATATGGCAACATCGTCCTCAGCGGAGGATCCACCATGTTCCCCGGCATTGCTGATAGGATGAGCAAGGAGATCACAGCGTTGGCTCCAAGCAGCATGAAGATTAAAGTCGTGGCACCGCCAGAGAGGAAGTACAGTGTCTGGATTGGAGGGTCCATCTTGGCATCCCTCAGTACCTTCCAACAGGTGAAAATGTTTCTATTTGAACCCATATTTTTTCCTCTACTTGAGATTCTTACATCATTCCATGAGATTTTTAGATAACTTCAGCAATTTTAATGAATATAGCAGCATCAAACTAGAAAAATTTCATTTCATCAAATTTGGAAAAAGCAAATTGCTCTTCTACTTTAGATTACTATTTCATCCTGGTGATGTGTGATACGTGTTAGTAGTACATCAGAGTTCTAGATGATTTAAGATACAAGTTTGGATGAATATGGTAGCACTTAGTATGATACTACAAAAATCCAGAGAAGGTAAAATATGACATCCAAAAATGAATCCTATTGGGCCGTTTGGTTATGTTTTCAAAACAGGTAAAAATGTTTTTGTTTTGAAAAATAAGAATTTTTTAAGAGTTGTGATGAGAGTATTATAATTTTTGCTTTGAAAAACGTACGAAAACATTTTCAAAAATTCTAAAAACATAACCAAACGCCCTTAGGACATAGTTGAGATGCTTATTTTCTGTTTCTTTTTTTTGTCGCCGCAGATGTGGATTGCGAAGGCGGAATACGATGAGTCTGGCCCGTCGATTGTTCACAGGAAATGCTTCTAATCAAATGCAGATCAGAAGAGGTGGACAAGCAAGAGAACTCACACTACACATTTTGTATTACAGAGAGGCTTCGAATTAAGTGGCTGCATAATTTTCTTTTTCCTATATATTGCTAATTTTTCATTCATGTCTATTTCTCTGTGTTCCTCTTTTTTATTATGTTGGGAAATTGAGCATGGGGTTGAGCAAATTATGATTAAGATTATTATTTTTTTCTTCATCACTATTGTAAAAAAAAGTTGTGAAATGTTTTCCTCTTTTGGTTTGGTTGAATTGGAAATTCTTTTTATCATATATAATGTATGAGGTCAAATTATAATTAATGATTTTCTTCTCCATCGTTATTACTTCTCTGTAGAAAACTTTTGAGTTGTTACAGATGTTGGTTGAATCAGAAATTCCTTTCCATATTATTTTATATTCTCCCTTAAATTATAACTATTTTTCCATTATTTCTTCTATGATTATTAAAATAATCATATCAATTTTTACCCTGCAGTCTCCACGAATGGAAAATACAAAATTTTTTTTGCCAAAAAAAAAAAAAAACTTTATGGATTATGCAATAAGTACCCTGGTCCTTTTAATAAGTTATTTGCAGTCATAATTGAAAGTAAGGTTGAACTTGGAAGTTGATGCATATAAACATTTTCTTTAAGGCTGTTTTTTTTTTTTAATTTTTTTTAATACAACCTAATATATATGACACAATGTTCCTCTTTATGATAATGCGTATGCCATTGCAATTCTTATACCCTCTTTTTATCCAGAAGCATCCAAAGACATATAAAGGAAACAACATAAACCGAATCTTTAAATTCCTATTCCTCTTCTTTTCCGACCCAACAAATTGAACATGGAATTGTTCAATATTTGATTGGTCATAGAAAAGCAATAATACCTTATATCCCTCTTTTTATCTTCAAATATTTTGATACGAGGAAAGACACCATGACATAAAGATTGTATCGATGCTTTCCCATATCACGGATAACAAAGACGTTTAGATGGTACCTTCAAATGCTTCTGCAATTTTCTAGTATAAATGTTTTAATATTTTTAATCTCAATGAACAGATTTTTTTTTTATTTTTTATTTTTTTAATGGATGGATTCGTTGGCTTAAAGGGTATAGCTAATACAAGTTTAAAAGACACAAACATAATATATACACACGCTCACACACTCATAAAACAAAACAGAACAAAAAAAAAAAAAAACAACACAAAAACAAACAAAACAAAGCAAAACCCCATTTCTCTTGTAACAAAAGAGTAAAATTAGGATCCCAAATCCAAAGTTTGTGCGATATCATTTAGAAGGTAAGGCGTCCACTTTTTGGATAGAAAAAAAGGATAAAAGAAATTAGTAGTGTCTTTATGTCCCGGCTTAATAGAGGACATAGCTATTCGTGTTACGTCATGCCCTAAAAAGCAAGACTAGTGCCTAAAGTTGGCTCACGCACATTGTTGGTTTATGTATTAATCAAGACGACATAGCTTAGAATAAAATAATGGATAATTTGAATCCTAAATTCACTTTGAAGAAATATTAAAGACAAGCCAAGCTTCGCAAAGAATATAAGAAAACGCTGGGACAGCAAAGGAAGGAAAATGGACTAAGAGACCTTTCCCTCTACTTTAATATAGCTCAAACATCAATACTCATGATCATGTAGGGTAGGTTTGTATAAAAAAGGATATCTTTATTATATTCAAGAGTAAGAATTCACCACTTTGATAGGATGTTTGGGATAGTGGTGAGAACCAGTGGTTAGAACCACTTTTACTGTAGCATGTGAGAGTTTTATACTGTAGTAATTTTTTTTATTGTTACTGCAGCATGTGAGATCTTTATACTGTTCATAACTGAGTTTATGGTGAGAACCCCGTAGTTAAAACCACTGCCAAACAGAGCCTGAGTTTACACAGAACTCAAAAAAAAAAAAAAAAAAAAAAAGAAAAATCATAGCTTTACAGCAGGCTTGTATAAAAAGACCCAAATTATGATGCTTTCAAAGCCATACCTTTCAACTTGTCTTTTTGTCTGACAAAATAATAAAAACTATTTTTTTTAGTTGTAAATAGTATAAAATTTTTAATATGTTATAATATAATAAAAAATTACTATAATGTAAATTTTTCATATACTACAATAAAAACAGTTTTAACTAATAATTTTTATCACCTTTTTAAAACCCTGATTTATTTTCTTAAACCGAGCGTCCATATCATACTCCATACTCCATACTCCATACTCCAATAGACGTCGTGACGTCATTTATACTATCTTTATATGTATAGACACACACTCCCTAATACACAGGCGAGTGCTGGCATCCATCCGGCTGAACCATGACGTATCAAGTAACTTGAAATATAAGCTAATATTTGGTTACGTTGGTTGTTGGACATGGTAAATTACTAACGATAAATTAATCTTCTGTGATTACGTTGACGACGTTATAAACAAACAATGATAAACTAATAATAAAATAAAACTAAAATATAAAATGATTAATATAGCTAATCTTCTTACATCAGTTCACCGTCTATCACCATCTCATGAGTCAATCACAACTGTTTGATTAAAAGAATTACACATACGATTAAGGCTTTGTTTGGTGCACAGGTTTAAAATGGTTTGGTTTAAAACTGTATAGTTTGAATTGTAGGTTATAAACTATGTCATTTAAATTATGGTTTTAAACTAACACTTAGAATGTAAATGTTTAAAACGAGAATAATGGTTTAAAATAAGAAGTGGTGTTTGAAAAACTATGATTTATGAAGAAAAACAAAAATAAGACTAGTTTTACCTTTAAAAAAAATGGTTCAAAACCACATGAACTTAAGGGGGACAAAGTTTGGATTTTAGGTACATTTAGGCCAGTTTAAAATTGTCTTCATGGTTTAAAATTGCCTCAGTTATTATTCCACTAAATGTCAGTTTGAACCGTCTTTATAGTTTAAAATTACCTCTATGGTTTAGAATCTATGCGCCAATGACACACATGCATGATTAAACAAAAAGAGAGGTGATTATTAGCATCCATGGGAGCTCAACGCCGCATTTCAACAATGTCTCTCTAAACAATGTTAGTTGTTATGTGGCGTTTATTTGACCGTTTGATCTGAAAAATTTTGGTCCAAATTAGATTTATTTAAAAAAATAGGTTTATTAATGTATTTTTTTCTTTTATAGTTTAAATTATTATAATATTTTCAGTTCAAATCGTTGAAGTAAACTCTCTTATAATTATTAAACAAAAAAAATCTTTATATTTAAACCTAATTTCTATCAAGGAGGGCTAATAACTACAACAAAAATATAATTTAAATTAATCATTAAAAATGTATTACAATTGTCTCTAATGGGTTTCATGCCTTAAAATATCTTTACAAAATTGTTCAATCTATTACTACCTATAGATTAAAGGAAAAATATTCTACAAATTATAATTAATTCATCATTTTATTTAACAAATAAGCATATGAACATAATAAGAGTAGTGTATTTAACTAATCAAATCCTAATCTGCATAAAAAATTTCATCAAGAAAAAGTAATCAAATCCTAATATCAATATAACAATAACACTCAAACCCTTTTAAAAATTCAACTATTTACTACTATAACTTAATCACATATAAAAGACTACAAAAACAAGTGTAAACAAATTAAAAAAAAAAGAAAAGAGAAGATTGATTACCAGCTCAAAACAGGAGCCAAAATGGTACATAATTAATGCTTGTGATTCCTGTTCATCGCTGGCATCTCTTTTTCTCCCCTTTTCTTGTTTATTAGTATAAGATGAATTTGTAGAAGAAGAGAAGAGATTCTGATGAAACTATGAATAGGAAACTATGAATATGGATGTTTGACAGAACTCTAATTCTTTATATCAGAGAAAAGGTAAGAGGCATTTTTAGTTTTATTCCTTTCTTTTTTTTTTTTTGGTTTTCTTTTCTAAATAAGGTTTTTATAGATTAGACTAATATGGGAATTTAGGGGCTTTATTAGAAAGAAAAGTTCTTAAATTTTAGAGTATAACATTACACATTCAACATTTTTAAAGGACTAGCGCAGCATTTAGAATACAACTCATATACATTTGTATATAGGTAACAAATAAAAAATAAAGTTGAGGGGGCTTAAGCCTCCTTGGCATAGTGTCTCTGTCTCTGGCTCCACCTTATTATTTATGTATGTTCTTAATAATAATTGAAGTTCATATCCTGTTTTCAATGAATGTAAAAATCATGTAGAAGTAGTTTTTTTAGTAGGAAAAAAAATCAGTAGTGTTTTCATGCTCCTGATCTAGTAGAGTGAATAGGAGATCTCTTATAGTAATATTGGGACCACCGATGAGATGACAAAGAACCCTGTCTCATGAGTCTAACATTAAAGGCATGCTAAAAGCGAAGTCCTGAGGGTAGCCTTCCTTTGCCACTATGCCACCGCCATCGGTGGACGTAGGAATACTTATGTTGACTGCACTTTTCCTTTGATTTAACCATACAGATCGTTGTATACAATCATACAAATACATAACCTGTATCAATTGGACAAAATTTTTTGCCAAGAATATTTATGAATAACTTCTACAATAATCTTAAATAAAACTTTATTATTATTACTATTATTATTATTATCACAATGATTCAACTCAAACTATTGCGCTATGTATACTAAAGCTGAGATAGTGGATATATAGAACTTAAATTTATTTTCTCATAGATAACAAACAATAATAATAATGAAAGAATGATAAAGATAAAGATAGTGCAAATTTACAAAATGGCTAGAAAGAAGGCCTTTGCTCTTCCCCTCCTTCTCTAAGGCCTAAACGAAACTACCTAAGAAAGAAGGCAGAATTCAGAAAATTGATCTAGACCACGTCATTTATCAAACGCCTGTGCCGATTGTAATGTTTCTCCATGAAGACCTTTGAAGCTCCTTTTATAGTCCTTCGCCATGTCTGCAGCCAAAAAAAATAACAAGATAAAGACCAAATAAAAAAAAAAGTTTTCCACTAAAAAAAGGTTAAATATCCAAGGTAATGTACGAAAAAAAAAAAAAATACCATGACAATAATACCGTATAGACTTGACCTTTTTTCCTTTTCTCTATGGCTGTCGTAAATCCAAGTATAGTAATTAAAATCAATATTGTCACCTTTCTTTTTTATTAATCCTTTTGATTTTATTTTTTCATATGATAAAAATGATTTTTGTACTATTTTCTTTAATTGTTTAATCTTTCATTTCCTTTATTATCCTTCAGTTATGATAAAAATGAGGTGTGGACAAAAAATATATTTTTCTTTTATTAGATAAAGAAAAGGTCTGCAGAAGGTTAAATTCGTAAATTCGGTGGGACTCATGGCTTTAAGACAAGTAATTAGTGTAGGCTGTTACGTCAGTTCCGATATTTTAGGGAAGTTGTTAATAATAGTCTGTTATTTGATTAGCTTGTCTTCATTAACTTGCATTAGATCTATCCAATGATAACCAATTTGGCCTAACTGTATATTACATTCTCAAGATTAGTTAGTTCTAATAACCAAGCTAAAAATTTCCCATTGAAAAAAAAAAACCGAAAATTTGCTTAAAAAATGTGACATAAATTGGAAACAAAATTTCTACCCAAAAGAAAAGAAAAAATAAATCAAGCTGCATACTACTAAAACCTTGTTGATAAATTGGGGAAAAAGTGCACATGAATTTGGTCAATATTTTAGAAAGTTGTTAATAAACTGCTATTAGTTAAATCAGAAAGGACTAGAACTTTCTAATGATTAGCAGTTACATGCACTAAAGGAATCAATTACTTTTTTTTGGAGGGGACTAAAAGAATCAATTACTGAATTGTATTTTTCTGCCTAACTCATTTATTACTAGGAGCTAGAGATTGCCCGGTTGAGACATGTTACAACAATTTTTGATATTTTATTCTGAAAAGATGTTGACGTGTTATTAAAACAAATAAGCAATTTCAATGATCAGTTTATTTACTAGCCATAAAAAAAAAAATAAAAGCAGTTCTTATTTTTGCAACTAAAAAGTCTATAAAAGATTACTATATTTCTCTGCCACTTTACCATTGAGTAATCATTTTTTCCCCAATAAATAAACTGAAAGTGGCAGAAATTGAAGATAAATAATTCTACAAGAACAAAAACATGAAATATTAACCCCTCCCTCAAAAAAAAAAAAAAAAAAATCCAACCCAAAAAAAATGAAAATCCAACAATATAAAAATGGAAATCTTCACTTCCCCTAATAGGATATGCATCCTCATAAATTTGAGAATTATGACATTATTTCCATTCCTAATCCATATAATGATATTAAAATATTAAAACTCCAAAATTTCCCACAAGTTACTAAACCAAAACAAATGCGACCCAGAATTGAAAAACAATATTTAGATCCAAAAACATGATCACTCAAAAAATGCAAAACATAGCAATCTTACCTTCTCAATGGTTCCAAAGAGTGACTTGTGCCTGATCTCCCTTGCCCTGAGGTGTGCTCTGCCACGAATCCCAAGTTGCCGGAGCAATGCCGACTTCCTCGCTGACGGTGCCGGGGGCAGCAGAGACCGTCTCTCCACTAGGCTCCAGGCGTGCCCATTTGAAGGGCTCTCAAAATTCTGAACGCAGCTTCCGCCGCCGCTCTCTGGGCTTCTCCGATGCCGTTTCGGCACTTTCATCGCGGCCACTGGGGCCTCGTCGTCGAGCTCCGCAAACTTCCTGAGTAGCTCATCGGAGGACTTTTTGGTCACATGTTGAACATTAGTGTTTGTACTAGTAGTACTTTTGGTGGAATCCATTTTAGAGAGAGAAAATTGAGAGAAGAAGAATAATCAAGAAGTGTGTGTTGTGTGAATGAATAGATGGAGATGGGTTTTTGATTGGGTTTTTGGGTTAGTGGGTGGGAAATGGACCGTTAGTGCGAATGATTTGAATAATTGGGAATTGTGGGAAATATAGCCGTTGGGGCATATAATGTTATATGACAGTGTATTATTTGTATTATGATTGGCATGTGAGTTCGGTGGAGAATAAAAGTTAATCCAAAATTTGTTTTGTTCCAAGTATTAGAGAAAAAAAAAAGGACAACAAAAATAAAAACAACAAAACCCATGTTATATAAAGTACAAAGGAATTATTAATTTTGTAAGAACTTTTTACGCGCGGCTTTCATTTTTTTTTGGGACACCATATGGCAATGGTTGTGACAACGGGCTAAAATATAGGATTTGAATCAGTTTCAAGAAAATTAGGCATTGTATCATAATTTTTTTTTCAACCAATTTAAAATTATTATGATTTATGTTTGGATGGTTTTTCAAATTGCCTCTGATTTTTTAAAAACATTGGTTGCAACCCTTCTTTGCAAAATCATTCAAGATTCACTTTGAGTGCACCTCTATTTATAGATCTAACGGATTTGCTAGCGTGACATGATATTTAAAGTTTGTAAAATGTATTTTGAAAAATAAATTCTTATTATGAAAAAAATATAAATAAAAAACAAAATATCCTAACTACAAAAATCAAATAAAATAGTTTTAACAATAATAATTGATTTCAAGAAAACATTATATGAGAAACTAAATGTGAACTTTATCAAGTATGTTAAAGTCTCGCTTCTCTTTTGTCTTTAGGGTTTTTCCCAAATAAGCCTTTTAATCAAACTGTAGCACTGGTGCGCCCATCAAGTCCAACGGGAGGGCCTTGAATTCGTGGACGTAATTCGCAAAATGGCCCATACTTAAGGCGCTCTCATCCACGAGGTCAACGACTTGAGGGATTTCCTCATCCACCAGGCCACACCTGCCGTGGCAGCAAGCGCAGAGGCTCCAAGGAGCCACGATCACCAAGGAAGCTCTTCACAAAGTGCCCGAGAGAGCCTCCTCATCTAGTCCGATGTACTCACCATCCTCGAGAAGCACCTTTATAGCACCCTACTAGAGGACCTAGAGTTCATCCCGAGGCCACCGTATCTAGCTGAACTCTACAACAAACCATACCCCAAGGGGCATAAGACTTGCACTTTCAACCTCTTTGACGAGAGGAAAGGGAACCCCAAGGAGCACATAAGCCGCTTCTTAGACTACCACAGATAGCATGCCAGCGATAAAGACTTAAGGCTACGAAGGTTCTTTAAGTCGCTCACCGACTGCGCCTATACTTGGTACACTACTCTTGCACCAGGATCCATCTGCACGTGGGAGGACATGGTAAGCTAGTTTTGCAAGAAGCATTTTCAAAATTAAGAAAAGGTCACAACCATCACTCTAAGCAACACCCGGCAAAGACAGGGAAACCACCTAGTGGACTATGTGAGGAGGTTTCGGGACCTTGTCTTAGACTTCTACAACTGGAACAGTGAAGAGTTCTTGGTGGAGATATTTACCAACAACATCATCCTCGAATATTGAATGCACCTAGAGAACATAGGGATTAAGTAGTTCTCAAGGTTATTGGAGGCTGTAAGGAAGACATCGGCATCGGTCAAACTCACTTCGAGGGGTCAGATTTAGAAGATCGAAAGAAAGGAAGTGCCGTATTTGTTGGCTGCCTTCGACTGACCACCAAGGCCAGTTTACCGTGACTGGAAAGAGGGGCACTGTGGGAGAGAAAGAGACCGCGGGAAGGAAAGGGAAGTGCTTCCTCCCGTGCCGTGCAACGATGAAGAATTCCATGTTATCCTCAATCAATGGATCTGAGATGAAGTAATTTATATCTACCCACCTTGGAGGTAACCTATCGCCAACGACAAGGAACATCCGAGGTATTGCTTACTACACAAATATGTTAGTCATCCGACAATGAAGTGTCAAATCCTTTGGAAGATATCTCATGCCAAAATTCATGATGGTACCCTTGAGCTACTGGCCAAAGCACAAGCTATTGATATCGACCCTGTCTCGTGGCATAGAAGGAAGGAGATTTGTGTCATGCTATCTCCCTCCTAGAGGAGGAAGAAAGCGAAAGAAGGTTTGGACGAAGAAATGTGTCTGTAGCAAACTGACCCAAAGCTGCCTGAGTATGGGAAGCCTCCTATGGTAATGACCGAGCCTTGTGGTGCACTTATAGCAAACCAATTGGCACGGTAAGCCACTTCCTCAGCCCATGGGGTGGGGAGACGAATCGAATGAAGAAAAGGCTCTTGAGAGGGTACCCATTAAATCTAACTCCACCTTTGAGGAAGTGGAGACCTCTAATGTGGGATTGCATCTACTTGGACAGCTGTGGGAGGCCTTAGGATGCAAAGGAAGAGTGAAGAAGTAATGGTTTGCGCCTGCGGAGGGGAGAGGACGAGAGCTAGGATCCAAGGGCATCGCTAGTGCACCCGTAATAGACGGCATGGGATCATCCGTCGTTCCCACCTATGACATGATGGAACTTTCGGGGACCCCACCGCGAGCGGCATCTAATAGAAGCAGTTCACTTCCAAAGAAGGTCCTTAGAAGAGAAATGATTGCCATGATAAGTCACTCTGGGCAAAAGAAGCCCGACATAATTACATCTGATGTAGGGCTTCTTTTAAGCCAACACCTAAAGCGGACCCCGCTGACAAAAGGGTGCCTGGGCCGGGGACCATCATGCGTTTGTTCCCGCAGACATTCCAACCCCAGGGGAAGGCTAGCTTGATGCACTCGTGTAAGACACATATTGTTTTTTGTCGGCACCTCGTATGGGACATTCCTATACTATGACTCCTAAGTCGTTGCTCTCGAACGAGGCATCCATGGCCCTGGGTGGAGATGGAGTTCATTTTGGCATAATGCATGGAGCCACACCATGGAATAGAAGTTTCAGGAATGTTCGTGTCGTGGAGGAACCTCTCGAGGAAGAAAGTTTGCACCGAGCATCCAAGAGAGCCACAAGAGGGACAGTTGTCAAGAGGTCGTGGCACAGGACTCTTTGATTTGAAGAAGAGATTCACCTAATGGTCTTATAGCTTTGATGAACATAGTACCAACTTTGGATGTTTCAGGAGTTAGGAGGTGGGTCTTGCGGGTCCCTCAGTTCAAGTGCTTGGTTTCAAGATTCTCAAGGATACTCAGACAGAGACTCAGGAAGCTATGGCCAGCACACAAATTCATCCAGACCAACCATATGGAACGAGAAGTCTTTTAGTGAAGGCGATGGGAAGGTCCCCTTTCCCGAGGAGTAGTCCAACTCTTGTCATACAATGGTGGTAGTAATGCTATGCTCCCGATAGGTAGAAGCCATAGACAAGAAGGAGTCCAAACAAAGGACTTGTTTGACCAACTCGATTACAACCTTAAGCCTGGTTAGCAACCATAGAAGCTCTTATGGAGATCTCGACAGATTAAGGACCGTAATGCTATGCCAACGAAGTTCATGTGAGACGAGCATTCTTGGAAAGCACCAACTTCATAACATTCACTGATGAGCATATGGAAGTTGCTTATCCCATTCACAAACGCCCTTTGTATCTTGAGGCTTAGATCAATGACGTGCATATCTGACGGGAGCTTGTGGACACCGGTACGTCAGTCAATGTCCTACCTTTGTTTGTCTTTACCACTGTAGGAATTCCTCATAAAAGGATCACTAAGATGGAGATAAAGATAGCAGCCTTCAGGAACACCACTGAGACTTCTATCGGGAGCATTATGCTCGACCTCAAGGTCGGTGCCATGAGGTCCCAAACCATGTTCTACGTCTTGGATGTCGATGTGAGTTATGATGTCTTGCTTAGGAGGCCATGGCTTAACAAGCACAAGCTCGTGTGTTCCATTTACCACCATTGTGTGAAGGGAAGGTTGGCCACAAAGGTCATCCTTATTCCCGTCAACCAAGTCCTCTTCAATCAAACTGAGACTCACTATGTTAATGCTGAGCTCTATGACTACTTTGCCAAAAAAGAGCAAGACGATATTGCGAAAGTAACCCAGACGCCATTCCCATCGTGTAACAAGATAAAAGATCTTGATGATGAAGTGCTCCATAATTTTTTTTGCAAGAAACCAAAGGAAAAGGAAATAGACAATCACCTGCTGCGTCAAGGTTACCCTGCTCGACGGGAAGGTGTCATACCGATTATGACGGTACGGAGGGCCTAACCACCAAACGTGGGAGGGTCTCGGGTCTGGAGTAGAAGGGTAAATATGTTTCGGTGCTAGAGAAATGCCACTGGCCAATAGGATTGAAGAAGAACCAATGCCCGCGCCGAAGCACATGCAAAATGAGTCCGATGCGGTCATAGAACCTCTTGAGGAAGTTGACTTAAGTGGGTCCATTCGTCAAAAGGCCGATGCGATAAATACGCAGCTATTACTTGAGGAGGTAGTCACATGATACGCCTCCTAAAGGAGAACTTATGACTTGTTCGCCTAGAGTTATGAGGAAATGCCTGGACTCGATCCTGACGTGGTTTGCCATGCCTTAAACATGGCACCCGATGCAAAACCCGTGAAGCAACAAGGGCACAACTTTCATTCGGAGGTAGAAGCACAAATCAAGACCGAAGTAGAAAAGCTAATTAAGGCCGGGTTCGTTAATCCAATCAAGTACCCCACTTAGTTAGCGAACATAGTTCCCGTAAAGAAAAAGAATGGGCAAGTACGAATTTGTGTGGATTTCCAAGACCTCAACGGAGTGTGTCCGAAGGACGAATTCCCTCTTTAAAATATGGATGTCCTCATCGACTCCACGACGGGACATGGCATGCTTTCATTCATGGACGACTATAGTGGATACAACCAAATCAAGATGTCCACCAAAGACACATAAAAGACGATATTTGGAAACCCCTTCGAGAACTTTTACCATATCATCATGCTATTCAAGCTCAAAAATGCCGATGCAACATAGAAATGGGCTATGGCGGTCGTGTTTCACAATATGATGGGGAAAAAGTGGAGGATTACGTGGATGACTTGGTGGTCAAGTCCAACAAGAGAAAAGGCCATTGGGATGCTTTAACAAAAGTCTTCAACAAGTGCCGAAAGTACAACCTCAAAATGAACCGAAATAAGTGAGCTTTTGGGGTCTCCAGAGGGAAGTTTCTTAGGTTCATCGTGCATCAAAGAAGGATCAATGTGGATCCATCTATAACATAAAAGATAGCAGTGGCAACCCTACCGACGATAGTGAAGGAGCCCAAGAGCTTCGTCGGGAAGCTATCATACATCCGCCGCTTCATACCGGGATTAGCCACACGGGTGTCCATTTTGAAGACGTTATTGGTAAGGAATGCTCCCTTCACTTGGGCTGAAGAACACCAAAAGGAGTTTGAAAGGATGTAACACATGATCACGAACCTACCCACAATGGCCGTGCTAGAATCAGGCAAGCCTTTGTGGGTATACCTCGCCTCGACTCCAGTGGTGGTAGGGGCCCTTCTGGCATAGGAGGAGGACGATGGTGTCAAATCCCTGGTTTATTATGTCAATCGACAACTTAACATGGCCAAGCTCAAGTATCCCTTGATGGACAGAAATTGCCTAGCCTTGGTCTACGTCACGCAATGATTAAGGCATTACTTCATGGCACACAAGTTGCATCTGATGGTCAAGTCTAGCCTGTTGAAATACCTCCTGAGACAACTCGTGCTCTTTGGTCGCCTTGCATGATGGCTCCTACAGCTATCTGAATTCAACATAGCGTGCATCATTTAGACCGCAATTAAAAGCCAGGCCGTGGTGGACCTAGTGGCCCAATTCGGTGGGGAATATGAGGACATGCCTTAGGACCAAGGAGTACAAAGGGACTTGCCCAGAGAATCATGTTGCACCACAAGAGTGGACGATTTTTGGACACTCAAGTTTGACGGGTTTGCCACAGCAACTGTCGAAGGTATGGGGATTGTCCTGGTTAGCCCGGATGGACACACAACAACTTTGTTCCATCAAATCACCTTCCTTTGCACCAACAACATTGCACCAACTTTGTCTTGGAACTGTTTTACATCAAGGCTAAGATGCAAATATTTACAAAGTCTCCTTGAGCACAACATTGTCAAGTACTCGTGTCAAACATCTATGCAAAGGAAACCATCCTTGTTAGCAGCAACATTACATATCCAAGTATAGTTTTGGTGCCTCATTTAAGTCACGTGATGTTTTAGGGTACGAATTTTTGAAAGCACAAGTAGGGCCTACCTCTTGTGTCGACGCGGACTTGCGGAGCAAGGTTGAATATAATGGTTAACCATACTAGTTAGAATGGATGAAACTAAAAAATACATCCTGTCTAAAACTACATTAAAAGCGTTGGTAGATATACCAACGCAGAAAAATGTCCATGAAATCCCAGACAGAAAACAAATCACTGAAACAATAGTACAACAAAATCCTCTGACTAGCGTTCCGCAACAAAATATATCGAAAGGAACTGCCCAAGATTTGGCTCCACAAATTTGCTTTTATAGATTTTGAGACCTAACAATACAAATACTCCGTGTTAATTAAACAATTTTGTAGGAATAAGTTAATAACTGCAGAACTAAAAACAAACCATGAATGAAAAAGACTTAAGAACTGACACCGTGCCATTTGGTATATTCTTGCCAACCTTACATTAACACCAACTAATACCCTTACATTAATACCAACTAATACCCTCATTCAGCAAAAAAAAAAAAATAATAATAATAAAATAAAATAAAATTTACTGTTCATGTGAAAATTAAAAAAAAGAAACCATCTTATCATAATCGCAACTCGGTATAATATTTTCTTAACAGCAGGTTTACTTAAACTCTTTTTTTTTTTTTTTGTTTCCTTTTGTGGTAATTTTCATAGAGTTTTGCCTTCTCCTTGCATCCAAAATTTTACGAACACTTTTTGTATCTCTACTTACCATTATATATGGCTGTCCATTGGATACCATGTCATGAGATAAACCAAGTCCCAAAACTGAGAGTGTGGCATTCGAGATTTCTCATGTTCAGCTGCAGATCGGAAAAGATCAAATTATTCTGGATCTAGAAACATAATCTTAATGTATTTTATCCTATCTGTGCTGTGTTACGCACAAAAGGGGAAAGGAGAAATAAAATAAAATAAAGTATGATGTGGTAGGAAAAGATGATGATGCTACGATTCCCAACAGATTCACAACTTAGTCTTCCAAAAAAAAAAGGTAGAATAAAAAAAGCTTTCTGCGCACATCAAATATTGAACAGCTTACCACAATGGCAACTCCCGTCTCACGAAATCTGGGGATGCTAATGAGTCTAACCATTTGCCCTTCAGACCCTACAGTTCAATAAATTGTCATATGAAAGGGTAGAAGCAAAGAACAAATACGGAACCTTTGTTTTTTCTAACTAGAAAAGAACCTTTTTTTTTTTTTTTCTCTCTTTTAGTTGATGATGAATGCATAAGAGAATACCTGTAAGTAAGCGGGTATCATACTTGTCCTGATTACCAACGAAGTAAACATGAGGACAACTCTCAATCAAGAAGGGATCCAATCAGTGAAAGGATAACACCCTGCAAAATAAAAATAACGGGATTACAATCAATAGCGAGAGACATACTAGAAGATATATTGAGGAAAGGTCAAATACATCAACCAGTTTTTCTGATTTTATAATCATATTTTGTTTTGGACAATATATAGCAATGACATATTGGCCAGAGATGCAGATAGTAAAATCTCCATGTCTCAAACAACTCAAATGAGATCAAAAGTGAATGCATTTTGAATAAAAGACTAAAAAGATGCAAAAATATAAGTTTGTACCAAGAGTATTAGGCGCTGTTGGTGCTAGATGCCTCCACTTTAACGTTCTTTCCATAAATTCAAGCTTATCCTTTGCTTCAGAGTACTTCTCAAGATCATCAATATTTTGACCTGATGTTCCAAGAAACCTGAAAGTCAACAGACAAACTATGTTAAAGTGAAGTCCATTCGATTAATCTACAGAGGACAAATTGTGTCCATATTTTACCTGATATTATCAAGGTCGAAGCAGTGAGGATTGCTACACGATCTGAATGTGTTATAAGCTGATGACCCTGGGAAAAGATATCTATTCAAAGGCTGAAACAAAAGGGGGTATTAGCAATGAAAACATTTATCGGGAAAAAATAACTAATAACTGAATACGAACAAGGACATACAACGACCTGCTGTGGTAAGGAAAAATTAGCAGGGTCGTCAGAACCTGGCATGATATCTAAAGGCAAACCTGCAGCAATCTAACACAAGTAAAATATGAACAATTCAATCCATGATAAAGGGACATTAGGGAGGTGACTTAATAATCAAAACAAGGAAAGAACCTGAGTCAACAAAATATCCAGCTCTTTGATTGGCTCAGACAACCTTGATTGATCCTTTGAAGCCAAATTCTGCAGAAAAACAGAAGTGAACACAAAAAGGAAATGCATTATAGTTAATTCTCAGTAATAATCTGGACACTGTCATAAATCTCATCTGAAAGAAACAATTTTAAACCACCTCCCCCTCCATAAAGTAATGGATTACCTAAGCATCTAAGCTTCACTACAAGAAGATGAATAGTAAAGATAGGGTGACTATAAGCCTAAAAGATATCCACCTGTCCATTAAGAAGTCCACGAGAAAATTCAACAGAGTTTCCAGCAATTACAACATGAACTATTTGCGCTGCAAGACCTTGTTCCTATTCAATTTAGGAATTTCATGAAGTTAGCGTTGAGACATTTGTTATTTCTTGAGAAGCATTAAATTGGGCAGAATCGAGAACCTTCTCATCTCCTAAATGTCCTGTAATGTGATCAACAAGAAGCTGAAACTGAAGAGGGTTGGAAATGCTGCTTCCAACTCGTAACCCAGATACAAAAACAACATACTTGTCTTCTTCTGCAAGGAGTCAAACCAAACATTATATTCCTAGCAGTTTTATAATTCTGCTTAGAAGTTTTGCTTTCCATCTATGAAAAAAGTAATCCATGCGCTTAGTTGAAAAGATTAAAGCAGAAGGGAAGGTAACCCAGATCGTACTTGATTTAAGTGACCGCTCTATCTGGGGTGGCAGGCCAGCTTCTAGGACATCTTCCACTGAAAAGTCACCAGCACCCGCCTTCCCATGCAAAGCAATGACCACCCCTGTGACTTGTATCATGTTAGTCCATAAATAACAAGCTCCATGTAAATCATACTACATACTGCATTCTATGTATAACATGTAAAAATTTCCAAGCAAGAAAGAAACGATTCAAAAACTGCTGAATTCACAAAATTGATGTGCAAAAACAATGCATTGAAGGAGAAAAAGGCCCAAGATAGTATGGCCCAAAGAAATGGTAGAGAATTCCAGATATCTGCTGATGCAATAATGTACAATGACCGAACCCCACAAGGCTCAAAACAATGTATCCCGACCCAAAAGTAAAGTCGTTCTACATGAAAAGGAGTTTTGTAATTTGTAATATGTTATGAGTCAACTTTATGATAGGTACCTGTAACATAAACAGAAGGTGAAAGAACATTCCCACCAAGCTTAACTCTTCCACTTTCATCTTCCAAGATCAGGTGGTCATCTGGGTGCATAAAATTATGTGGCTTCACAGGTGGGGTAGCGGATCTCTGTAAACAGAAATTGCATACTTTACTGTAATAAAGTTCCTTGTCTCATCTCCAAAACCAATTGCCAAACCTGAATATATATACTGTAAAGAGATTGACACCACATTTGTCGATTACAAATTTACAACTATACCTCCTTAGAGTACTCATCAAGAATAGAAGGTTTGAGTTTCATGTGCTTGTACAAGGTTCCAACAACAATGCATTCCTTGCCTTCTTCCAATTCTAAAACCGTGCATACTAAAAAAGAAAACACAAGAAACGTCATTTATAAGCCACACCATGGAACTCATTTCCTTACCAGATTCCCATCTGATCAAAACTACAAAAACCTATAAAGTAGTCAAACTGAAGGTTTTAGTCCAAACGACAGGACTCGCGATTCCGATTAGATTAAATGATTTTGATGCAATGAAATCAAGTATCATGCCATTGTCACAACAAGCCCCTTGTTCTTGAAGGAATTTTAAGTAAAAATTTCCCTCCTACAACATACAACTATAAAAGTGTCGTCCAAAAGGAAAATTTGAAACCCCAAAATCAACGTATATAGGAACATGACTAGATTGAAGACTTCCAAAGCCTAATCCACAAACCAGACTGAACAAAACTCAGCAACAAACAACATAAAGAAAACCACTAATCAAATTATGAGAATTTATCAAAAAGTTCCAAAATTTGTAAGAACCTGGTAAATGTGGTTTCCAATTAGGAAGGAGGGAATAGAGAAGAGTCCTCACCATGTGGAGACGAGCGAAGTAAATCTGACTGTACTGCTGACCCTTGTACGTCTCTTTCTGAATCTCAAACTTCTCATCCTACAAAATCAAGAGGAAAAAAGAAACTTCAAAAAAATATAGAATATTCAAAAGATTGAAGTTGAAATAAACGCAAAATCATCGAATTCGTCAACTTTGAAATGCAATTGAGGGATGAAATACTGAGAAACTGTAAGAAAACGCAATGGGAACTTCGATTTAGCTCATCAATTTCCGAGTTTTCCCTTTTTTGCCCCCACTTTCCGATTCCCGCTGTTTCTCAACAAACAAACGGAAAGAGATAAAAACATACAAAACGAAAGTATTTTTTCTTCAACTTGCGGGAAAGTAGAGGGAAAAGGATGTACTGACCAAGGGATTATAGGCGGATTGCTTCCTCTGGAGAGCTTTCTCGGAGTCGATTTCCATGGCTTCCATGGCGGGAAAACGAGCACGGACAAAAGCGACTCACGATTTCGTACTCGGTTTCTCACTCTAACCGGGATTTGTATCTGTATGCTGTGTCGCAATAAGCTATACTTGTTTTTCAACCGACATCAGCTGGGGATGTAGCTCAAACGGTAGAGCGCTCGCTTTGCATGCGAGAGGTACGGGGTTCGATACCCCGCATCTCCATTGTTCGCCTCTTTACTTGTCCGAATTTCCATTTTCTTTTCCTAACTTTTTTTTTTGGAACCTTTTCTTTTTGTTTCTTCTTTTTCTCTTCTTTTTTTTTTTTGGACCAACCAGCTAACGATCAAATTACTAAATTAGCCAAAAAAAAAAAAAAAAAGAATCTGATATTAAGAATTGAACATATTACGTACAATAACTGATTCAATTGAAGGGGACATTCGTCTAACCAAATAAGTTTCTTATCTTCTTGGAGAGATTATCCAGCTAATACATGCGCAGCTTGATTAGCACATTTAATGACATGGTTAACAGAAATTCCAAGAAAAACAGATAGTAAATTAGATACATTTAACAATACATTGCCAAACTTATTATTAAAACTAATCTTGTTACGAAGAGGAAGCACTATTGTCAATTCATCCGGCACCACAAATTAGAGATTTAAACCATCTCTGACCCACTATAAACCGAATTCTTCAGCATCTCTCGGGGACAAATGGCCGGAAAAAGAAGTTGACAACGCAGCCATTACTTCACCATCAAAATCTCTAATGACAGCACCAATTCAAATTTTACCACTTATCTTGCACACAGCTGCATCAATATTCATTTTATATGATCCCAAACTAGGAGGAGACCATCTATCCTCGCCGCCACTTGAAGGAGATGATTTCTGGGCATGATCAGACTTTTTGCTTAAAGCTTTGAAGTTTTCCACAGAATGCTCAGACCAGCCGATGGAAAAAAGTTTGTAAACGATGAAACCTTTTATTTCTTTGGTTTCAAATAACCCACATTAAACAGCCCATCCTTTCTATTTCCTTTTTCGGTTTTCCTTGAAAAAAATGCTGCATAATATCCTCAATGGACCATGAAAAAATATGTTTGAAATTTATTTTGGATGAGTACGTCTTCCATATTGCCCTAAATTTTGAACAACATTTGAGTCGGAAGCTAACCAATATCCATACTGCCACACAATTTTATCGTCTCTTTGAGCCAAATGCAGAGGAATTGCTAGATTTCTAGCACAATCTTCAGGAATAAATCCTGACATAGGACATGATAATCCCACTTCCCATCATCTCCAATTAAATTTTGAACCAACATAAGAGGATTGTTTGGACTTGAAAGGACTTGGCTTGAACTTATGACACCCAGGAACACAAGGATTTTGAAAATATCGAATGTCAACCCCGTTACCAACAGCCCATCTAACACTTTCAAAGAGTAATTCCCTATCCCATTTAATGCTTCTCCAAACAGCATTTTGAAGGGTTGAATTTAGAAAATATTTGGCTTTAAACACTTGAGCAAAGAGAGAGGAAGGGTTCAATTGCTCAAGATGATTGAGCAATTGAAGAACAGCATCAGCAACTGAACCTCCCACAATATACCAATGTTGTTCAAAAAAACATAGTTGAAAACCCATCTGGCCCAGGGCTTTTTTCCAGTCCCATTGACTTCATAGTATGAAGTACCTCCTCAGCTTTAAAAGGTTGAAGCAAATCATTGTTCATTGAGGTCGTAAATGAGGTCGAGATGGTATCCACAACATCAGTAAGAGCAGTACTAGTTGGGCTGGACGTAGTGAGAATTTTTCCAAAATGATTCAACTAATGCCTTCCACCATTGGCACTTCCAGAATTTTGCTCATCAATTAAACAGCTTACGCAGTTTGTTTTATTACATCCTTGTGCTCTTAAGATCCCCAGCTTTTAACCATAACGTATGTGATCTTTGATGCCAACAAACTTCCTCCTGTCTTAGCAGATCATCAACTGTCCGCTGTTGTGCTGAAACAGATTGGCAATGCTCAGCAGAGGTGTCCGCAGATTGATACAACTCCTGAAGATGACTCTCTGCTTCTCTGATCTTTGTTGTAAATTTTCCAAAATGTATTTTTATGCCATCGTTGCAGGGCCACAGAACAACCGTCTAAGTTCGAAAGAAGACTATGCAGTGCATCATTGTGATCAACAATCTCTGGACATTCTTTTTCCTCCAACCATAGTGCTTCAAAACGGAATTTTGACCTTCTCTTTTTTATAGGTTGGGAGACAGGAGAAAGGCTCAATGAGACTTTTAATGCTCTATTATCGGAACGATAAAAATTCAGATGCTGAACCATTGTCTGAGGGAGTAAGTTTCGCCGCTGCTCATTGCACATACCCCAATCAAGACATTCTTTTACATTATCTGATCCTAGTGTTTTTTTTTATCCCATGTTAACTTTTCACCAATGTTGTCAAGTGGAGCGAGTAGACAATTATCTTAACAATCTTGAAAATTAAGCATCTATCTCAAAGGACGATCAGCGCATCCAATTTTCTCATCAGGACTCAAAATTTTATTAAAGTCTCCCATGACCAGCCACGGTGTTAATGGAGAAACATCGTTAAGGCGGGAGAGTGAATCCCATGAAAAATGTCTTTTAGAGGAACAAGGTTCACCATAGATTCCAGTGAAGTGAATAGAAAACAAAGAATCATAGCCCAGATAACAATCAATATGATTACTAGAATAAGATAATACAGACACATTATCAATCTTCCATAACAACATTAATTTTCCCCCACAAAACCTAGTCTAGGAAGGTCAAACCCTCCATAAAAACAAAAAGCAAACCTAAACTTAAACACACTATGCTTAACCAGTTGAGTTTCAATGAAAAAAAAAGACCTGGGTTTTGTTTATTTGACCAACCACGACAACTGCCGGAATGCACTCAGGTTCCCCAAGCCCCATACATTTGAACTAACAATATTCATGGCTAGTGATAGGGTTGCTTGGCAACACCCACCACCTTGTCCATAATTACAACACCAGGACCCGACTTAACACAGGACTTCAAAAGCTTTTCCATGAAGGCATTAGCTTCAACAACTTCAAACAGACCCCTTTTGAGATTGGCAAATCAGACAAAACTGAAGATTCTATGTTAAAGTGATCAGCCTTATCAGCAAATCCTGAAGGATGGGTAGACGGAGGATCATCTCTTCGAATTTTTTTAAAAACCTTCTTCTTTAAGGAGAGATTCCATCATCACAGGATATTTTAGAAGGCAATAAAGAAAATTCGGATTTAACATTATCTGAAACTTGAGAAGAGAACACCAGATTATTAAAAGATGAAGCCTTTTCGACTTTAGACTGGAAGATGAATCTAAACTTTCTATCATAGAGAAAGTTTCTCTCACTTCTTCCCTGAATCAGTATAAACCTACTCAGGCCCAATTGAGTCTTCAAATTTCTAAACTTTAAAAGGAGAACAATAGTTTGAAGTATGAGCTTATGAAGGTATATAGGTTCAACGATTTAACTCCACGTCTTATTGAATCCGGTAAACAGTTAGAAATGGCGCAGAATCAGATTGTTGAGTTAGAGGCTGTGAGAGGAAAACTTGTGGAAGAAAGGGATGAGGCTCGGGCCAAGTTTGACTCATTCGTTAATTCCGATGTCTTAAAGCCTATATACGAGAAACTAAAGGATCAATTTGTCTAAGGTTTTGGAATTAAGATAAGCGGAATTTAACTAAAGCTCTTCACCAGGATTTTGATATTCAGTTGAAATATGAGAAGAAAAAATAGATAGCTCGTCAGAAAACTCATTTCGAGACTGGTTATTGTAATGGTTTTGAGCTTTGGTTAGGAGATTGCTCTGATGGGCGTAAAAGAAAGGCCCTACTCTAGTCCAGAAAATTACAAGGCAATGACAGTGGCTGTTTGGTTGGGTGATTTTTACCACAAATTTAATTATGGATAATATAAAACTTTTATATGTTATAATAATAATAAAAAAATTATTACAATATAAAACTTGCTCTTATATTTTATAGTAAAAATGATTTAAACCAACGATTCTTGCTATCCTTTCAAACACTCTCCTCAAATATAGGTATGCACAGGCCCCGGATGAGTCTCAACTTGATTTCATCTGACTTTTGTGCTTTGTACTTGTGCTTTTTTCTTTAATTTTGCCATTTAATATCTATGACTTTTGAAATGAAATCCTATACTAACGTTAATTTTACATTTTATTTGATTTTGCGTATTCACTGCCATTCTAATTTTTCTTTATTTTTTTTTATTGACAATTCATTTGTCTACTGTTATAGGAGTGTTTAATATAATAATAAAAACTATTAATTAAAATTATCTTTATTATAATATATAGAGATTTATGTTGAATTAATTTTTTTCTTATTAAAAAAATATTACTGCTATTGATGACATCATTGCCATCATTATAGATTACTTTACCGGTCCATTCTCTCATTTTTCAACTTCTTTTTATTTCCATTCGCACCTCTTCGCCTTCCCCCTCTAGTGTATGCATTGTCTGCTGGGTTCCTTCTTCAAATTACCTTTTAAAAATTTCACTTCGTTGTTCTCTGATTTTCCAACCACCACCCCAATTTCTGTCTCTTCTTTTTCTTTCATTTCCGATTTCAGCTTTTCTTCGTTCCTTAAATTCCAGCTAAGATGACTCTTAGGATTTCTTCTATTCCCATTGATGAAACTAGGCGAGTTTGATCCGAAAACTGATTCTGATGTGCTAGAGATCTGATCATTATATACAAACAATTATGTTGCGCTCAACTTCCACTTCACCCCTTTTTTACAAGTTCTTTGATGCTTTGAACCTTGTTGAGGTATTTTGCCTCAGCCTTCTGGGGTGGTCGGACCATGTCCTAGTGCTATCGAGCTGGGGCACACTTAACGAATTGTGAATTTGTCCCTCTTAGTTTTATCTAAGGGAGCGCGTCCCCCAGGAGTTGAACCTGTGACCTCTTGTAATTGAACCTGTGACCTCTTGTATAAGAGGCCTTAAGGTGTCGGATGGATTGGTACCCAGGGGACACCTTAAGGCCTCTTATACAAGAGGTCACAAGTTCAACTCCTAGGGGACGCGCTCCGCTCCCTTTACCACAAGGGGAACAAATCCGAGAACTCAGGAATATGTTGAGGAGAAAAACCTCAACAAACCTGATGCTCTGTTGGGCAAGAGGGAAAGAAAATAGGAGAGAATGAAAAAAAAATTCAAAGAGAAAAAAATCATAAAAAAAGAAAAGATTTGGGGTTTTGTTTTTATTTGTTTGGTATATAAAGGTACAAAGAAAATGATCCATAAAGAAAATAAAAGAAATAAAAAAATTATTATTAATATAATTATTACTTTATGTAAATATTATTTGGTTATTTTTTTAATTTCGTGTTTAAATTTTTTTGTTGAAATTTTGATAAAAAAGATATATTGATATTTTTGTTTTTTATTATTGTCAAGATTTTGCTTTAAAAAATTCATCTACATTTAAATAGATTTATCTCGGCAAAACCTTTTTTTTTTCACTTATTTTTTTTTTCATTTTAATTTTTTTTTACCAAATACTCTATTAATATTTTCTTTCCTTTTATTTTTCCCACATACCAATAAGAACATAAGACCCAACCAATCTAAGCCTATAAAAACTTAACTCCTCAGCTAAAAATAATGAACTAAAAAAAAAAGAGAAAAATAAAACAAATGCAATAGGCATCAACCAATAACCAATCATATGAAGTGTTTATTCAATGTGACGAAACTACCCCTGGCCCCTTCCCTACCAATCGCCAGACACCACCCACCTCCGCATCAAGTACAGTTTCATATTTGTCTTTTTGTTCATATTTAAGTAAACAACAAAATCAAGAATCAATTCCCCAACGTTTCTCCAATAGTCAAATGCCCTTTGACGCTCGTCTTCCTTGTCTCTTCTCCGAGCTTCTTCAATGGCGTCCTTACAAGGCTCTCTCTCCACAATTTCCGCTATCCGCTCTTGCTGTTGTTCCTCGTCTTCTTCCTTCACGTCGACCACCACCACCACCTCCCTCGCGATGTGGCCGGAGACAGACCGGAGGAGCTCCGGCGTTGGCCGGAGATTGGCCTGCCGAGCCATGGTTCAGCAGTCCGTTCAGGGAGCCCCTGCCGCCTACGCCAAGGAAATGGAGAGGCTCTCCGCTAAAGAATCGCTTCTTCTCGCTGTGAGTCTCAAGTGTCAAATTTATTCGCTTAATTATGTGTTGAATTCTATAATGGCAACTTAATTTAGCTTGAAGTTATGGTTTTTTTTTTTTTTGTCTTGATTTGTGTTCTGAGTCCTCATTAGTATTCTTTAGTTTTACTTAATTATATGTTTCATTTGATAATGACTACTGATTTTAGCTTGAAATTTCTACGGAAATCTGGTATTCTGTCGCTGTGAGTGACGCATTGTAGCTGAAATTAGGTGTTTTCTTAAAAAAAAAATCAAAGCTTCTCGTTCTGAATCTCCGTTTGTTATTTCTTCTCTTGATACGTGTTCCATTCGATTTGGTTCCTCAGCTTGAAATCAGGATTTCTTCAAATATATATTCACTCCTCACTGATTTTTCCCCTTATATTTTCTTAATTATTGATAATGACTACGCATTTTAGCTTGAAAATAGGGAGTTTTGTTTTCCCTCTCTGTCTCAATTTTCACTGATAATGACTGTTCGTTTTAGCTTCAGGTTTTTTTGGGGGTGAATGATTTGGTTCTTATGCTATGTCTGTTTAAGAAATCTGAATTTGTGGGCATCTTTTGATTTCAGTTTAAAGATGCTGGGGGTTTTGAGGCTTTAGTATCTGGAAAGACAACTGATATGCACAAGATTGACGTGAATGAGAGTATAACTGGGCTTGAGCGGCTCAATCCAACGCCTCGTCCAACGACGTAAGCGCTTATTTAAGCACAGAGCATTTTGAGCCAGCTTCATGTTATGTTGGATTTTCACGTGTTTGTTCAGCTACTCAGGTCGCCCTTCTTAGAAGGTCGGTGGAATTTTGAGTGGTTTGGGTCTGGAAACCCTGGTTTATCTGCTGCCAGATTCATATTTGAGTGAGTTATTTATGTGTATATATATCTGCTATTTGGTTATTTGGGAAGTGACAGTGTAGTTCATGGCGGGTTGAAAATGTTGGTGTTTCTATAGAATTGGATTGGAGAGGAAAGAAGCTGATTGTGTTCTAGTAATCTCTATAATGTTGCAGGAGATTTCCCTCAAATTTGGCTAACTTGTTGAAAATGGATGTGGTGATCAAAGATGGATATGCAAATGTTACGGCAAACATGAGACTTTTGAACTTGGTATTGTATTTTACGTCTGAATTTTCTTGTCATATCGATGCCTGAATAATTGCTATTTTAAAAAGTTCAGCTCTGCTCTGTTTGAGGGCTTCAACCTAATTTGACACTGCTTTCATTATGAATGTTTTAGTTTCTAGTTCCTATTCTTCAATATTTACATGTGGTTTCTCAGAGCATGTAAAATTTAAAACAACAAATAGAAAAACTTTGTTCTTCTAGTAGTGGCGTGTCACTGCGAAATCTTTTGACCAATGATCGCTTCATGCCACCTGTAATTAATTGCTTGCCTCAAGCCCAGTTTTCTACTTGTTGTAATTTTCTTTTTGGAGAGCATTAATCTTGTCCAATCCAATGCAGATAGAAAGCAGGTTTATTCTGTCAACCAAATTGTCTGTTGAAGGGCCACTTCGAATGAAAGAGGAATACGTTGAAGGGGTTCTTGAGACTCCAAAGGTCATTGAAGAAACAGTGCCAGATCAGCTAAAAGGTGCACTTGGTCAGGCAGCTAGCACAATAGAGCAACTTCCCGTACCTGTTAGGGATGCTTTTTTTGGTGGCCTTAAAGTTCCCCTAAGTAAGAGATTTTATGCTTTTTTTGGCCATCTACTGTTGTTGTTATTGGTTCAGTCCATTGGTTTCAATCACTGTCTAGACAAATTGTCCAAAGGCGTCTGTTTTGATATTGCCAGTTTGTTCCCTTGGTATCTTAGCCCTTCAGCATGATACTATAGTACTGTTCTTGTAGATGCAAAAGGTTCTGAGCTTGAAGTGAGTGAGTGTCCTGCACCTGTCATTTCCATTTCCCTGTCCTGCTGTCTCTCTAGATTGATTTTATGTCCAGCGCTCATGTAGTCGTACATAACACCAAGAGGACTTGCCTGTCATAGCAGCCAGCTAAGATTACTGTTAAATATTGGAAATTTTCCAAGGGTCTGACAGTACTGGGGATATATTTGCACTCACGTTTGGTCACAAACAACTATTGCAATTTAGAAAATTTTATACCCTGGTAAGGTGCAAACGATCCACTGTATTTGATAGATTTTGAAGCATATGATTATATAAGGAGGAAATATATAATATACGTTATATATATAAATTTATTTATTTATTTATAATGTATTTTCTTGCATAGAGAGAGTACAGTTCAGTAATCAGTCGAAGCTAGTTATGCTTACTTTATCTTGCCTGTAGGCTCACTCGCTTATCCCTTTGAATTCATCCTAAGCATCTGATATTACTTATGCAGGTGGAACTTACCAGAGACTATTTATGATCTCTTACCTCGATGATGAGATACTTGTACGTATACTTACCAAATACTCTTCCCACTAGAACTTTTCTTAATATTATATTTATTTATTCTTGTATTGATAAGGTTAAACTTTCAATTACTGATGTTGCCTCAGCCTCAGGATGACATTTAATTGTCCAGCTATCCTAATCATATAAAGCTCAGTGAAGCTAAATAGTTGTTAGTTAGTGTTTCAGAATAAGAGTTGCTTGAATGCCCTTTGAATTCTTTGTTACGAAAAATAGTTTCAACTCATTCGATCTTTCGTGCAGAAACAAATATTGTTCGTCTAGTACGCATGGTTCACAACATTTCATTATGTAAAAAGGACATTCTTGCGCATGCGGCGACAGCAATAAGTTTGTTGCACCTGAAACCATTGTTTTATGCCATAGCAGCCTTGACCCATGATGCACGCATTTGTCTAATAACTCACATGTCATCTCCTTGTCAATAATGTAATACAGGATTAGATTAAAAATAAAAGTATACGGCACATTATCTTTGACAACTTGGCTAGTATTAGAAAATTAAATGAATTTTAGAATGGATACAGTCTTAATGATAAGTTCTTGCTAAGTTATTCCTCAATACGTAAATCGTATAAATATTTAACCAATTTGTATTACGATGCGAACAGTTTAGTTTGGAGAAAAAAAAAATGACTTAGCAGGCCTATGTTTTTAGAATTTTTAATCCTTTTTATCTGCAAGCCATAGGCATTGGGTGTGAGACTTCATTCTCACACCTGGGAAACTAAACAATTGAGCCATTTAGCTCAGCACATTTCCAAGTATTATGGCTGTATTGGGACTTATATTTATCTCAAGCTTGCTACTCTGGTTGTGTGCTTGGAAAGAATTTTAGCTTAACTTACTGCATTGTTCAGTAGGACTTGAAAACTCCACAGATGGTTAGTTTCTAAAGTTAAAGAGCACTAAAATTTCATGCGACAGGTTTCTTTGTTGTTTTTTTTTTTTTTTGAATCTTTACTTTTTAAAAAATATTTATGCTCTTTCATGTCTCATGATTTGTCACAAACTGTGGTTTCGAAAATCGCCTGTACTAAACAAGATGGGCTAATTTGAAAAATAAATACTACAAGTGGTCTTATTTCCTCCACTTGCCATTTAGTACAAGAGCAAAAGGTCATAGCTTTGTTTCCACCACAAGCATGGATTTGTGATGGGACATTATGTCTGGTGCACATAGGTGCTTAATAAAGATATACAGGGTGGAAAGACACCTTTTCCAGACGTGAACTTTCTTAGCTAACATTTTCGTGTTGGTTTTTGCAGATAATAAGAGACACTAGCGGACTCCCTGAGGTCCTCACAAGGCTGGATGCGCCGTCATCTCCCTTGGGAGAATCGATGACAGAGTATGAGAGCTAAAGACTCTTTCACGTATGAAACCGGTTTTTTCCCGCATATTCAACTACAATTCAAGTTCTCATTTGATCTCCCTCGTTTTCTTCTTTCTCCTTGTTATTCTCCCCTGCATTCTGAATACTTGAAGAAAAAAGAAATGAAAAATCTTAGATACTTGATAAATCTTTGAACTTAATATGTGCGCGGTGCCAGCCATTTGACTAGACTGATATAAATTTAGAAGAATTGATTTATTTGACAATTATCAAATTCCCACCTAATTTTTTAGGTTGTTTTATTTTCCTAATTTCAATAAGCAAGTGGTTAACTAGATAGAAGCGAGACATTTTAAAGAAATTAGAGGTGGTTTTGTAGTTAGTAGTGTGAACACAGTTGACTTCAGTGCCCTGCTTGACTTCTTTTTTTTTTTTTTGGGCTTGCTGTCATGCTTGTTAAAGTCTCCCCGCATCTCAACCTTGCCTTTTATGTCGCCCGGAGAGCCGTCTTTTTCTTCTGTTCTGTGTTCTTTTTTAAATTACTTTTATTTTTTTATTTTTATTTTTTGTACTTTAATTTTTATCTATTCAATTTTTTATGAAGTTCTCCCTTTTTTTTGTTCGAATATGGGCGGTGGAAGATATATCTGGGCGTTTGAATCATTGTATGTGGTACCATTAGGCCCATTAAAGAACTCTATTGCTCTCTTTTTCTTCTCTATTGAGTCTTTGTTATCACAGTCGTCACACATTTGACCAACTGTTAACTTTTCAAGCATGCCTTTTAATACTCAAAAATCTTTGATCAGAATTCCCAATCGATGGCTAATTTTACACATGGCAATCTCAATTGAGTGAAAAACGAGTAAAGAAAAATGTTTCCTTTTACTTTGTCAATCGTCAAATTCGAGATCTTAGAGAGGACTACGGCTCATTGTGACTCGAAATCTCCTAGTTTCATCGTCGTGAAGAAGGCTTGAGTCTATCCACAAGGCTCGTCGAAGAAAGGGCTAAACGGTTAGAGCCTGAAGAGTGCACTCTCAGGTCTCATCCTGAGTAACTGTTGAGATTAGATTGTGTCTCTCCTATCAATTGCAACTTTGCTTTGAGAGGATTACTTACGTATGACATACATTACTAAGGTAGCTTTAAAGGAGGCTATAGCTGCGGGGCCCTTCGAATTTGAACCATTCCTCCCTAGAATGTCTATTTGTTGTCAAGTGTGTAATGCACCTCGTACATAATTAATGGTGATTGAGTGTGTGGGTCCTTCTCATTACATTGCTTATCATCGATTTTGGAATTGAAATCAAAGTGGAACATGGCTTGTGGTTTAAGAACCAAATAATAAAGGTTTATGTATGCAATGCTTAACAAAATTTGTGCCAAGTTGATCCTCTTCAAACCCAAAAAAAAAAAAAAAACTGCAAAACATCTCATTTGTACAAATGCACGCTTGTAAATTTCTGCTTCATTAAAACACAAGGATCATGTAACATATGGATAGAAAATTTCAAAAATATGTAATATTATTGCACCTTTTTTGGTCAAATTATTATACCTTGAGGCATGGATATTGTTTTTCAACGGCAGCAATATATTCGGCTGAATTAGAGATACTATTTTTAAGGATTGGTATTTGAATACATCACTTTGGCACCAAAAAAAAAATAAAATTAGTTTGACATGGTGGTTAAAACTATAAACATTATAGAATGTGAAAGCTTTATATTATAGTAGTTTTTTTTATTATTGTAACATATAAGAGCTTTATCTTATTTTTAACTAAAAAGTTAATTAGAACCAACTTTACCAAATAATATAAATTTCTAATTTACACATTGAGGTGGAACGGGTCTGAAAATGATTGGCGGCCAGTGTAATTTACACGCAATATTCTTGGCATACTGTGTACAGTGGTAACGAATGAAAGACATCATGCCACGATAGGTTGTAATGTTTTCATATTATTAAGAGTAAAGAAATAAGGAAAGAATAAGAAAGAAAAGAAACATGTTGCAGTATGTGGATGCTATGAATCTGACCGATTTCTCATCCTATTTTAAGTTTGATCTTTGAAAGGGCAATGTTAATCGTGCATCTTTCCCCTACAATATAATATTACAATTTGCAAATAAAGTTTCAACAAAAGTTGTTGACTTGTAGCATGCCTTGTTTCCACGTCAAATATATTAATGCTAAAATGCCTTGTTTCCACAAAAAAAAAAAAAAAAAAAGAAAAAAGGTTATATATTGTTAACCCTCATCGCCAAACCTGCCTATCTTATGTAGTAAATTATAACTTAGTTAAAATAAATACAGTTATATTTTTCAATTATATGATTTGTCAGTCTGCATATGAATCATCCTTTTAGGCATGGCAGTCAGATTTAGATTTCTTGTCACTATAAACATGAAAATAAATAAAAAAAGAAAAAAAAGAAAAAAAAGAAATGTTGTGTCCTTTACAAAGTTGCTAATATGTTTTACAAAATCACAAGTGACGAACGCATTTTTGCTAATTAGTTCATAAAACCTAATGTACATTATAAAACAAGTGAAAAAAATAAATTTGAGATGTAATAATTTATATTTATGCGGATGAATAATTTATCCAGTTAATGCAGATCTCCATTTTAGACTGCTCTGTGAGGTTGCATGTCAATTTATTTGCCAACTAGGCAGAAATATTTGATCTTAAAATACTGTAATTTAAAAAAACATTAAAATATTTCAAATTGTATATTAGGGAAATATCTCTGTATGAAGTAAGAACTAGCCAAACTTGGAAAAGGTGGATCTAATATTAATGATTTCCAAGAGATGTGCTTATTAAATATTCATATAAATTATATACATAAACTCCAAGAATATGAAAAGTGGAAGACGACTTCTATGATAAAACAAACGAATATGATTAAATTAAAAATGGCACACAATTAATTAAGCCTTGCAAGAAAAGCAATACATTTTTCTCTAGGTTTAGTTTTTGCACGTTCTTCTTTTGTTTGCCAACTCTTCGGAGCACAAGAGTCTAGAGAGAGAAAGAGGGAGATATTTAGACCCACATGTACAAGGGACAAATTCAGTGCCACATCCAAACAAAAAGAAACAAAAACCCTAATGACAAACTTTAAAAATAAATTAATAAATATAATTTGGAGTTCTAGTCAATAAAAATGAACTTAGTATTTGTAAAATTTTTCTATTTTTATACAAAAAAAATCACCTCAGAATCATCTCAGAAAATTAATTAATCACACAGCGGTCATTAACAATCACATATATATATTTAGTGTAGAACCAAATCATCCAAAATCCTCTAAAAACCCTGCCAAGAAAACAGTATATTTCATCAGAGTGGAGATACAATCAAAGCCCTCAATTTTTTTTTTTTTGTTTTGTTCCTTTCTGTGTTGAGAAAAAAGAAATGAAACAAAAGTTAGATATATATATCATAGTATATCACTACGCAAGTTGAGGTCCTCCAAACCCATAATGCACATGAGAATTAGAAGCCTCCAAAGGATTAAGCAAAGAAGGAAACAAAGGGAATTCACCATTAAGCTCCTCAATAAACCCTTCCAAATCTGAAAATCTATCGAAGAACCCACCTGAATTAATATTATTCTGATCATCATGGACATTAATCCACATATTCCCATATTCTTCTTCTTCTTCCTTAATCCTCTGGTGATCTCTTAAAATATCCGAAAACCCGGTTTTGGTCATGTCCGCTTTCTTTGCCAAAGGTTTGCTTGGAAAGGCCTTGTTTTTGGGTTGATCATTACCATGATCATCATCTTGATCTTCTTCTTTTTCTTCTCTTGTTGGAATGCTTCTGATCTGATGCTTTATCTTCTTGACGTCTTGCTCGGTCGGTTTCCCGGTGAGTCTCTGCACCAACTCCCGGAAGTTTGCGACGTCGGTCTCGATGATCTCTGGCGCAAATATGTGAATTATGCGAATCTTGGGCTTGGCTTTTGATATTGTGTGTGACGCTTTGTGCATAGCCAGTGATGGTGGTGAAGCTGAGAAGTGGGCACAAGTTTGTTTCTTGGTTATTGCCTCCATTGGAGAGTTGTAACAAGAATTCTAGGGTTTTTGAAAGAGAGAGAGAGAGAGAGAGACAGAGAGAGAGAGAAGGAGAGAGAGATGTATGCGTGTGGGGAAGTTGGTGTGTCTGTTTTAGGGGAAGAAAGGAATTAGCTTATATAGGAGAAGAAGTAACGTAAATAGAAGAATAAGATTATAAGAGATTGTTTGATTAGAAGCGTTTTATAAAATGAGAAAATTAAAAAAAAAAATAAAGATTAAAATAAACAATTAAACAACCTGTGTGTCTGATGGTAGGGCAAGGATTGGATTAATATCCTTGTCTGACAAAATGAAAGAGTCAATATAGTAAATGAAACTCAATGGTCCCCCGGTTCCCATTTTTGGATTTTATATTTGTGTATCTACAATGTGTGTGACGTCTCTCTTTACTTTGGATGGCATTGAATTTTGGATGTGAACACAGAAACACATGCAGTGATTTTTCTTTTTTCTTTTTTAATTCTTCCACCCGAATCCCACGTGAAAAGACATAAACATCCTCTTTTCTTAACTTAATCTAACTAATTAATTTGTTTAGTTTCACCAAAACAAAGAAAGAAATTAGAAAGAAACTTCGTTTAGTTGCTTAATTTTCCTGCGTCGTGAAGACGTCTGTGTTTAGATTAAGGATTAACTTCTTTTAAAAAATTCAAATTATTTGGATTTAAGCTTTTTAATGATCAAGTTATTGTTGGATCAACTGCTTCCATGGTATATGTCCATCTATATAATGGCAATCATGCATGTATAAACGAAAACCTAAATTATGGAGCAAAAAATGAGCATGAAATTATGCAATATTGCTTAATGATATTGTTTGATTAATGGCGACAAAAACTTTTCAGTTTCAAAATGGGGTTACTAATCGTTAAAACATGATAAATAATTGTGGTTGGAGGTATAATGTAACAGTAAACCTACACCCAATTTAGCCAAAAAATAGGAGTTCGAATCCTTCCACTAGTAAGTTCAAAGAAAAAACAAGATCAATTATCTTCAACTGGATCATAAATATAAAATAGTCCAAAATCATGACATGGTTAGTGAAATTTCAAACCTAAGCCAAACATAATTACATGACAGGTAAAAAGTAAATACGCAATAGTGAAGTCTTATAAAAGCTTTATTCCCCCTGTTTGTTTGGTTCGCTGGTTCGAATTATGTAAAATCAAACTTTTTTTATTTGAATAAAAAAATTCAACTCATGTAGTTTAAAGTGTTAATTTGAACAAGATATCTAATCTGAATTTATGTTTGAATGAGTATTGATAACTCTAGTTTGAAGCATGAAAAAATTATTTAATTAAATAATAAGCATGAAATATGTAAAAAGAAGTTATTTAATTAAAAAATAATATAAAATAATAATAGTAATTTATAAAATACAAATATATATAAGTGAAATAAATGTTAAATATTGATTCGAAATTTTGAAATTAAAAGGGTGTAAGTTGGACAGTTTAACCTAATTTGAACTATTACTTTAGTTTGAATCACATGTTTTATCAAATACCAATTTAAAATATAATAGTTGTCTAATTAAGACAAACTCAAACAAACACGGTCTTAGAGATTGAAACAGAAAGCTTGTGATTTCGACATTGCCATGACTCAAACACCATGCTACCCCATAATATTATGCAGTCCATACGGCATAGTATAGGGGCAATTTGGTAATCAAGCTAAACGATTTTTTTTTGTCCTTTTTTGTTTCCATAAATGACATTCCACTACTAATTATTCCATGAATCCGCGTGGTTGGAATATAAACCAATGTCATGGTTTGCATAAACGACAGCCGTACACAATCCGCGTTACAGGTCCAGAAATCGTACCAAATTTTCTTGCCTTTCTTTTCTCATTTCTTTCATTTTATTTTATTTTTATCATGTATGTGTATACATAATGGTGTATTATTTCTATGCTTTTCATATGTTAATTTTACTTTCTTCCCAACAAGATCTGAGATAATTACACAAGTAAACTAACTTTGGTTAACAATATAATTCGAGATTAATCATATATGCTTAGAATAATCCTGCTAACAAAGTTGAATAAAACATCTTAGATTTAATTGATTGAAGTAGACTTAGGATAAGCTTTATTATTTGAAAATTATGAATACTATCATTTTTTTTTTAATTACCTCATCGAATGAAATTGAACTATTTAAGAGATTGAACTTAGGACCTTTTTTAAAAAAATAAAAAATAAAAACAAGTGGTATTGTGCTAGTGTGTAGACTAGGCACCATTTTGGGAATAGGCAAAGTACAGAAATATTTAATATGTACAGTACAAGTTGCCTTAACGTCAACCAAAATTTATGGTTGTTTAAAACTACAATACAAGAATAATTTAATGAGGGTTCCTTGTTGTTCTAGCAGTGAATTTGATACCTTGTTGTTCTAGCAGTGAATTTGATAACAAGGAGACTTACTTTCATGATACACGCGCATCGAAATAATCAATTTTTATTTTTTTTAACAATGTGAAATTGACCTTGCGTCCTCTCAAACCAAGACTCTTTAATTCTATATCACATGTCATATAAACTAGTGGTCATTATCTAATTTTCATATTCTTTGTTTTTACAATCATGGACCAATAATGGTACCTAAGCATACAGAAGTTATTCATGGTTTTATTCTTTAGTAGATATTAAATTTCACTTATTAGCCAAATTTACATGCATGTCCAAAAGCTGTAAATTACCCCATAATTCAAAAGGCTCTTATAAAGTAAGGTTGAAACTTGACGTGGATAGTAATGTTAAGCTATCAATTATTAACTATTTAAATTGCTTATGTCAAGATAAATATATATATATATATATATATGTATACACACACAAACAAAATCTTATAAACAACACAGATGTCTTAATCTGGTTCAATATATGTAAGTATTACCAATAACATACACCTCTACAGAGATATATGTATTAGCACTCTAGCTTAACCAGTTGTCCAATAGTGTGATAATTAAAAAATAAGAGCTTTTTGTTACTACAAATCTTAGTGAAGATAGAAAACAAAGAATATGATCCAGAGTTCCAAGCCCATGAGAATTCAACAAAACTTAACAACAATAAAAGATTATTATCTCTATTGTTAGAAAAGGATATATATTAATTAAAAATTAAAATAAGAGTAACATATCATGTTAACTAAGATACTTTTGAGGAAAAAAGATAATTTAATAATGCCGTTTCGTCTTGTAATTTTATACTTTTAATCTCAACAAAATCTTTCTCTCTCTCTCTAGCACAAGTAATTTATATACAGATGTATGTTGATGTAATGCCTCGAAAATTAATTAAATGTTATTAGTAAGTAAAATGGTGTAATAGTATGCTAAATTGTGGTTTAATCTTAATCTAAGAGTTTTGTAATTGTTTTCCTAATCAAATAGATTTTTAAATCATTTTGAATTATTTTTATTTGTATTTTAAATATTTGAAACAGAACAATTTATCAAATGACCAACAAGCCCCACTTAAGAAAAACCACGTGCAGAACATGGTTTCTCCTTCCTGGTTTGCTTTCCCTTCCCTCTATTTATCTCCCCCTTCCTCTCTCCTTTCCTCACTCACTCTCAGCTCTCTCTCTCTCTCCCTCTCCCATGCGTCTCTCTCTCACTCTACCTCTCATTCTCTCTCATTTCCCTTTCAAATTTTTGAATCAAAATATCAAGCCCAAGCTTTGGATTAGTAGATTGAAGGCTCGGGAGCGTGATTGAGCAACCAAAAACACAATTCCAAGTTTAAATTCAAAGTTAGTTCTTGAATTTTAAAACTTTTTCAATTTTTTAATTTTTCTTGTATTTTGAAATTTAAGCTTTTCTAAGCTTAGAAAACCATTGATCTAAGTTAGAAAAACTTAAAACAACTAGAATCTAAGCTTAGTTTGATCAAAAACGAATTAAAATTATGATTTTTTATTTTTCTCTATTTTTCTCCATTTTCAGGATTTTTCAAGATTTTTGTATAAATCTTGTTTTAATGCTTTAAAAAGTAATCTACTATGTTTTTCTATCAACTATGATCATTATCTATGCCTGAGATTTGAGAAAATAGGTTGAAATTTGAGATTTGGCTCAGGAAGCCGAGAACCCGTGCTTGAAAATTTCTAGAATTTTTCAATTCGGCAGGCCGGATTCATATGTCCGGTAGGCCGAACTTGGAAAAGTTCGGCCGACCGGATTTGGCTTTCTGCAGTTCGGTCGGCCGAACCAAGGTGACCGACAGGGCGACCAGGCATGGTGGAATTTTGTGATTTTCATCTATTTTTACTGTTTTGAACTTTAATTGAGATTTTAATCTTATAAGATGATTTCATAAATATGAATGGCACACTAGGACACCATGAAATGATTTAGCAACGTAGAATGTCTTAAGCTAGATACAGATACTGATAGATTTAGTTATTGTACACTTAAGGTTGTTTATGGATCTGCGGAGCTAACGTATAGCGGACCAAAAATTTGGTGTGGGACACCGGCACGAGTATTGAGGTAGGACTTATTAAATCTCATTTATGTATTCAAGTTTATTTTCTAGATAGGTTTTCTTTTAAAATTAAATGTTTCTAAAAATACAGTCCTACTAAGCCTTTCGCTCACGATTTATTTGTTTTTAAAACTCCCCCCACCCCCCACAATCTAGGTGGATATCAGCTTAGGATCGGAGAAGAGTCCACATACAGAACACATGAGTAGTAGAAGAATCCTGTAGGTTATTTAAATTATATAATCAACTCTCTCTATTTACTTGGACTGTGGTTGTAATATTATATTGTCAGTACTATGTGTGTGCATAAATTGTGGGTCAGTGTGACCCATTATCGTATCTTTTTATTTCTTGGTTACTTTTTTATTGCTCACCATGATATTCTTATTTGTTTAATTATTATAAATGCTTGTTTTATAAAGGTTTTAAAAATTTTCACATTTTCATAATTAATTTAAAAACTTAAACTTGTGTTTTCATTAAATATTAACTTAATTAACTGCCATGTCACTACCCGTACTGCGGGGTGTGACAGTTGAATATTAAATCATATAGTATTCTTTCAACTTTTTTGAAGGAGGATGTACGGATGTGTAATATCATATGCCTACAAATGAACGTATAATGAACTTGAATCTTTTTCATATATTAATTGTCTTTATGCTTTCATCTTGTAGTTATGGCCGGTTGTAGAACTCTCACCAACTCGTTGTTAATGGAATTTTCTGCTCGCAACAATTCTCATTGAAAATTGAATTCGTTTACGTTAGAACATAAAAGTAATGTTAAAAAGACTTGTTAAAATAATATGATATATGAAATATGCCTTGTAATTTGCACTTTGTTATGGTTTACATCGTGGAATATTAGACTTTCTTAAAATTGTGATGATTAGATGTTGAGACTTCAATATATTTTAGATTTATAGTTATAAATTATATTATTCATCTCCTAACAGCTTATAAATAAACTAATACAATTGTTTAAACAACACCCAAGTACTGTTAACTTTAGAATCTACTTCTAGGTCTTGCTTCATACCTTAAAATTAATGTTGTTTGGCAGGGTGGTCAGAATCGTTAGTTAAAACTGTTTTCATTGTAGCATGTGAGAGCTTTACACTATAGCTTTTTTTTTAATTGTTATTGTAGCATATGAGAGCTTTACACTGTTTATAACTGAGAAAGTAGTGTAAACCATCATTGTCAAATAAAATTAAGACAAATTGTCAATGAATTTATAATTAAGATGGATGATATTATATAAATTGAAAATAAGCTTTGCAAATGCCACCAAAAAAAAAAAGAAAGAAAAGAAAATAGGCCTTGCAATGCCCAATAGAATTAGGACAGTCAAAATATGATTACGCCCCTTATTACGTGTATAGACTGCTTTTTTGTTTTGGTTTGTTTGTTTTGTTTTGGTTTTGTACGTAGTTGGGACATGCATGTTTCTTATCAATTTTTTTTTTCTTCACTATAACATGTCATTGCTTTGAAATTCTTGTTCAACATGAACAGAAACAAGATAGACTGAAATCTATGCACTTTTTCTTTTCTTTCTTTCTTAATTTTCATTTTTGTTTGCACATATTCATACCTCAAAAGTTGCCCGTTAAGACTTGGCTATGAGATTGGGTAGTATACTGCAGTAGAATTTTATTTTTGATCCCCCCAAAAAAGTCGTTATTGTACCTCAAACTGTACTTGCATTTACTTGTTTAGAGACACTATCATGATTTGAAGCATATGATTTATGAATCCATAAAATTTTATACGCTATGTAGATGAATGTAATTGCAACTTTTGAATTAGGGCATGGTTACTTTATATCAAAAGGAAGGGGAAAATAAGGAGTGATTTTTTTTAATTCTCCTTCTTTTTAAACAATAAAGAGTTATGTTTATTTACGAAATCAGTAATAAGAGTTCTGTATACCCCATATAATATAGAGAATGAGAAAAGAGAACTTAATCCTCCCGTATACTCCTTAGTATTGATTCTTCATCGAAGGAAATGAATGTCATATTTACTTGAATGTTCAAGTTTAAATGTTACTATTTAATAGTTATTAGTTATGTAAAAAAAAATATTTTAGTAATTATATTAAATAAGTTCTCATTCTTAATTAAACAAACACGATAACAAAAATGAGATTATTTTTTATTACACCATTAAAAAGATTAGTAAGCATTAGAATAGGAATGAACGGTCCTTGTTATTATTACTTTACTTTTCTTTCTAATCTTAGTATATTCTTTTATAGTTTGGTAAACATGTCTTAAATGTTACATGGGGTCAAAATATTATTTTGTAATTCACCCTAGATTTTCCAAAATTCCATCCAAAGTTTCAAACCGGCCTATAATCAATCAAGACAATACCCCTTGATTTTTTTAATATTTTTGTTTTAACTTCACGGAGGCGTTTTTAGGATTTCTTCTCTTTGGCTTTGCATATATAACTTGTTAGCAACAATCCTAACTAAACAAGACAAGACAATCATATTCACAAGAAAATCACAATCAATTAAAACAAAATAAAAAAATACAAATAAAAAACAAACCAAAAATCACAAAATAAAAAGAGAAGCAAAAATGGCGTGACGAGGGAGAGCATGATGATGGTGATGGTGATGGTGGTGGTCCCGGCAAGATACGTGAAGATTCTCCGTGCTGAGAGTATAATAACCGTCCGATCCCCACGTGAAGGCTGAGATATAAAATCAGATCTGACGTCCGAAATTTTGCGTCATCCACACACATGATGATACAGGGAAGCACACGAGTCTCGTGTTGTCTGGGCCGGCCCACAAGAGAACCACATGATTGGTACGAACCAGAAATAAATTGATGGCGAGTTGGCACGTGGGAGGGAAAAGGGTGTGTTTCCTTAGCGGAAGTCAACTTAACGAGACGGTGGTTGGGATGCACGACCTACTCCCCTCCCCCTCTTGCAGCTGGATCCTAATAGATTCTCAATCCCCCCCTCAACATGCACCCAACCAATCTGTCCTCTTTTTCTTAATAAAAAAAAAAATAAAAAAAATTACATTAAATAACCTAATTTTAATTTTTAAATAAACAAATAACACTTTTAAAAATATTTAAATATATCATATTTTTTAAATCAGTTGTTCTTTTTAAAAACTTAAATTTTTAATTTTATCTTATTTTTTTCTCTTTCTTTCTTTTTTTTTTTGTTCTCTGTCTACTTCTTCGTATTTCTCTCTATGTCATTCTATACAAAAATAAATTTTATTTTAATCTAAGTAGACTATTTACTAAACACTTTTACATTTTGGTCTATTTATTTTTATTCCCAATTAATAATAGTCTAATTTCCTCATCTGTCCTAAAAAAATGCTCTCTTTTGAGTCTTAATTCGGTGGGACATCATCCGTATAGAGTACTTTAAAACTGTAAAGGGTGAAATAAACCCGAGTCTACCATCGTTTAATTACTATGATAAAAGCAAACATATAAAGACAATAGGCCACTTTATCAAATCAGTTGACCTTTTTAAATGGATGCTTAAGTCTTTATCAAGTCTACATTCCACCAAAAACTATTCATCACATTTTATAGGGTTTAATTAGACAGTCCGAAGTTGGTCTCCTTACCTTCCAATGGTCTTTATATCTAGTCTACAAGTCTTTGTCCTTTGCGATATTCTGTTTGGTCTTGATGCTTTTGGTTTCTCGATATAAATCGATTGGAGTTATCCATCAACTAGAATGGTATATTTGGAAGAGTCATCTGTGTGTTTGGTTAGTTGTGAGCCTCTTCGGTTTCCTCTTGTTATTTTTTACCCCTTGAATGTACCAGTTAAACTTATTGGTGGTTCACATACGTGGATGGAATTGAGTTGTTATGCACATTTAAATCTTTCATGTTTTAATTAGTGGTAGTAATTTTTTAATTTCTAATCCAATTTTCTTTACTTTTAAAAAGAGAAAAAAGACTATCTAGATTCTATAAAGCGGATTTATTTAAACAATAAGTTAAAAGCTAAAAGTCCCAAAAAAAAAAAAAAAAAAGGGATGTTCCCACCATAGAATACTTTTTCCTTGATTCACTTTTTCATTTTCGAAAAAAGAAAGAAGAATATTAATATTTGATTGAGTTTTTAAGATCAAAACTTTTTTAGTGATTTTCATTACATTTATTTTATTATTAGTTTATTACTATGATATGATTTGATGTTTAAAAACACATATTGTTTTAATAATAAATTAGGGAAAAAATAGAGTAGCTCATATTTACACATTATTTTTCTTTTGTACTTACAACTGGCCTTGGCATTCAAACTAAATATTAAAAAAGTACCCTTAGATGCTCGGTATTTTACAAAACAAATATTAATTAAGAATATTTAATATTGGAATTTGAGAAGTCGCAATAAGATCACTAGCCACTCTTTCATACATAATTGCTTTTCTATTTTACTTACTTAATTTATTTTTTTCTTTTTTAGTGGTTTGGATATTTGAAAATAATTTTTATTCTATACAGTTTGAAGCAAACTTGTAGATTGATAAAAGAATGAAATGCAGTAGAAAACAGCTTTCTTGAGGGGGCGAGTTATCTTGCTGATAAAGTGACCAGAATATTTAATAATAGATTAATTGCGTGGCTTTTTTCCATGTCGAAATGTAAATATAAATGTGAAATAATTAGAATGTAACACTATGAACTTTGCCTAACAGCTCCTTGAGCAAAACAAAGGCTGTATATTTCCATTTTGGGACACCACTATAATCCGCCTTTTCTACAAGTACTTTGGCATTGTCATGTGACAACAATTATGAAAGAAAAAAAAAGTATAGGGGGTCAAATGCCTGCAAATTTTTGCACGTTCTTAACCTCTTGTGGGTTTTATAATTACGAGATTCACTTTGACAAGATCAACTCTAACTCATGAAAATCATCTCAAACGATATAAAACAAAAATATACTATAGCATAAGGCTCTAACATATTATAGTATTTTTAGTTGAAATTCTCATTTTCAATTCATATTTTAAATACCCTATCAGATTTATTTGGGAAATGCATGACGTGCATGTAAAAATTACAATATTTAAATTATGTTTTATTTGATTGGAAATAGCAAAAAAAAAAAAAAAAAAGTAGCTTAAAATGATGTTTAGAAATATTGTAATTTTTTTAATGTAATTCATTAATAGGTCGTAGTTTTTACCTATAGTTTTTAACCATTAGATCATAATAGAATCATCTTTTGATTCCATATGAATCAAGGGTGAAGAAAGAAATTTATTGATTTCTTCTTCACGAGCAAGAGTCAAAATACAGCAACAATCAGGCGAGCTGATTTTTTCTTTTCCGAATGCTTACAAAATAAACTACCTAAGCGATAAAACGCTGCGTTTCCAGAAGCCTAGGAAACGACAGCAACTTGGTTCTTTATTCTACCAAACGACAAGCACAGGAAGAAGGAACAGAGGGAATAAAGAAACGTATGTCGGTTGTTTCGCTGAAGCAGCAAACCTCCTTGGCCTCCATCAACTATTGTTAAGAAGAGTAAAACAATTTTAAGCAAACCTCCTTGGCCTCCATCAACTATTGTTAAGAAAAGTAAAACAATTTAACGAATCTTCGAAACATTCTTTTTCTTTTTCTTTTTCTTGATTGACGGTTGAAAACTGTGTTTATGGTTTCCTTTTTCATAGACTTAACTAAAGAATTCTCGTATTCGTATCATAGGTTCAATTTAAGATTGTTGTGCTTTTAACAGAAGAATCCACTTTTTTTTAAAGCAAAAGTAAAATCTAAAAACTATAATATTTAGATTTTTCAAATAACTTAAAAAGCGTAAAATTACATTTGTAAACTTTTGCCAAACACTGTAATTGCATCATTTTTTTTGTGCTTTTAGGAGTTGTAAAAGAATCCAAAAGTAGGCCATAGTATCATTCGCATGTTTGTATAGAAGTAAATTGATATCACAACATGATTTGGTTTTATATATGTTTGTAACATTTATGAGAATATTTAAGAATTAGGCTAGAACACAAAATTCTAATAATCTATAAAATTTTCACATATTACAGTACATACTTAACTTAAGTTGTAATATCAACTTTTAACTTGATTCCAAACACACTTATATTCGTACATATAATGTGTACCATGATCTTCGAGAAAGCCTTCATATAGTTGGCGATGAGTAATCTTTATTAGGTTAATTTTGCTTCTATTTGACGTCCAAGTTGGACGACTTTGAAAGGAAAAGGAAGCAGCCATTTCTAACTACTCCCATTAATTTTCTTTTTCCAACCTAACACGAAGAGTATCTCTCGAGGTAGTACAATACTGTGACATAATTTCTTAACGGGATATATTATAATATATATATATATATATATATATATATATTAAAAAGAAAGGATCAATTGGGCTGTTTGGTGTTGTTTTCAAAATATGTGAAAATATTTTTGTTTTGTAAAATAAAATTTTTTTGGGAATTATACTGAAAGTATTTTTGAAAATTTTGCCTTAAAAAACGTACAAAAATATTTTTAAAAATTCTGAAAACGAAACCAAACAGGACTAAAATTTCTTATTTTTCAAAAAAAATTTTCTCGTCAATTATAACCTTTCCAACATGCATAGTAGTTGTAAGCATAATGTATCGGTAATCTCACATTTTACTTTTATTATAAGGTAAAAAGTTTCAATCTCTCACCTTTAAAGTAAAAAAAAAAATTACATTCGTTACAACAATAATATAACCTCAATAGTCAAGACATAATATTTACTTCCTCGAATAAGAAATACTAACAAAAAAAAAAAATCTTCTGTTAAAATTTTTACCAGAAATTACATGTATCAGACAAATAACAAAGGTCATTGAACATTTATATGAACAATTCCTATGTCAGCCCCTCCTTATGCAGTCGCACCGAAGTAAAAAGAGAGCTTATTATTTCTTAACAAATTGTAAGGTTTTTTAGTACTTTAAATTATATAATTTTTAATTTAAATTAATTTTGGAAATAATAAAGTTATCAAAATATTCTTATATTATATGTATCATATATTATTTAAGTGTGAACTTCAATTAAAAAAAATCTATAAAGGAGGTTTTCGTTAATATTTTATATATAATTAAAAGGCACAATATTATAAGACTATAGTTGATAGGGAATTTATTTTTTATTTAAGCTTTTATTCATTGGAGATCGATCATCCTATGGAAATTACTTGTTCAACTTGTTAATTACATTTTGTGGTTTTCATTAATATATATACCGGCACGTCACTTGACGCGCGTTTCTATATGCTTAGGTAATTAGAATTACGCCATTACGTTTTGTCTGTTACGATGCTGCTTTCATGAGCTAGTTTCGAGTTTTTAGTATCTATGTAGTCTGAATTTATGATCCGTCACTTTCATTCCTTATTTTTAGTTTTGATTTTTGGTCATTGAATATAGTAAATAATTAATTCAATAATCATTGAAGAATAATTGCAAGTATAGGTAGTAGTAATTTATAACTAGTTGAATCTTAAAACGCAGAGTTCAAATCTTTTCATTTTAAATTTAAAACAAAAAATTACTAGCATATGTTAAATCTTGAATGGAGTAATAACTATAATTTTTTAACGCTTGCACCCCAGAATTTTTTCTCAATTTGACACTTCTAACTCTAAAAATTAGGTAAATTATCACATTAGTGTTTAACTTTTCATAAAAGTATGATTTTAGTTTCTAACTTTTTATTTTTTATTTATCAATTCACAATAAGAGATCAATTTAACAATTAAACAGTTAATTTTAGGATCAATTTGTTACTTTTTTGATAACTTTAAAAACTAATTTGTCACATTTTTAATGACTTTAAAACTATTTTGTCATCTTTTTTCATCTAAAAATTAACTATTTAGTTGTTAAATGGTCCTTTGACAACTAAAAACTGATAAATCAAAAATTAAGGATTATGGACCAAATATTCACTTTTCAAAAGTGAAAGGTTGAGGTTAAAAATAAGCGTATGAATAGGCGGTGGGCCCTAAATTCTTAGCCAAGCCCGTTGGGCCTCCACCGCGAAACGGGCCTTAAGATGGCAACGAGTGAAGTGATGGATGTGAATACTCGATTGACAAGTTAACGGAGGAGGGTGTGGCTTGCTCCGCAAGAAACCAGAGAGAGAAGTGAACAGAGCGAGAACTGAGAACGGAGGATGTCAAACATGGAGAGAGGCTGAGGCTCCAAAGAATGTTTGCGGACTCACCAACTCTTGATTCGTCGGAGCAGGTCCATATCTCTTCGCTTGCCCTTCTCAAAGTGCTCAAACACGGTCATCTTTCTCTTTCTTTTCCCTCTCTCTTTCCTAATATTTTTCATTTGATTCGAAACCCTTGCTTTACTAAAAATTGGGTTTATTTTGATCTATTTTGCTGACTGATTTTGGGGGAGTTTGTGGATGAGTACACCGTTCCTGTTGTTGATGTCTTTGCAATGCCGCAGAGCGGCACAGGAGTCAGTGTCGAAGCTGTTGATCACGTCTTCCAGACCAACATGCTTGATATGCTTAAACAAACTAGAAGGTACTACTTCTGATTTCATTTGAATTCACTTCGTTAATTTTCTTTTTTTTTTAAGTGAATCAAGTAGTAGATATATCAGTCTGGTTTAGTTGTGTGAGTTTCTTCGATTTGTACCAAGGAATGTGCATTAGTAATGGCAAATATCCAGTTTAGTTATATATATTAATGAAAGCCGCAAAATGTAATATTAATACGGTAGCAAAATAGTTTAAATTGTGATTCGAATCCATAAAACAAACCGACAGTTAATAACTTCAATGCTGATGGGTTGGGAATGCGTTAGATTTAGATATATGAACCTAAAACTTGCCTCTCAACTATGCCTAGCAAATTTCGTTTAGATCACTTTTATCTTTTTTTCACAAGATAATGTGTCTTATATAATTTATATGCATGCTACTTTAAATAAGGAGGCTTTTATAGAGTTTTGAAGCCATCGACCCACAAACTATGATGCTTGGCCAAGAGCCTCGACAGACCCACGTCTAACCTCGGCCATCTTAATAAACCATCCATTCAAGTGAGTGCAGAAGGGGAAAAAAAAAAAAAAAAAACAAAAAAGCAATACAAGAGTTAATCCTAATCCATTATTTGAACTTGCAACTTTTTGACCTTTTCATCGCTCCTCGTTTAGGCATTGATCCATGGTCTGAACCGGCATTATTATTCAATAGCCATTAACTACAGGAAGAATGAACTTGAGGAGAAGATGTTACTCAACCTTCGTAATAAAAAAAAATGGACTGATGGTCTAACACTTCGGAAATTTGACACCCATTCCAAAACAAATGAGCAGATGGTCCAGATGAGAATTTATGAGTGCTAAAGTAGTAGTTGTCTTAATCTATCATGGTTTTTTTTACCTATACTATTAGGTTTCTATATATATATATATATATATATATTCTATGGAAGGAAGCAAATTTTAAGATCCTACAGAAGTAAGAATTTGGTTTTGATTCCTAGTGATTAAGTTATTTCTTTTTTTTTCCCGCTCATTTATGAAAGTCATTTGACTATTTCCTGTTGGTTTGGTTTCTAAGCCATTTGAAAGAACGGTTAGAACTAGTAGTTTTGACTTGAAAATTATAGCATGTGAGAGCTTGATACTATAGCAATTTTTTATTTTTTATTGTAGCATGTAAGAGCTTTACACTGTTTATAGTTATAACTGATTGTTCCAACCGTTCTTCCAAATGGCCTCATATGTTCAGAAAGGCTAAACTTGGCTTTTTGGGTACAACAAGGTGGTAGTGCAGGAGGAAGATGAGTTGCCACCAGAGAAGCTTGCAACTGCAAATGTGGGAAGAGAAGATGCCAAAAAGCACCTAGTGGAGTATGTCTCCAACATCATGTCCTCCAACGTCGTTCAAACTTTGGGAACAATGCTCGACGCAGTTGCCTTCTGAATAGCCAAGTTTAATTTATATACGTTTGGTCTGATCTTTTAATTTTCTAGCATTTAATTTATTCTTTCGGATCATTAATTATTGAATTACGTTTTTTTTTTCTTGTCTTCGTGTAATTGACTCTTATTAATGCAAATTTATGTCAGTTTAGTCTGTTTTAATAAATTTATAAGCGTTGTCAAGGTTCAAATAACGGTACAATTAATCAATGTTTTATGAAATTTCAAACTTAATATTCTCTCTCTCTTGAATGTAGATTCAACTTCTACAATATTTCTCTATATTAGAAAAAAGAGAGAGAGAAAGAAAGCAAAAGAAACTATTTGCGTAAAATTATTAGCCGTGTCTAAATAAATCTCAATATTATACGAGTTATCATGCCCAGACTAAGGGCCCATTTGACATTGTTTTTGGAGGCTACTTTTAGCTTTTGTAACTGCCTACAACAGTTTAAGATGTCTGATAAACCCTTTTTTGAATAATTGCTTATAAAAACTGCTATCCAGCTAAAAAAGTTGAGAAATAGGCTAAAGATTGATTTTTTATGGCAGCTTCTACTTTTATAATTTAAAATTACTAAACTAACCTGAATAATAATACATAATTCTCAATCTATCTATATTTTCCATAACAAATTAATATAAATCAACTAACCCGTTAAAAATGAATTAAAAGTGATTTTTTTAATTTAATTGAAATTGATAAAAACAAACGTATTGTCCAAAAAAAAAACAAATTAGCTAATAACAAGATTCCCTAAATAATTTATTTTTACAAAAATATATTGCATAATAAAAATAAAATTACATATTTAGCATTTAATGTACAAATATTACGTATGTAAACTTTAAAATTAAAATTAATTAAAAACTAAAATTATAATTATGATTAATAAAATATGTTTATTTTCGTTATTATACATCTTCATAGCAATTTTATACATAATTTACCAAATACTTGTAATTTTGCTTCTAGTTATACAGTAGCTTTGAAAAAATTTACCAAACGCTTACCTACTTCTAGTTCACAGCACAGTACAATAGAGCTACAACACAATATAACAATATCAAACTGGCCCTAAATTAAATGGATTAGATTTGAGATAACTAGAGGAATCACTCATTTTTAAAAAAAAAACGGGGAAATCATACTTTTTTTTAACTTGGGAATCATACTTTTGATGGAGGAGTAAAAATTAAAACATAAATTTTTTGAAGATCAACATGATTAACATATTTTGTACAAAAAGTTCAAAATTTTCCAAAATGCCCCACCTTTCTCTCTCAAAATTTTTTACTATCGTTGTTGCTTATTTGTTATTTCCTCTCATATGTCATTGATAAATATGAACAGCTGTAATTTCAAAATTTCTCTCCGTTACTAGAATACAAAAGCCTCACATTTACATCAATCAATTTCAAACTCTATTATTTGTGACAATTATTTTCAGCAAGCCTGTATTGCACGAATGCAACAGAGAACCATAAGTGTTAAAACAAATTTCTGGAATGGAAAAAGAACATTTGGAAGCTGCCATGTCAACACGTTGAAAATATAAACAATACACCCGACTGTGTCACTCGTACTAGCATATTGACAGTTGCCCATTGGTGACTGACAGAATCCAATGGAATACTCGATAGTTTAATGGCAATTGGTGTCAAGTTTTAAGGAGGGGTGGAAAATAGTAGATTTTAAGGTGGGGTGGAAAATAGTAGATTTTTAAATTTTTTTTAAAAAATATTAAGTTTTAAAAATATTTATAATAAATAACATATTTATAATTTATATTTATTTATTGTGTAAATAAAAATTATATATATTATAAGCAAAGGGTAAATAAATTATTTATTCTTTAAATTTATTTATTGTGTAAATAATTCTTATTCGCACTATAAATAAATAAGGAGGTACATAAAGTATTTACACTATAAAATTATTATTTACTTATAAATATTTTTCAAAACATGCTTTTTATTACAATTAGTTTTAAAAGAGTGACATTTACTACAATTTCTTTAATTTTTTAATATAGGTGTCAATTTGTCCAGGATAAAAAGGTTGTATGATGCCTACCTCTTTGATCAAGTGCTAAGAATCACCCAACCCAAATTGTAACCTAAGTTGGGCTGAAGATCTAGACCCACATATAAATCTAGGCAGACCTGGCTCGGCCCGATCATTGTATGGGTTAATGAGATAAATAACTCAATTATATTTATTGCTGACTCTAGTCTGTAAATATTTTTATGTATTCTAAAATAATATCATTAAAATAATAACAATGCAATTATATAGTACAAAATATGATATTATTAAAATAATTACTATGTCATTATGGATATTTTCAAGATAATCTGAATATTGTATTAAATTTTAATTTTTTTAAATTTTTGTTTAAAATGTTGGCCTGATTGGGCCTGCCTTTTATTTAGTGGGCCAGCCCGGTCCATTTCTTTTCTCCACTTTAGGCGTTTGGGCTGGATCAGCAGCATTGATGCATCTATTATTTAGGTTAATAAAACATATGGACAAATTTTATTTATAGAATTAAAATGTGATTCCAGTTTGTGAATACTTTTTGTGTGTCTCAAAGTGTATATATATATATATATATAAAGACATAAATAACTTTAACAATTATATTTTTAATTTTAATTTATTGATGACATATATATTAGATACTATATATTGCACAATGCTTTGGGCATCCTTTTTAAAAAAAACCCTAAATTAGGGTGTTGTTTAACCTCAAATTGATATTTGAAAACACGATAAAAATGGTGTTTATTTATTTTTTATTAGTTGTTTTCTATATTGATATTATTTTGAGTTTTTCTGGTAATATGTAATTAAATTAATACTATAGTATTTCACTAGTTGTATTCTACATTGGTATTATTTTGAGTTTTCCTGGTGATGTGTAATTAAATTAATGCTATAGTATTTATTAAGTGTTTTTGTGTGTCTTACGGATTATATAAGTGATATAACATTAAGCTAATAATATATAATGATATTCATTTTCAAAACATCAAGTGATAATAATATTTTTGTTTTTTTGGTGATATGTAATTAAATTAATAATACAGTATTTATTAAGTCTTTTTTTGTGTGTCTAATATGTTATATAATTGATATATCATTAAGTTAATGATACTCAATGACATTCATTTTTAAGACTTTAAAAGATAATGATACTTCACATTATAGATTGGTAATACAAACAATATTACTTAATGATATTCATGTTTTATTGCTTCATTTTTAAATTATATTGTAAGTAATTTAGTGACATTGATGATTTTTTTGTTTAAGTTACATATAATTAATTAAATGCATTTATATTTCCGTAATATCATTTTTTTAATAACTTAACTATGAGAAAAATAATGAAATTTGTTAAAAAAAACTAGACTTATCATGTATTTTTGGATTCTCGATATATGAAATTAAAAAAAAAGGGAGATATTTAAGTGATTTGTGATACAAAAACCTAATTTACTTTTTAAAAAGGATCACAATTGTATAATTTTTACTATTATTTAATCAACTTCCGTAGTAGTACATGAGCCTCTCCGTCCAATTTTCTGCAAAGACAACCGCTGCAGGAGTATATCAAAAAGCAGAGCCGCCCTCATTTACTAAATATCGTTTCGTTACTTTCAACAGTTGCTTCAACGGAATGTCGTTTTTTAACTTCTCCCTAAATTGGCTCTGTTTTGTTCCAGCCTAATCGTTGTGTTTTTGTCTTTATGATTTTGTATTAAATTAAACAGGGCAGGTATCCATTCACCCATTGGGGATAATTTGGAAAAGGGCAAAAAAAAAATTCTAATAAAAAAAATGACCTCTTTTTTTTTTATAAAAAAAAATACATTTTTCTAAGCAAGTAAATTGCTTCAGTTTTTTTTTTAAAAAGACAAAAATAACTAAAAACCTCACCAGAACAAAAAAAAAAAAAAAAACTAAAACAGTTTTCATGTCTAAAAAGTATGTTTTTTTGGGTCAAAAAATTACCAAAAAAAAAAAAAGATCATTTAGTTAAAATGACTTTTTCTTAAAGTCAGTTTTCCAAATGCCCCCATCCATTGTGAGGAACATTTCAAATTTCAATTACACATCCGGGTCTTACAAATTGTGACCTTGGCTCTTGAGGATTTCATTTCCTCTGAGACCTTATTGACAGAAGAAGCCAGCCTCTGTTTATGTTCCATTTTCTTAATTGAACTTCCTTCACGAGCAGTGGTGGTGGCTTGGTCTTCCTCTTCCATTATTAATTTTCCAAGTGGAAAAAGGCAATTTTTTTTTTCATATCCAACCAAATTAGGCAAAAAAAAAAAAAAGGGAGTGTAATTAAATTAACTGCTATTGACAATAATGGGAAGTGGAAACATAAAAGGAGCTACCTTAACACCATTTAACAAGAAGCTTATTCCAATGAGTAAAGCAGAAGCAGCCACAACATTTCAAAACCTTAATTTTGTAACTATAAAAGGTGCTACCTTTCTCCCAAGAAACAAGCTTAGACCTCAAACTTTCTTTGGTCTTTCTAGGGTTTTTTTTTTTTTTTGAAATTTTTTCCCTTCTTTTGGAGACATAACTTAGTGAGGACGACCAAATAATTGATAAGAACCAAAACTGGGACTAGAGGTTTCCAAGAAATCGGGACAAAGCAAAAATCACCAGGAAACAGGAAGACGAAACCGTAATTGCTGAACACTTACCAACCTGAAATTTTTTGACATAAATACATCTTCTCTTATCAATCATCAAAACTTCTTGTACCAGAAGACGCCTTTGTCGTCACCCTCATCAGGCTCAACAAAGACACACTCCTTGGTCTCCCTAAACATTGCTTTATACACCGGCGTCCCGTCGAACTGATAGTACTCTCCGAGAATCGGCTTGATCGCCTTGGTAGCCTCCATGGCATGATAATGTGGCATTGTTGAGAACAAGTGGTGAGCCACATGAGTGTCCGTGATGTTATGGAAAACCTTGTTCAACACCCCATAGTCTCTGTCCACAGTGGCCAAAGCTCCTCTCAACCAGTCCCATTCGGACGAACCGTAGTGAGGCAACGAAGGGTGAGTGTGCTGCAAGTAAGTGATCAGCACCAGAAATCCATTCACCACCAACAACGGCACTCCATAGACACACAAAACCCAAGCGAGCCCTTTCGCCACGGCGAGGTGGTAAAGCCCGTAGCAGACAGCGAGAATGCCAGCGTCGGAGACGTAAATCTGCAGCCTCTCACGGTCTGAGTAGATGGGGCCATTAGGGTCAAAGTGGCATGCGAAACGATCATAGGGTCTGCCAGAAACGTTGAATAACAAGTAGAGAGGCCATCCAAGAGTGAGTGTGATGGTGAGGGTGAGAAATCTGCCAAGTGGGTTGTTGAGATATTTGGAGTACCATCTTATGCTAGACTTTTGCTTGGGGACAAAGACCTCATCACGCTCAAGAGAGCCTGTGTTTGAATGGTGACGACGGTGGCTGTATTTCCATGAAAAGTAAGGGACCAGAAGACAAGAATGGAGGATTAGGCCCACGGTGTCGTCAAGCCATTGGTAGTCACTGAAGGCGTGGTGCCCACATTCATGGGCTATGACCCAAACACCTGTGAGGACACAGCCTTGGAAGAAACCGTAAATGGGCCAGGCCAGGTAAGAGAGAAGGTGAGGAAGTTGGTGAAAGTAATTGGTTGCGATGTAGTAGAAGATGGAGGCAATGGCGAGGTCGTAAACGACATAAGAGAATGAGCGGACGACAGAGCGTTTGAAGCAATGTGGTGGGATGGCTTGCTTGATTTGGCCAAGTGTGAATGGGGGCTTTGCGTATGGGACCCGCTTGAGAGGGTCAAATTCTGACTTTTTTGTGACAGGAGGAGCAGACATTCGGCCACCGGCACCCATTTTTCCAAAACCCTGCAAAGAAGACTGAGAAGGAAAAATGTTGTTAGAAACTCTAACATTACTTAAGGGCCTGGAAATCTTTAATAGCAACTGTTAAGTGTTCAAGTCAAAGAAGCAATTCCACCCAATGACCAAACTAGGTCATAACTGCAGTGTTTCCAGTCAAAATTTGATAATTCAGGCGGTGAAAAAAGTTATCATAACTAGGTTACTTTCCTTCCTATTGTAAGTAACAGGTAACATTAAAAAAAGTTAAAAAGAGTAATGATAACTACTCAAAAGGAAATGTCCAAAAGGGGCTGGCTACAACAGGATGTGGTAATTCACCTCTCAACAACTCATGCCCGTTTGGTTTGTAAGTTTAAACCACAGTTTAATTCTCTATCTTTAGTTTTTTTTTCTCACCAAAATTTGAATTTCTATTTAAAACTGTGAACTGAACCACATAGATGCCTAAAATGAAATCCCTTAAATAACAAAAAAAAAAGGAGGCCAAACCAAATAATTGGGACATGGAATCCTAGTCCACTAACTGGAAAAATTGACTACTAGCGGGCTAATTATTTCATGTCCATTTAACTGTTGACATTTTGCTCTCGTAATTATAAATTTCAGCCTAATGAGCCTGGGGTAGTTACCTCTTTTGTTTATTGAAGCTTCTTTGTACAAACGAATTCGACAACAAAGATGCATGCACCAAACGACAGCAGGCTTGGCATGGCCGGCCCCACGCCTACATGCCTTTCATTCACTTTACCAATTCTAATAAGGTAGAGAGTCTTTTTAATAAAAAAAATAAATAAATAAATTGAAAGGATAGAATAGACTGCTATGGCAACCAGGAAAACGACTCTTGAGGTTAAACTCGTAAAAGCAGACCGACCACGATAGAAATTGAATACTTGTATCAACAAGCCCCACACTCCAGATTGACTTACTACCAAACACCACTTGATGGGCAAATCTGGGCAACTCAATGACACAACGAAAACCTCTTTCCTCGCTCCACTCGTTTTACATACTTCCAAACAACATATGGGAGCAAAAAGCCAACCACGTGAGGCTCACCAGTACCACTTTTACATAATTTATTGTTTCATATTGACCCCTGTTGCCCGCCATAGGCATGAAAGGCAGGCGAAAATACACCACACAAAGAAAAAGGAGAAAGGAAAGCTCCCAGTTCATGTGCCTAACCAACACCCCAATAGCTCGTTTCTTGGAAAGAACACGCTTTACGTGCGGTTTGTTATATATATATATATATATATATATATATATATATATTTTACAGTCGAAGTAAATGAATGTGTCATAATTAACTATTCTAACCATTACCCCCCATTTTTTTGCCCAAATTTAGCCCAAAGCCAGATGGGGCAGATGTTAATTATACATTATCTAAGGCGTCAAAGTCAACTATTTCTTACTATAAATTCACATGTTATGGCTGTGCAGAGAGTTCGAGACAGATGGGCAAATATTCTCTTCATAGAATTGTACTTATCATGTGATAACACAGTGATTGGACACCAAATTTAATTAAAAAAGAAAAGAAATGTTCATGAAAAAAAGGAAAAAGATGCCAAAAAATACATGGAAAAATAGCAGAGATTTGATTCATTAAAAAAAGAGATTTTTTTTTCTCAGTGAGGAATGACAATCAATAAAAAAGCAGAGATTTGATTCATAAGTTCTTTTAGCTTAAAAAAAGATTAAAATGGAGACTCAGATCCAAACTCTTAATGCTCAACAAGCTTCGAAAAATGAAGGAAAAATAAACAATTAATCAACAAATATAGGCACATTCTGTCAAATTTTCTGGAAGACAAACATAAATAACAAGAAGAAACAAACTCAGTGATCTGAGAATTTTAACCATAGATCTAACAAACATTACAATCCAAAAACAACAATCCTCATCGAATTTTAGCTCTCTTTGATTTCACTATTTCGACGGGAATCTTCAGAAACAAAATCACAGATAAATCGATCAACAAAACGAAGAAACAAAAACAAAAAAAAAGAAAAAAGAACGAGGAAGTAACAGAAGAAAATACCTGAGATTGAAGAAGCTCTGCAACTTTCTCTCTCTGGTTTCTCTCTCTAGGAAGGAGGCCGGCCCTTATGGGGAGGCCTTTTTCCAAGGCGAATGCCAGCGGTATTTAAGCTTTCCTTTCCCTCCTCCGAAAGCGTTTTGCTGCTTCTCGGCCCCACCAATATTAACGTGTGGACCACGGGCGCACGCTTTGCTTGCACTTAAATTTTCTGCTGACGTGGCAGATGTCAGTGGACTGATGTCATTTTGCTCGGCTTTGCCTTACGTGATCCGAATAAATGGACGGTTTTGATTGAGCCTCCATTTCTGAGAAAAATTGTGAGAGATAAACTTTAAATGACGAAAATAACCCGGCTTGGAATTTAGCGTAAATATACCAGGGTAATGCAAGGTTAAGAAATAAGTTAATCAAGGGTCTGTTTATTTGGGGGTTTTGTTGAGTTTGAACCCGATTTTTATATTAACCCTCTGTTTGAAACGAAATTTGAAGTTAAAATAGCCTCAACTCAAAATAACCAAATTTTAGAAGATTCGAACTCAACAAATTTTTTTTGACATTTCAGTTCAAATGTATTTCTCAAATTCATATCCAAACATAATTTTAGATTTTATTTTCTTTTTAAACTTAAAAACAATTGTACATTTAAGTGTCAATACAGATTCTAATTTAAACCATATTTTTTAAACTTTTTATTTCAAACTCAAAAATTTAAACTACTATGATTCAAACACATAAAACAAATAGACCCTAAGTGTTGAAATGTGAGTAAAGCGAGGCTATCAAACAGCTAAGTATATTTAGTTCATCGATTTAAAACAGAAAAATTCCGATTCAAATTGGTTTTGAATTGTTAAACAAAAAAAATTCCAATTCAAAATATTTTCAGTTTGTAGTTGTAGTTTTAGCTAGCCATCCAAACACCACATTTGTAATGAATGGAATCTTTTCTTAAATGAAATAATATATATATATATATACACACACATATATAATGTGCTCTGTCAATTTCAAATTGAATATACACACACTCACTAATAATGTGCTCTGTCAATTTCAAATTGAATGACACACACACTCACTAATAATAGTAAGATGTCCGTCTACTTGGACTTTTCATGATTGGAAATATCATCTAATGCAAGTTTTGAAATGTTCAAAAAAAAAAATATTGATTTATGTCTGGTAAAAAATAAGTGATTGAAAAGATCTTACTCGTTTATATGCTACCACCATGAATCTTAGAATTTTATAGGTTGTTTTAAAAGGGGGTGAAATTAAAATTTTTAAACTAGGATTGATAATATACAAGAGCTTTATATCATATTTTATATTTTTTAATTATTATAATATGAAAAAATTTTATATTATAGTAATTAAAAGTTTTGATTAAAATTAATTTTGTCAAATTTTATTTTATTATTATTTTAAACTATTGATTTGAAGAAGATATTTTTTTGGTTCTCCGTGAATTAAGGAAGTGGGCGTTCCTTTTTCTTACTTTTAAGTCTCGCAAGTTAATAATGTTTTGTTTGGAAAAAGAGGTCATGCCTTATTGTTGAAAAAGAAAGTAATTACCTTTAAAAAAAAGGAGTCAATTTCTCCGCTTTGAACAAAGAAAATAACGGACCTCATCTTATGCCATTAGATCGATATAAAAACCATAATTTTATTAGATCCAAGATTCAGAAATGTAATTCTCAAAAAAAATAGAAAATAAAAAACGTAGCTTACCAATTGATGCCCTTACCCGATATAGATAGATATATATATGTATAATATATATATATATATATATATATATATATATAAGTACTAGAATTGCAGTTTCCTTATTTGATAAAAGCTCCTAATTTACTCAACCTAAACATCCGATAAGTGTACGATTTCGTCTTCAACTTCAAATTGAGATGTGTTATAGGGGCAAGAATTTTTATATAGGTAATAAAGGCATCTTTTTTAAGTTTAGAATTGGAAGGGTAAGGCTTTCGCACTTCTTTTTCAAGAATAAGTTCACACTACCAACATTCCTGTTTGGAAGATTCACATCCCTTATTTAATTTTTGATGTCTTAAATAGTGGTTAAAAATAATATTATAAAGGTTAATTATCTAATTATATCTATCTTTTTTATTATTTGATTATTTGTTTAGGGTTCATTACATAACTATACCTCTTTTTTTTTATTTTTTGACCCTTTGTTTATATAAATTATAAATGTATCCTTTAAATTTGAAAAGTTATTTCAATAGTATCCCTCACAGATGTCTTGGATAGAACAACATGAAGATAAGATAAAAACATCCTTAATTAGGCCGAATTTATTTATAAATATATTTTTCTTGTTGAGAAAATTTTTTAAAATTTAAAAAGTCATAAAATTAAAGATCTTTTTCTAAAAAAAGTTGATGATTTGTTTAAAGACTTTTTATATTTTTAATATATAAAATATTTCAATAATTATTTAAGGATAATCACGTTGTTTTGTCCAATTTTTTCTACTCTTAAGGACGAAACTAAAATATTTCAAATTTAAAAGATACCAATGTAGTTTCCAAAAACTAAGAGATACAATTATGTAACTAACCATAATATCTAATTAACTTTTATATGCATTTCATTAAATGATGTGTCATATTAAAAAAATTGGATAGAGGATTCCTTGAATTTCGCATTTTGATTTCAAAATTGTTCTAGAAGTATTTGTATGATCGCTAAGAAGTACTTTGACTCTCTAATAGTGCTTTTAATCAAAGTCACAAAATGTGACTTCTCAAAAAAATATTCTAAAATAAACTTTGCAATTTATGCTAGAGTTTTAATAAGATATCATAAACTTCTTTATAAGTATCTTAACATAAATTAAAAAAATTTAAAACCATTTTGACTTGTTTAACATCTTTTAAAAAAATAGTTTCAAATATTATTAAAAAGTCGCAACTTTTACTCATTGAACTTGTTGGAAAAATCAGTTCGATGACGCAACAGAATTTTAAAATTTTTTATGAAACACCTAGAAAACTAACTCATGATATTATAAACAATAAATTAAATCTAATATAACGTACATGTTGGATGTAATGACCAAGAAAAAAATTCATTAATAAAATCTAATATTTAATTAGATTTAATTAATGAATTAACCCTTAAAAATTGTAATTATTGTAAAAATTGTGACAATGTATAAATAAGCAGTATTAATCAAAATTTCCTCTGCGAATATGATGCAATTTTTGATATTGATAATACAAATTATACGAGTTTAAATACTCAAGAATTTGTAAATAATATCCATAAAATGAATTTTATATCACAATTAATTGTAAAATTGTGATATACACGGATTGATAATTATGATATAAACGAGATACGAAATTCACAAAAACCCAAAACTGATGTAAAAGGGGGCTGAAACAGTATAAGAATACTGCTAAGTGAAAAAGCAGATATGAGAAAGGTTATGTTTAGTCTCCAAAAATACACCAAAGGCAAGTAAAATATTTTGTACAGTCTAAGGATATGTTTTGCACTGATTTTACCACGGCAGTTTAAGAAAAATACTGCGTGGTAAAAAATTACACAGTGTAAATTTTTGGGCCTACCAAGTGGACACCCAATTGAATTTTATTGGGACACCAAGCCATGAAAGGTGGCCCAATCCCATGGAGACACCTAGGTGAACTAATGGATTACTATGAGTCACCATAAAGGATAAGCATGCATTTAATGCAAATTTAGCCAAAAAAAATCCCATTTCTTCTTCCTCAACTCCCACGGCAGCCATTGTTGAAGCTTCTCAAAAATTTTCTCAACCCAATTCTTTGCCAAATTAGCCCCAATCAAGTTCAAAAGGCAAAATCTAAGAAATTTCAACAAGTTTTAAGGTAAAAACCTAAACTTTTTTTCAAGTTTTCAAGGGATTTTTCATGGGATAAGGGAGAAGTTAACTCAAGGTGTTTTTGCATGAAAATGATGTCTAGGAAGGAGTTTCAAAGGAGCCTTGGAAGGCTAGAAATCACAAAGTGTTATTTGGTTAAGTTTTGATTTTTAAAGTTTTGAAATTTTGTGATTTTTGTTTTGATTTTTATTCCTTCAAAAGCATGTGGGTTCTTGAGCAAAATTTTGGTTAAATCCCATAGAAATATGATTTATGGTATGTTGATGTTGTGAAATTAAGGGTTTAATGTTGAAAACAATAGTTTATGAAAAAATATTATTTTTGTAATTTTTATGTTAGTTTCTCAAAAAATGGTGATTGGGGACGAAAATGACCTAGGCAAAGGATGAATCTATTTGTACAGTGGCTGAAAGGCAGTTTTGAAATAGATTTTTACAAAAATAAGCTAAGGACTAAATTGCAAGAAAAAGTTTCTTCTCAACAGAATTGAAAAATACCCAAAACACCTCTGTGTAATGAGAAATTGGGGTAAATTAAAACATGAAAGTTGTAGATCTCAACAAAACTGTTAGGCTTTGTGGATAGTTTGCCAAAAATCTCAACCGTTTATGAGATTTTAATTTTACAAGAATTCGTTAAAATGGAAAAAAAATTAAAAGGGCAAAAACGTCATTTTGTAAAATGATTTAGGGTATGGTAATTTGAGTAAAAATGTTTCTTTTGAAAAATAGAAAATTTTGGTTTAAAGAGATAAATTTTAGCTCCAGAGTAAAATTGTCAAAAATTTTAGTTCAGGGTTAAACTGCAAAGTTTTACTGAAATAGGGCATAGCTGTGAAATAAGGAGATCCGACCCACCAGGTTATTATTTTGAAATTAGTACGTGACTACTTTCGTTAGAATAGCGAAATTGAGCTCGGGAAGCTAGTAGGCCCATTGGGGGCAAAATCGTCATTTTTTCTCGAGTAAACCGAATCATCCTAAAACGTCCCCAAATGAGAAAAAGGAATAATTAGAAAGATTTTCGTCCTTCATTAGAGACGATAGGGTAGAATAAGATAGAAATAAGAAACTGAGATTATTAGAGTTGTGTATAGTTATACAACTGATTTATTAAATAACGAATGTTTTGTTTTGAGACATAGAAGAAATAGCGAAATTTGGCTAATGGCTTTGTAATTAGCCAACAAGATCCTAGAAGTTTAGGAAAAAGAAAACTGAAGTTGACTGGCCCAACATTCGAACTAAGTAAGTTCTCATCCCACCTACAGTACGAAATTGTAGGTATAGAATGTGAAATATATATATATATATATATGTACCTGTGTGTATATCAAGGTGTGTACCTCTGTGTATGCTATAACATGAATACCTATAAGTACATTAGTGTATACCTGTGAGTATACATAATAAATACATGTGTGTATATTATGACATGTACCTATATGTATATTATGATATGTAGCTGTGTGTGTGTTATGACATGTACTTGTGCGTACATTATGCCATGTACCTGTGTGTATATTAATATGTACCTGGGTGTATATAAAGTATGTAACTGTGTGTATTATGCTGTACAAGAGAATTTATGTTTCGTGTATAATATGTGATTATTACTTCATGCATGGTATGATAACCATAATAAGTGGACTGGTAAATATATCATAGAAGTTTAGAAAAGTGTCGTACCGACTCTTAACTCAAGAGGAGTTTAAGGGTATAGTATGGTCTCTGTGTTACGAAGACCTATGTGCACAATGGTACGAACACTTTGGCCCTAGTAAGAGATAAGATATGAAAAGGATAAGGAATGTTCATAAGAAAGCATAAATGGGGTCATACATTTTATTGATTGTGCATGTGAGCTATATTGGGAAATACTGGGCGTAAGCTCATCAAATGTTTCATGCTATAAGTATTCCGACAAGAAGGTCAGAATAATTTCATAGTTGAGCTAGCAGAGGGATGAGGAATGTGTAGAATAGATATGGATACCGCTATAGTTTTTGTTTCTGCTGTAAGATATTTTATGTTATTTTGAAAATAATGTTTGGAAAACAGTATATGTACAAATAAGTATGTTAAGTAAATTTATGTACATATTTGTGTTTCCAAAGATGCTAATATCTGTATGTAAATTATTTAAAGAAAAAAAATTTCCTAAATTTTTGGCCTATAAGTAACTAAGAAAAAAGTTTATCACAGCCCTAAAAAGGTAGGTTGTGACATTGGAGACCAAAACAACACTTTTGACTGAACAATTCTTTAAGAATGAATCTCTACAGTCAAATCTTCAATGTTATTTTCTTCCCAATCGTTGTGTGTGTGGGCACAACTCAATGAATCTCCATCACGGCTACATTTTTTCCAACTACTAAAGTGCTCAAGAACTTAGGATTACTAAAGTTAGTAATCTAAGCCCTCCTCTCTAATTTGCACCTAGGCAATGAAGACCCTAGGTCTCTATTTATAGAAATAGTAGGAAGAGTCAAAAGTCTGTCAAAATTAAAAAAATTTCTCTTCCCTCTATCTGTAGTAGGCGCCACCCCTTAGGAAAATTATCTCCTAAATGTCAATCAATCACAGTGTAGGGATTTATGATTATTTGTACCATTTAGGATGATTCCTATTTAAATGATTCTATTTAAATCAGAATTTAATTATCCAAGATATTATGAATAATTATCTTTTATCCATAATTCGAATTCAACTAGAATTTAAATTAATTATCTAAAATCCAATTACTATTTTGAATAATTATTTTCCATAATTAATTATCCAAAATCCTAATTATCAATTTTAATAATTATTTTTTAGAATTAATTAAATAATTAATTCTTTCAGAAAATCAAGTAGATTGGCGCCTATCCTAGTGGGCCTACGCCCACTAGTAGTCCAACAGGACAATGGCCCATGCATCCCATTAGACCCGATGGCCCGACTCAAGTATACTTTTGTCTTACCGGTGGTAATCTTTATTTTTTTGATCTGTCATAAAGGAATTTGTGAGTAGCATTGGGACCTGATGAACATATATTATCAAGCACTAATAATAATAGATAAATTAATGTCTGATTAATTATTCATTTAATTAATAACTTCAGCGTCACTCCATTATAAACTCAAAGTTGCACTCTTGATAATATATTGTATTGTGAGACTCTTGGAATATAATTCTTGTCCATGACCTCTCATAATATGTGTTTCCCCATAGGTGATTCATAATCAGATGAAGGACTTAGTTTCATTTTATCTTTCGATTATTTTACCTCAAAGTTCCTTTATTTCACAATCAAAAAATTCATTCCTTTTATAACACATACAAAAATAATATCATCCAATTACCATATATATCCAAATGACCGAGGCCTCGTTATATTTTCCAATACCTAAATAATGCCTTTGAAAGGATAGCATTGACTCTTTATTAGAGAGCTATGGATTCCGTGTTTAGGGATTATTCTCTCAACAAATATAAGTTGCATCTCTAATATACCAATAATGGAGCCTTCTTTCATCGAAACTCTTGCCTTTGGCATATCAAAAGATATAACCTACAAACATGAAGTCATGAATCCACTTCAGGATTAAGACAATACATAAATGATTATAAAAAGGAATTGATTTAAGTTAAATGGAATTATTATTAAATCAATTTAACTTTAGGTCAAGTCCGATATGCGACCACTATTAAGTCTACCACACCAATGTGTCTATCATGGAGTCAATCCACTCCAACGATCAAAATAAGTCATCTTCCCAATTAGACGTAAATTCCCATTACAGCTTTAGCTTGTATAAAGTGCCCAACTCTATATATAGACTGCGGACTATACGATTTAGACTATTATTGTTTGAATCGGATCTTTCTATATATATACCCTTGTATATGCTCAATTCTAAGATTTGGTTCTAATAGTTATAATTCTTATGTTTGCTAATATACAATCATTGTTATGAAAATAATATAGGAACTATTATTAATACATGAAATATTTATATTATGATTAATTTCACCACAAAAAGTCATAAATACAACTAAAATATTTATTCCTTAAAGAAGCACCGATCCTAACAGAACTCCTTCAATCCTTCTCATCAAACATTTGCTTTTTCCATAATTAAATATTCCTTAATATATACTTTTTTATATCTTTTTTTTGTTATTTTTTTTTTTTTAAATAATTTGGCGTTATTAGCCTCTCGACTTCTTAAAAAGTGAAACTTGATTATAAAAGTTTTTTTTACAGTGTATCTCAATTTAATATCTTTAATATTCTTTCTAAAAGTAGAATTTGTTATTATTAGTGAGAACAAGCGTAAGTTGTAATAACATGTCTATGAAATATGGAGTTTCCTCAAACTAAGTTAGCTGATCATTAATAGAAAGAGCATAAACAACTAGAGACTAGTCACGTTATAAGCTTTTCTATATACATTACATAACTTGGCTCTTGAGTAAAAATATAATAAGGTAAATACATCTGACAATAACAATCGTAATTCATTACAATATAAAGAAGAATGATTTATAAATTAAACGATTGTCAATACATCAAACTCCATAATTTAGAGATTTGGACCAACATCGATAGCCCATGGAAGGCACATGAAAATGGCTTTAGCTTCGGCTTCATGAACAAAATATACACCATCGAGCTTCTTTGTAGAGGAAATGGAAGCATCAACATTAAGTTTGTGGCCAACAAGATGAGGCACTCATTTTAGTTGTTTAACGGAGGAAGGATTTCTTTGGATAAGAAAATGTTTGATTGTGTTGGGTAGCAGAGAAATCCGAAAGGTAAATGATGACCTATTCCACTAATAAAGGAGAGAAACGAATAGAAAGACCATGCAAATGTTTATTATGCCCAAGAAAGACATAGGAAAAGTTCAAATTCTTTTTTACTCATAGATTTAGTCAAAAAATGGATATTTGAGAATGATAATTGAAAGAATAAGAAAAATGGTGAGTGAAAAGGAGATGCTTTGCAGACTTGCTTTGCAAATTTATACCATGAATAAGGACTTAACTGGTGGATTCTCAAAAACTGGAACATAAAGAGCAATTTGCAAAAGGGATGATTTTCCTCTAGAAGAGGCCAACAACAGTAGGCGAATCATCATGATAAGCTCTCCATGAGAAAAACTTGACCTTATTAGGAAGGAAAAGGGACCATAAAAAATTCCTCCATTTTGCATAGGCACAAGATCAGAAGATGAAGCAGAATTATCTGAGGCAGCTGCTAAATGATAAGCAGATTTCACTTATTAGACTCCATCTTTTGTGAAATATTAAATAAGACTATTTGCAACCATTTAAAAACTCAGGGCATGTCAGAGATTGGATCTCCATCAATAGGAGAAAAAAGTTGTTGAAACAGTGACTAATTCCAAACTTCACGACTGATAAGATCATTTTGACAAGGATTTCCAGTCAAAGATTTGAACGAGGTGGAGCTTGAGAATAAAATAAGGAGAAAATTAAAGAAATAAAACTAAAAGAAATTGAAGCTAAGGATATTAAAGCTTGAAATATAGTAATGAAATGTATGAACAAATAAAATACAAAGTAATATTAGCTATATGGGTGTATGTGTAGTAGATGAGAAAAAGAGTCAAGAAAAGGAATTATCTACTAAAGATCATTTATGGAAAGTAAACCTTCCAAATCTTAGACAATCTAATAAATATATTACAACAGAAATATCAAATAAGAAACTCATACAAAGAGAACATAAGTGCAAATAACATGGTATATTTAGATTCTACCCTAAACTTACTAAGCTATCTAATGTTCTATATATTAACTATGACCACATAAAAGTATGATAAAAATAAAATAAAAAAATAAAAATAAAAATAGATGATCAATATTCAAAGAACAACAACCTGGTGAACAGAAACAATTTGGATAGAATTATAATAAAATGTATTTTTAAAAAAGTAAAACTAGAATAAATAAGAGAAAATATGGACAACATTACTCTTGTGACATATTAAGTCTATTGAAAATAAGTAAATATCTCAAAAGACAAAAGAAATAAATCTAGCAATAATAAAATTCTGTGTAAATGTATGTGAGCGTGTGTTGTCTTGTAGAATAAAACAGAAACTATATTCAAAAAACTAATAGTATGTTATATAAAAACCAGGAATACAAATATATATACAAGCAATTATTTGAGTTCCATCTCCCACCATCCATCTTACGCCTTGTGAAAGTAAATCTGCACCCCAATAAACGATCGAAAATCAAGACCTCCATGTAACGCCCCGATTTTAATTAAGTGAGACCAGTGAGTAAATGGTAAATTAGTGTGTCATGATGTAAATAAACCTAATTTAACTATTTTGTGATATTTTCAAATTAAAGTTACTTTTAATTATTATTAATTATTTTAAACCACTCTCAATTATTTTTATCTATATTTGTTATTTTGAATTTTAAAACAGAACAATTTGTCAAATGTTCAATATGTCCCTTTTGAAAAACCATGTATTGGAACATGGTTCTCACCTTGCAAAACCACCTTTACCCTCTCTATATATTTCTCTCACTCTCCCTCTCCTCCTCACTCTCTTTCTCATCTCCCTCTCACTGTCTCTCTCTTTCTCTCTTTCCTTCCCCCAATTTTGATTCAAAATCAAGGCTCAAGCTTCGATTCTCAGTGGAATGGGAGCTCGGGAACGTGTGTGGGCAATTATAAACTCGATTTAAAGCTCAAATCAAGGTTAGTTTGTTTATTTTTTAAATTTCTAAACTTTTTCTAAATTTTCTAAATTTCTTTAAAAAGTTGTAATCCAAGTTCTTAGAGCTTAGGAAACCATGAATTTAGGACTTAAATCAACTCGAATGTAAACTAGATTTGAAGGAAAACAGATTAAATCAAGTTTTTCTATTTTTCTTTATTTTTGGATTTTTTTGAATTTCTATGTAAATCCTGTTTAAAATGGTTTAAAAGTGTTCTATTATGTTTTTCTATCATTTGTGCATGTTTTGTATACCTGGGAATTAAGAAAATAGGTTAGAAATGAGAATTTAGGCTCAGGGAGGCCGAGGCCCATGTCTGAAAAATTTTAAAATTTTTCTAGTTCGACAGGCCGGATTCATGAGTCTGGCAAGCCAAACTTAGAAAAGTTTGGCAGACCGGTGCTGTAAGACCGGCAGGCCGAACCGTGCAGTTCGGCAGGCCATATAGGAAAGTTCGGCAGGCCGACCGGCCTCCAAGGAAAATGACCGTTTTGCACCCATTTTCACTATTTTAAACCTAGATTAAGACCCCAACCTTATGATATGATTTTATGAACATAAATAGTACACTAAGACACCATCAAGTAGTATAGTAATGTAGAAGTGCTTTAAGTTAGATATTGATGAACCTAGTTTGTGTTTAAGGTTGTTCGTGGTTTCGTAGAGCAAACGCATAGTGGATTGGAATAATGGTGCTGAGTGTAGTGCTAGATATTGAGGTAGGACTCCAACCTTTCTCTTTGGTAGCCAGGTTTTTAAATGGTTTTGGCCATGAAGATTCTTTCAAAATGTTTTCAATAAGAGACAAAACGCTTTAAACATTTTCAAATGGGGCCTTTGGCCACAAAATGATTTCTTCACTTTGATTTTTAAGGAACGATTAAAATGAATTTCTCAGTATTTTTCCTTACTTGCTTGAGAATGAATGTTCATAATGAATCAAATAATGAATGTAAATAAAAATACTCGGTAACAGGGGATTTAAATGATAAATACACAAAGAGCATGATGCCATCCACAGAGATCGAGTCATGGAGAGTGCGACCTTGGAGGCAGGTCCCGAAACCTAGCCAGGCCACTATGGTGGTGATTATGATGGCTTTGCCCGAAACTAAATAATAAGTCAAATTTACGAATGACTAATGGATTAATGATAAGAATGAATTTTATAAGTCTATTTATGGTATTTTATAATTCTTATGTTATAACGGATCTAACCTTGATTTAATGTTTTCAAAGCTCAACCCTAGATTAGATTTGAATGAAAAAGAGTAAGATGGTAAGTATGAGTTTAACGAATTTCAAATTTATAATTTTTATAACTCTTGTCTATAGTAGAATATTATATTCAATTAAATGTTCTTCGAACTTTTAGTCCTACTAGACATTCCGTTCACATTTTCTTTATCTATTTTCAAAACCTTTTCCTTAGGTGGATTGCAGCTTAGGACCGACAGGGAGGCAACAGGGCAACAAGTAAGTCATAGGAATTCTATTTTAGGTTATTACTTTATTTAATTTAATGCATGTATTATTTTAATATCTATCTCTCGTATTGGGCTGTGATTGTGTTATTTTATTGTCGATATATGTGTGCACTAATGTGGGTCCAGTGGGGCCCGGTGTATGTTTAATTAACTTTAATATTTTATTTTATGTTCTACTGTTTCAAAATAATGATAAAAATTTTAGAATATTTTTTTAAAAAACATCACATTTTTCAAAATAACCCAAATCATTTAATTGGTAATTTTAATCAAAAGTTTGGTTTAATTAACTTAATTAATCCACCACGTTACTACTCGTACTTCAGGCCGTCACACCATTACATTTGGCTTTACAGATAGCATTTCAATTTTTCCAATGAACTTTTCCGCCTACGTTAGAGAAACCTCAATAAAACTTTGCCATCAAAGATTCTAAATCAGAATAAAGGGAGGAAGGTAGGTTAGAGCAACTCATAGCATAAATTAGAAAAGCAAAATTTCCTTTCCTGCTTGAGAGATTCAAAACTTTGTTTTTGACGTCTGCAAACATATGATCTTTTTATATTCTTACATGGAAACGTTGGCAATCCTAAGTACATTTTATGATAATTTCATACCAACTTGCAACCAGCTTCCAATAGAGTTCCTCTTGAATTCTAATAGATCATCAAGAACTTTCTCTGCTGAATTAATGTTGTCATCGTGATTTCCTGTTGAGAGTGAGGAGTTAAAAAGATCATGAAGCTTCGTTTTGACGGATTTAATCTTCCTGTTAAAACCACCGAATTCTTTTTTTTTTATTATAAATTGTGGCTGCCATGCACTATTTGATAATCTCTTCACAACCTTAATGGTGTAACCGGAGGTTCTCAAAATGAAATATTGATCTCCTTTCTTCTAATTGAGAAGATGAATCTATATGATTTTTGAGAAGCAACTATAAAGCTTCATTATCAAATTGAAAATATCCAAGATGATGAACTAGTCTCTCCATACCGAATCAATATGGTACCAGTCAAGTCTTTCCTTAACATCAACAGTTTTGGGATTGCTTTTAGTCCATGAAAATCTGTCACCATGAAAGACAATTGGGAAAAGATCACAACATTCAAGGCAAATCTTCTATAAAATTCTAGTAATTCTAATATTGCCACCAGATTTATCTTCAAGAGATAAGATGTACTTATTTGAATTTCCCGGGGTCAATAGAGAAACATGATTCAAAGTTTGTTTGGCATTGCTTTAAAAAGCTACTTTTAGCTTCTGTAATCACTTATAGCAGTTTAAAGTGTTTAGTAAAACCTATTTTTATAAAGTTGCTTCTAAAAATCAAGCATGTCAAGAGTTGCTTTTTTTTTAACAACAGCTTCTATTGTCATAATTTAAAATTACTAGACTAACTTTAATAACAATATATAATTCTCAATTTATCCATTTTTTAACAAATTAAAATAACATCAATATAAACAGTTTAGAATTAATTTAAAAGGTAAGTTTTTAAAGTTATTATGTTTTTTAGATTGATTTTTTTATATGGACATATAATTTATCTTGTTTAATAAAAATAATTATTTTTTAAAATATTATTGAATAATGGAAATAAAATTATATTTTTAACATTTTTATTGTATAAATATTACATATGTTAACCTTATGATTAAGATTAAAAAGTAAAACTATAAACATGCATAGTAAAGTATTGTCTTTTTTTGTCATTATACGTATCCCCAATAATTTGATATATGTTTTACTCAACATCTACAATTCTGCTTATGATGTTCATAACAGCTTTAAAAATATGTCAAACGTTGATTCTGGCCCACAGCATAGCATAACAAAAACACAACATAGCAAAAGCAACAGTGTAGCACAGCAATACCAAGCTAGCCCCTAATCTTGTGATGAAAGTTAAGGTATGAAATAGGACTGTGCTGGGAAATCACCAAACCATCGGACCGGACCGTTGAAACCAAACCGTTTGAGGACCGTTTAAAAACTGTTCCATACTGGAACGAACTGTTTTTTAAACAGTGGGGTCCATTTGGAACTTTGTAACTGCGATTCGGACCGAATCAAACTATTTGTGTCTTATATAATAAAAAAATAAATATATATAATATATTCCTCAATCTCATATTAGATCCTTTAAAAAAAACTCCTTCAATTAAAAATGATACAATTTCATTTTACTCTCTCTCACTTTTGGATATTTAAAGTTTTAAAAGTATACAAATCTAAAATAAAAAAATCACAAAAATCTCTAAAAGAAAAAGTCTCAAACCACGATTCAAATAGACCGACGGTCCAATCCTGTCTTAATATTTTAAACGATCCAATCGGGTCCCAAAATTTTTCAAACGGTCAAAATGATCCAGCCTCAAAGACTTAATGGTTTGGGATTGAACTGGACCGTGCATAACTCTAGTATGATATATGTTTATTGGAGGCTTTTAGAGAACTATAAATGCCCGAAAACTGCCAACTAGAAGTACTATCCAAGTGCACAAATCAATAAGAAAATAATCACGTAACGGTAGGGAGAATTAACTTGCTGGTGAATCTCGTGCTTTTTATAGCACCACAAAATAGAAAATATCAGTTTTGCCTTACCAATCAGAAAGTTCAATGGCCTGATTTATTACCAATTAACACACTGCACTATAGAAACAATCCCACATAATATATATTTGTGGGATTATTTTTATGATATACATAATGTAATTTTTACTTAATTAAGTTTCTTTAAAAAATAACCTTTGAAATTACAGCCCACCCAACGTACAAGTGTTGGGCCCCCACTTGATGACATCTAAATAAGACCTATCACTAATTAGTGTGTTTGGTAACGTAATTAAAATTAAAAACTAGAATGAATTCATAATAGTAAATAAGAGCTTTACATTTCAGTCTATTTTTGTCTTATATTATAACATATGAGAGCTTGACACTGTATAAGTTAAAACTATAAAAGTGTTTAGAAACAAAGTTAAAACTTAAAAGTTAAAATTTAAATACTATAAGATATGAGAGCTTCATATTACAACAAATTTTTATTTTTTTTCTGTAGCATATAAAAATTTTATATTATAACAAATTAAAGCTTAAGGTTTCTCAAACTACGCCTATATAATTAAAAAACAATGCTGTCAAAGCCAATGTCTGCTTGGGGTATTGCCCGAGTTTGAAGCGTGTTTTTCGGACCAAAACCTTATATTACGACAAAATATAACGATAATATGTTCTAAGCCGATAAGTCTCGGCAACCTGTCCCGAAACTAAGAGATAAGGTCGGCACAAACGTGGAAACGGCCTTCTACAGTGACCCGCCACGTGTCCCAACAACCGGCATTTTGTCGCCACATTCTTCTGTACATCCGCCACGTCCGGCTTAAGCATACTTCAAAAAACTTGCCATGCATTATTATTCACGTCCTACACCCTCTTCTTAACACGTGTCACGATGTGTCTTTTGAAAACAATCAATGTCCTCCATTTTCGCCACGTGTTTTTAACGGCTCCCACGTGTCATTTAACTGGATGTGTACCAACTATTTATATTCGAATTTGTACTTTGCTTTGTAGACGTGATCTGTTTTTGTGAAAGTTGAAAGAAAAGAAAAGAAAAGACAAAAGAAGAGAAAAACTTGTGTAGATCATAAAGAGTGAAAAATGCAGGCAGGGAAGAATGCAATGGAGTCCATGAAGGAATCGGCTCGCAATGCGGCTGCTTCAGCCAAGTCTGGCATGGGAAAAACCAAGGCCACCATGCAAGAGAAGGTCTCCTTAATTTATTCCTTTTTTTTTTTTTGTTCTTTAATTGAATATGTCAAAAGTTCTTTTTTCTTGAGGCATATTATTAAATTTTAGGACTTGCTAAACAAGACAGTAATTTACACACATTAAATTTTGGATGATGGTGCTTTTTTTTTTTTTTTACAATTTATAGGATAGTACATGTTATTGGAGATAAATATATTATTTAGCCATTATTGTGATGAACGATTGTTTTAGGTAAAACATTTTGTCAACTGAAAATTGTGGACCAAAATAGAATAAGAAAATCTAGAAAAATCTTAAAGAAAAACAAAAAGATTTATGTTATTCGTGAAGATTATAATGTTATTCGTTTCATATATTAATTTGTTTTCTAAATTATTTGGAACGGGAATTTTAACTACGCTTAAAGGAGAAGCGTGATGGCTACAATCACGTTAATTTGATATATAAATTGAAAAGTGAGAGAATTTAAAGAAATTAACGTAAAAACTTACAATGTGGGCAGGCAGACAAAATGAAGGCGCATGGCCCGGCGGAGAAGGAGATGGCGAGGGAGAAAAAGGAGGAGATGAAGGCGGCGGCGGAGATCGACAAGCAAGAGGCCCGCCACCATAATGCGGCGGAGAAGGAGGCTGCCCAAGTCCCCACGAACTACACCCCCACCGGCCCCGTTGGACCCGCATACTCGACCGGTGGAGCCTAACGTTGAAGGAGCCACCAATAGAGGGGTCTTTTACGGGCAAATAGTGTGGTACTACTAATTGTTAATGGGCCCTCTCTAGAACTATGAATGTGTTCCCCTATGGATGTTTTAGATGATCATTTCCCTTTGTTTTTGTTGGGGTTTGTGTTTCAACCAAACCGTTTGTATTTGAAGATAACTCTACTTTTTCTCTTGTCTAGTCTTAGTATTGAATAAAGTAAGTGTTCTTGTACGTAAATGTTGCATGTTGTTACCCATGATGCACTTCTTATTCTTGTACGTACGTGCATGTTTCTTCCTTCTTATTTTTTTTTTTTCATTTTCGACACTTGGCAAAATGAAACCTTCCTATACACTAAATTTATAGGAGAATGTAATTTATACGTACGTATGAAAACACTGGAATGCATAAATTATTTTTTTGGGGAAAAATTTCTATGATCATTATATCTTCATAATTTAGAGAGTTAAATGAAAGGCCCAAAAAGCTTGGCGGTGATAATTGAGGGGCAAAAGAAAAAAGTAACGCCTAATTACGCGGATAAGTGTCAAGTTTCAATTCTTGAAGGAAATTTATTAATCCCTGAATAATTGCTCAATGTTATAAAACAAATGCAAAGAACTAAATTGCAAAGCATAAAATAGAGAGACACAAGAAAAATAACGAGAAACAATTTTTGTTATTCATCATCTCATCTCATATCCAAATATAAGCTCTCAAAGGCCATATATATAGGCCAAAGATCATAAAATAGGAGAGACCAAAGGGCAAGAGTTACAACAACAAAATAATATAAATAGAGTGGTAATTATGAGGTTATGAAAGTTATAAAATACCACCACTAATGGTCATTAAGGTGAAAATAATACAATTCATGAAGGTGTTAGGAATATGAACATCCACACTATTAAACTAATTTATTCATAACACTCCCCCTTGAATGTTTACCATTAAACTAATTTATTCATAACACTCCCCCTTGAATGTTTACCATTTAAGAATATATGCCTCGTTAAAAACCTTATCAGGAAAAACCCTGTGGGAAAAAATCCTAGTGAAGGAAAAAAGAGTGCATTATAATCTTAAGATTTGACTTAAAACTGCCTCGTTAAAAACCTTGCTAGGAAAACCCGATGGGACAAAAACTATGCAATGGAAAAAAGAGTACAGTAGCCAATAACCTCCCCCTCATGTCAACATGTCTTCTTCAACAAAATCAAATGCAAAGATCTTTGAGTCGACACATTCTAATCTTGCATAGTAATTTCTCAAATGTAGTTGTAGGAAGTATCTTTATATAACTTTTTTCAAGTTGTCAACAAATTCGATGAATGCCATCCTGTAGGAGCTTGTGCATGAAAAAGAACTGTTAGGAAACTTGTTTTATTATGTCTTCTTAACTTGGGCGATAAACTTTACATTCTCCCCGTATAAAGCCGTCGGACTTTCTTTGCTAAATAAAAGGTCACATGTTGCTTGGATATATTAGAGTGTAAATCTCAACAAAATAATGCACATAAGATGACTATCTCATAAATTACCAACATTTCAACATGATTCAAAAATGCAACGACAATAATTTACCTTATAGATTGCCAAGATATAGTAATACCATCATATGTAAACAAGTAGTGTGCATGTAATCATGCTTTTATATGGATTGAAAAATATTCAACATCCAATCAATATCCATATCAAATGTTTCACAATGACAATGAAATACTTGTTTAACATCTTTTCAATGTCTTTGAGAACTATATCTTGCTAGTACAATAGCAAAGATTGATGTGTGAGGTCATATGCCATTAGCAAATACATTACTGTACTAATAGTATTATTTAGACTAATAATTTTTTTTTTCAATATAACATGATGACAATTTTTCACTTCAAGAGATCAAGAACATCCTTGTTCAAGGGATCAAACAACCATTGGAGAACACATTATGGTGTTAGAAGGTGAACATAAATGATAATAATAAGTCAATTTAATTTATAAGACTCTTTGTTAGATGTTCAACACTTTAGAATGTGCCTCATTAAAACCTTACTAGATAAAACCCCATGGGACAAAAATTCTAGTGAAGGAAAAAGAGTACATTATTTTTTTTATACGCTGTAAACTGCCTCATTAAAAACCTCGTCAGGAAAACCAAATGGGAAAAAACCTTGACCAAGGGAAAAAGAGTACAGTACGTATTTGTGTCTCCCTATACTGCTATCATAGTTCTATCAATAACAATTGATTTGATAGAAAATAATTGTGTTGATGCATACTATTGTAAACAAATTCAAGATATTTGCAATCGACTACCTAAACTTGTTACCCTTAGTACCTTTGCTAATATTTCAACTATCGCTCTTTAAGAGCCCATTTATAATAAAGAATTTCATAAAAGTATTAGCTATCCTTATGGGTATACATGAATGAACCTTTACCCATATTTATTTTCTAATTGGTTGAACAATGATGCAATAATTATTTTCACAAAAAATCATCTCCAAGTGAGTATAAAAGATTGTGCACCTTATAGCCAAATAGTTATCATTCTACTTAATCATTTAGATAATATTTCATACTGTGATATACTAAATTTAAATACTAAGATGCTATACAAAACATTATATAAAAATTCAAGATTTAGAATTATTTTGGTATATCCTCAAAATATATAATCATCAAATAAATGACAAAAATACACTATATCCCTGAAAGTTCATTAGAACAATTTTCTTATATGTAAGAGAAATTATGGATAAGCATTCTTTTAAGCAAATCTCAATCTTCAGGTCTAAATAAACTTTCTTCTGTGAGATTTGTCTTCTTAAATTTATCTTATGATCTCCTCAAGAATTTTTACAAATAACAGCAAGTCCAATATGTTTGAGCTCATTATAAAGCAATGGAGATATAAATTTGCTAGCACTTCCATTCTTTATATCATAAAAATATAGTGGTACCATTCATATCTGGATTGCATTTATTTACACAAACATCTTTGTGACATTCATAATTTAGCGTGCTCAACTTTTATTGTTCAGACCATTGAAGCCCCTTTTGGACTTTTTATAAATATCAATAGATTGTTGCAACATGCTTTTCAGACGCACAAGAACGTATTATATATATTTTGCCAGGCTATCAAAATATAATTGTTTATCCATCATATATGAGCACTGTTACTCATATATATATTTTTTATAAATTTTCTACAAAAACTTATTATTATAACTCATAACTTATTTTATAACCTCATACTTTTTCATATGCACTATTTCATATGAATATTCACTTCCATCCTACTGGCTTTAATATTTGAAATATTTTAAACTATTGGTCCTTCATACTTTGCACTAGCATATATACTTGCCTGGACTTTGCGTCTTTTACTTATAGGCCATTTTTTCACGTCAATCACTTTCGACGGATTTCAAATATTTTTCAAGATCCTCACTTTTTTTAATATAATAATAATTCATGCTTTTTGTAATTGTCGACAATAACTTTTATTGCAATTTAAATTTATTTTTATATTGACATGACTTGTCGAGATCTTCCTCTTTTCTTTACTATTTCTAAATTTCAGGTATACCCTTTGAACTACTTCGGGAGCTCAATGATTTCAAGAAGTTTGATATTTAACAAATATATCAAATTGTCGTATCAATAATCTTTTCTGAATATATACTCTTTAAGAATATGGTCTCTTCATAATACCAACTTATTTATAAGTTTCTTTCTCTTCCAACAAATGTGGTACTTTAGACTAGACAAGTCTGTAGTGCTTTGAGTATTTCTTAAACTCATAAGATAACAAATTATCATTTAGAGACCTCAATCCAAGCTATTAAATTAGTAGCTGGAGAAGTGATTCAGTCACTTTCTTTATTATATTAATTAATAATTGTATATTGTATTGCAATGCTCAATCAATCAATCTATGTGAGAATCAATAATATCTAACTGCAAATTCTCTCCCCCTGATGGTGGGAATATTTTTCAAACAATATTACCTGTAGGGATTTTGAACTACATATGTTCATACCCAACATGCCTTTTGCGTTAGCGAACTTCTAGTTCGTCATAACAATTTTTCATAGTTGTCTTATTGCAACTCAGAAGAGAAAGTGTAAATAAGTTTCCAATATATCCATATAAGTAATAACAATACGCCCATATATGTCTCTCTGTGCATAAAATCAAACATAATGTAGAGACAACTTATATCCTTTATAGCTACTATGATCATTTTTTTCCTTTTTATCAATATAATGATAATACCATGGGAATTTACATCATCAATAACAAACATTTAATTTGTGTACCCAACAAATTAAATATCATAATCAATTTCATATTAATCACTAGACTATGTAATAATAAAACACCATTATTACTTTAATGTATTGCATGTATGTGATCTTTTCATAAATTTTGTCTCACAAGCCTTTTAATTTTCCTTTCTTGTCACATTTCCACTTTCGATGATTATATGTTACTTTTTCAAACATAGAGGATGCTTTGCATTATAATATCATATTGCACTCGATCAAATAAACTTCGATGCTAATAACGTGTTATAAAACAAATGCAATGAACTAAATTGCAAAGCATCAAATGGAGAGACACAAGAAAAATAAAGAGAAACAATTTTTGTTATTCATCATCTCGTCTCATGTCCATGTTGGAAACAAAGTGCGCAGCGGAATTTTAAAAAAATTTTTCATCAGAGTATTTTCCAAAATACAAGTATGACATGTTATATGTATAAATTAAACAGATCTTACTAACCTCAGTGTGCCGAAGAACCTCCGCGACCTGTGTAGAGAAGTAACGTTCCAGAAGAGCCTCAACCAACTGGTCTTCTTTGCTATTCTCTATCCACAACCGGAGTGAGTGTGGGCTCACACGTACAGCTCTTCCACCGGTGACTCTCCTTCCAACCAATAGAGAGAACCCAAAGCTAGTGTTCGTGATTTGTGAACAAAAGCTCTCAGGGAGTTTTCAGATGCTCACTAGAAGAGTATCACTCTTAATCTCTCAAATTGATCTGAGTAAATCATTAGACTCACTCCCTTTTTATACCTATTGGTCCTTGGGGTCAGTCCATATCAGATTAGGTCTCAAAAATCGAAACAGAATCAAGTTCGGATCAATATCTGATAAGATACGCGTGAAAAACGCGTAATCTTAGCTGTCGCGGTCGGCATGCCGAACTGTGAGATAGGCAGGCCGAACTTGCCAGTTCGGCAGGCCGAACTTTCTGATCGGCAGGCCGAACTGCCGAGAAAAAATCTCCGCGAATCTTTTATTTTCCACCCGAGATTCTAAAGGATAAAGTCTCAGTTTTGATTCAAATAGCCCAATAGAAAAGATATCTGATCAAAACAAACTCTATCAAGATAATCTCTAAGAAAATAAATCAATTCAAATAATTCTACAAGTTTATCTTGTTCTAATTGTCCAAAATTAAAACAACCGATAAACAGACAAGAATTATCCGAACGCCATAATTCAACAAGTTCATCTTGAACTAATTTCTTACAAAATTAATTCAACCGATAAACAGACATGAATTATTTGATTCTTATAAATTTTAAACCAATCTGATAAATCCGACATAAGTCACCAATTATTGGAAAAGCACGCCGTGTCGTTACAGGATTTTGTGAGCTAGCAAAGGGGACCAAAATGGACCTATAAAGTTCAAGCTCATGATAATTATGAAACCCAATATCCCAGATATACATTTCACAATTATCAACTCCAACGCTACTCCACTAAAAGCTTGGAGCTGCACTCTCGAACTTTATAGAATTACGAAGCTCATGTAGCTAAGTCTCCATGACATATCATAGTGTATCGCATCCCCATATGATCATCCATAATCGGCTTAAGGACAAGTTCTGTCTTACCTTCCCGATTATTTTTATCTTACGTTCCATTGTCTCACCATTAGAAAACTTACCATCCAAAGATAGTATACCATTCGGTTACACCTATGTATCCAAATGGTTGAGCGCTCCAGTTTTCCAATTACAGGACAACGCATATAAGAGGATATCATTACTCCTAAAGAGGAGCTATGGATTCCATATCTATGAATAACAAGTCTACGCTATCAAGAGTCATGCCTCCAACGTACCGGCATGCATGCCACTATAGAGATGTGGGAGTCACCCATTGGTACATCAAAAGACACAAGTCGAGACAACGGGCCCATTATTCATCTCAGGATTAAGACACAATACAAACGACTGTCTAAAGTGAATCGATTTGCCAAGACAGAATTATTAATCCAAATCAATTCACTTTATGTCCCGATCCAACACATCGTCACCTATGACAACGCGCCAATGTTTCTATTCACGGAGTCCAACTCCGATGGCCAAGACAAACCATCTCCCAAAAGGGATATAGACAACATAACAATCTTTACATGAATAAAGCGCCCAACTTTATTCCCTCGATTGCGGATCATATATTTTAGACCATCACCTTAAGAGTCGTGTCTACCGCATAATCATCCCATCATATGCCCAACTCTTAAGGTTTAGACTGACAGTCTCAGACTACTGTTTGCTTATCATACATTCAACGAATATGAACGTAAAGAGGACAATATTTGGTATATATAAATGAATAAATTCTTTATTGATAAAAATGTCTCCAAAAACGTATTACATTTTTACTCCTTAGAGCATACATGTCTAACAGTCCAAATATAAGCTCTCAAAGGCCATATATATAGGCCAAAGATCATAAAGTAGGAGAGATGAAAGGGCAAGAGTTACAACAACAAAATAATATAAATAGAGTGGTAATTAAGAGGTTATGAAAGTTATAAAATACTAACACTAATGGTCATTAAGGTGAAAATAATGCAATTCATGAGGGTGTTAGGAATATGAACATCCACACTATTAAACTAATTTATTCATAACACTCCTCCTTGGATGTTCACCATTTAAGAATATATGCCTCGTTAAAAACCTTACCAGGAAAAACCCTGTGGGAAAAAATCCTAGTGAAGGAAAAAAGAGTGCATTATAATCTTAAGATTTGGCTTAAAACTACCTCGTTAAAAACCTTGCTAGGAAAACCCGATGGGGCAAAACCTATGCAATGAAAAAAAGAGTACAGTAGCCAATAACCGACCCCTCATGTCAACATGTCTTCTTCAACAAAATCAAATGGAAAGATCTTTGAGTCGACACATTCTAATCTTGCATAGTAATTTCTCAAATGTAGTTGTAGGAAGTATCTTTATATAAATTTTTCAAGTTGTCACTTGAACAAATTCGATGAATGCCATCCTGTAGGAGCTTGTATATGAAAAAGAACTGTTAGAAAACTTGTTTTATTATGTCTTCTTAACTTGGGCGATAAACTTTACATTCTCCCCGTATAAAGCCGTCGGACTTTCTTTGCTAAATAAAAGGTCACATGTTGCTTGGATATATTAGAGTGTAAATCTCAACAAAATAATGCACATAAGATGACTATCTCATAAATTGCCAACATTTCAACATGATTCAAAAATGCAACGACAATAATTTGTCTTATAGATTGCCAAGATATAGTAATGCCATCATATGTAAACAAGTAGTATGCATGTAATCATGCTTTTATATGGATTGAAAAATATTCAACATCCAATCAATATCCATATCAAATGTTTCACAATGAAAATGAAATACTTGTTTAACATCTTTTCAATGTCTTTGAGAACTATATCTTGCTAGTACAATAGCAAAGATTGATGTGTGAGGTCATATGCCATTAGCAAATACATTACTGTACTAATAGTATTATTTGGACCAATAATTTATTTATTTTTTGATACCAAAACCTTTATACCATCATCTTAATATCAAATGGTATTGTTTGGTTCAAGATTTCTTTTGTTATATTAGCACAATATTTGTTCAATTTGTACTCATTTATATTATGTTTTTATGTTTGTATTTGTTTATATTACTTGCAAGAAGCTAAAAATACTCTCTAGCTAATATTTGAAACTTACATTAACATAAATATAAATTGTATTAGCACTTAATTTTTGAGCCCATAATTAAAGAGCCATTAATTTTGGCTAATTGGCTCCACATGTTCCATGAAATGAATATATATTATTGCAATTATTGGTGCAATTATGATGAGATACTAAAAATGTCATTTATATTTGAGATGGTCTTTTAGTATCAACAACATAATATAAAATGACCATATTGTTTGTCTAATTATTATTGCATATTCCAAGTGAATGCAAATCCAATGGCTATTAGATTTTTGAAATATCTCAACATCCCGGTGGTCAAAGAAAGCCATAAGCTACGGTTGAAAAGTGAAAAAAAAATGTATTGATAAGAGAAATTAAAAAGTTTTTAATAGTGCTCCCATGAATAATCAAATTTGGTCACTTGGCATGTGATATAGAAGGTTTTGGTACGTACTTGTTGTATGTCTAAATGTCATTACCAAGCCTAAATCAAGGGAGAAATTTTCATCCGTTTGTTATAAGAATATTATTATACATATGAAAAGGCTATAGTGGTGCCTCCATGAAGGATATACCTATAGAGCATTCAAAATAGAAATGTGATCTTATAAAGCCTAAATGGAAAAAAAAAGCTAGAGAAAGAGTTGAGCTATTGATTGTCTCCTCTTTATTTGATCGAAGTTTATTTGATCGAGTGCAATATGATATTATAATGCAAAGCATCCTCTATGTTTGAAAAAGTAACATATAATCATCGAAAGTGGAAATGTGACAAGAAAGGAAAATTAAAAGGCTTGTGAGACAAAATTTATGGAAAGATCACATACATGCAATACACTAAAGTAACAATGGTGTTTTATTATTATATAGTCTAGTGATTAATATGAAATTGATTATGATATTTAATTTGTTGGGTACACAAATTAAATGTTTGTTATTGATGATGTAAATTCCCATGGTATTATCATTATATTGATAAAAAGGAAAAAATGATCATAGTAGCTATAAAGGATATAAGTTGTCTCTACATTATATTTGATTTTATGCACAGAGAGACATACATGGGCGTATTGTTACTACTTATATGGATATATTGAAAACTTATTTCCACTTTCTCTTCCGAGTTGCAATAAGACAACTATGAAAAATTGTTATGACGAACTAGAAGTTCGCTAACGCAAAAGGCATGTTGGGTATGAACATATGTAGTACAAAATCCTTACAGGTAATATCGTTTGAAAAATATTCCCACCATCAGGGGGAGAGAATTTGCAGTTAGATATTATTGATTCTCACATAGATTGATTGATTGAGCATTGCAATACAATATACAATTATTAATTAATATAATAAAGAAAGTGACTGAATCACTTCTCCAGCTACTAATTTAATAGCTTGGATTGAGGTCTCTAAATGATAATTTGTTATCTTATGAGTTTAAGAAATACTTAAAGCACTACAAACTTGTCGAGTCTAAAGTACCACACTTGTTGGAAGAGAAAGAAACTTATAAATAAGTTGGTATTATGAAGATACCATATTCTTAAAGAGTATATATTCAGAAAAGGTTATTGATATAACAACTTGATATATTTGTTAAATATCAAACTTCTTGAAATCATTGAGCTCCCGAAGTAGTTCAAAGGGTATACCTGAAATTTACAAATAGTAAAGAAAAGAGGAAGATCTCGACAAGTCATGTCAATATAAAAATAAATTTAAATTGCAATAAAAGTTATTGTCGACAATTACAAAAAGCATGAATTATTATTATATTAAAAAAAGTGAGGATCTTGAAAAATATTTGAAATCCGTCGAAAGTGATTGACGTGAAAAAATGGCCTATAAGTAAAAGACACAAAGTCCAGGCAAGTATATATGCTAGTGCAAAGTATGAAGGACTAATAATTCAAAATATTTCAAATATTAAAGCCAGTAGGATGGAAGTGAATATTCATATGAAATAGTGCATATGAAAAAGTATGAGGTTATAAAATAAGTTATGAGTTATAATAATAAGTTTTTGTAGAAAATTTATAAAAAATATATATATGAGTAACGGTGCTCATATATGATGGATAAGCAATTATATTTTGATAGCCTGGCAAAATATATATAATACGTTCATGTGCGTCTTTCTTTAACCATCAGGATGTTAGGATATTTCAAAAATCTAATAGCCATTGGATTTGCATTCACTTGGAATATGCAATAATAATTACACAAACAATATGGTCATTTTATATTATGTTGTCGATACTAAAAGACCATCTCTAATATAAATGACCTTTTTAGTATCTCATCATAATTGCACCAATAATTGCAATAATATATATTCATTTCATGGAACATGTGGAGCCAATTAGCCAAAATTAATGGCTCTTTAATTATGGGCTCAAAAATTAAGTGCTAATACAATTTATATTTATGTTAATGTAAGTTTCAAATATTAGCTAGAGAGTATTTTTAGCTTCTTGCAAGTAATATAAACAAATACAAATATAAAAACATATTATAAATGAGTACAGATTGAACAAATATTGTGCTAATATAACAAAAGAAATCTTGAACCAAACAATACCATTTGATATTAAGATGATGGCATAAAGGTTTTGGTATCAAAAAAAAAATTTAATAGTAACAGCATGCCATGTTTATTTATACAAGTATAACATTCAAAACACACTTGTGCAATATAATAGATGAATTGTCATTTATGATTATGAAGTACCATCAATTTCTTGACTTTAAAATAAACAAACAAAAACAATGATGATTATATTTTCATGATCATTGAATCAAAATAAATAATGATAAAGAAATTTTTTAAACTAATATGGTTTGCAAAAATGCGAAAATAATAATATAATAGAAAAAGATTTTCATAAGCAATACAAGATGTGCTCTCAAACGTAATAAAAATATATATATATTGTTCACTAGTCAAAGTGAATGCATAAAGAGCATAGCCAAACAAGAGTTGTGTAGATATAATATGAAAGCATGTTTTAAAATCTCTACAAATTTCTTCCATAACAATATATGCAAATATAAATATATATATAATTACAATATACCATCTAGAGAGTGATAATAACCAACATTCAAGACCTTTTATTTGCAACGCGTATTCCAGCTTGAAATCGTAGGATCCGATTAAGCATTTTTATCTTCAAATAATAGTATATAGAGTTGTATTAGATAATAGACACAATAATCATATGAAGTATGGATTACCTGTTCATCCTCAAGATATAGTTGGGATATCATGAAGAATACTTAACACACGTCGAAGACAAGGTACTAACATCCGAGATGATCTTCAAATTTTATATAATTTCAAATGCCCCTACAACAAAAATAGCTAGAGACTCGTGCTGATAACGTGTTATAAAACAAATGCAACGAACTAAATTGCAAAGCATAAAATAGAAAGACACAAGAAAAATAAAGAGAAACAATTTTTGTTATTCATCATCTCATCTCATGTCCAAATATAAGCTCTCAAAGGCCATATATATAGGCCAAAGATCATAAAGTATGAGAGACCAAAGAGCAAGAGTTACAACAACAAAATAATATAAATAGAGTGGTAATTAAGAGGTTATTAAAGTTATAAAATACCAACACTAATGGTCATTAAGGTGAAAATAATGCAATTTATAAGGGTGTTAGAAATATGAACATCCACACTATTAAACTAATTTATTCATAACACTCAAGCACATGTTTGAACGTTTTCCATATTGATAAAGTAACTTCATTGAGAAGTTTTAATGTTAAAATGAGCTCATTACTTATCGTAAAGTCTTGATTTACGAATATCAAAACAGAACAATTTTCATATATATGATCTTTTAGAACTTATTTTTTAAACATATTTTTTTTAAGTTTGGCATAACATCTCTCCTAAAAAAAAAAAATGTAATTTTCTCCGAAACTGTTCGTAAAATCAAGGCTATCTAATCTTAAAAAATATATGGGTAAATGAGACAATCGGCCTAATTACGTTTATTGAATTAAAATATGATTCTATTTTATAAAAATTCTACAAATGTCTTATAATAATATCATTAAAATTATTTATATGTAATTATAATGATATCATTAAAATTATTTACATGTAATTATATAGTACAATATATAATATCATTAAGATAATTATTATACCATAAAATGTATTTTTAAGATATTTTTAAGATATTTTAAATATTATGTTAGATTTTAATTTTATAACATGTATTGTAATTTTTTCAAAATATATATCTAATTGGGCATTAGGCCCAAGTGGATGGATCTGGACTTCAATGATGAACCCATGAAATGGCAAGTGAAAAGATGACCGCCCCTGACCCGGTCAAGAAGAAGATGGCGAGGGAGAAGAAAGAACACCGGATAACTCAGGCCGAGCTCGAGAAACAGGAGGCGCGTCAGCACAACGTGGCGGGGAGAGACGCTAAGAATGCCGGTATCGGCCACACTGGCCACACCGCCACCGGCACCGGAATGGAACCGGCACGTACTCGACTACCGGCGTGACCGGTCAGCCCACTGGGGGACAGCAATTGTCGGACCTGCCCGGGCGCGGCACCGGGCAGGTGGTGGAGGGCGCGGTGGGGGGCCCACGGGATTGGGATCAGCACTGGCACTGGTAGGACCAGCGCAGCTCATGACACCCGTGTGGAGGGAACTGGGGCCCAAGGTTGTGGAACCCGGGATACCATAGTTGAAGTGGATATTGTCGTTTTGGCCAAAGAGGGGTCGTTTGTACTCGCACTTGTGCCTTCCTTTGTCTGTAGTTCCTCCTATGTTTTATTGCCCTTGATTTTTGTGTGGGCGTTTGTTTTGTAGTTGAACAAAGCTGAACTGTCTTAATCGAACAAAGCAAGCATCTTTCTTTGTGAATAAAGCAAGCATCTTTGTGCACTTCTGTTTTGGCCCTTTTTTATTTCTGACGTAGGCACCGAAAAAATATCCTATGGGTAGATATGTATTTTTAGTCCTCTTATTTATTACAAAAAACAACTTTTAATTAAAATTTATTAGTTTGAAAATGTATAGCACCATGTGGCACACTAAAAACTTTTAATATAAAAATCTAATGGTTTTGAGTTGTTTTGATGAAAACCACCGGAAAAGTCACAAAAATTGTGTTCTTTTTTTTTTTTTCAAGGGAAAATTGTATATCTTTAGATACTACATACCGTAAATCCTTTTTTTTAAAGGTAAATTATTACTTAGTCTTAACCCTTTACAAAGTGTCAGTTTGATCTCTAATTTTTTATTTTTTATATATCAATCTATTACTGAAAGACCAATTTAATGGTTTAATTATTAATTTAGAGACTAGTTTGTTATCTTTTTAAAAATTTTAAGGATTAAATTTGTTATTTTTTTATCCAAAATTAATTGTTTGCTTGTTAAATTGATCTTTCAACAATTAAAATTAAAGATTAAGGACTAATAAATCAAAAATAAAATATTAGCAACTAAATATTTATTTTTGTGAAAAAAATTAGAAACTACTAAATCAATTTACCTATTTTTTAATGTTTTCAAGATAACTAATTTAATAACTTTAAAAAAAGAAAAAGAGGGAATTAAGCTCCAATCAAATTAAAATAAAAATAAATAGGTCAAAAGTTTTGTTAAGTTAGTAAATAGTGTTTAAAGCCAATTTTGGATGTTTTAATTACAAAAATTACCAAAAATACTGTTAAATTACCAAAACTGATATCTCTCTCTTTCTCCCTCTTTCCTCTCTCCTACTCTCGTCGTGCTCCACCATGCTCTACCGCTCCTCTCTCCCTCCCTCTCTCCTCTGTCACCTTCTCTGTCTTGGAAACCAAATTTTGAAAGGACAACGATCTTCGTCCTCGTTCACAGCCTCCTCCACGTGACCTCCGATAGCCGACCTCAATGCTGTTGTGGCCGTCATGATTCTGGCACCGCAACATCGTCGTAGGGATCTTCGAGCCCATGGGATCCTTGCAAGTCGACGATCCTCTAGGCATGATCGTGGCTACCGAACAGAGAAGAGGCTTGAAGGTGAGAGAAAAAGAGAAAGGGGAAGAGAGAGACTAGATCTTTGCAAATGTGCAATTTAATTCTAATAATTTTATTAATTGGTCTATTTGGTATAACGTTCCCTTTAGGACAAATTAAGTCCAATTGTAAGAAAACTTTCATGTGTAAGAGAAGAAAACTTTAAGAGAAGATTTGCTACCTTCAAGAGAGAGAGAGAGAGAGAGGGAATTCGTGGGATGTTTACAGTAAGATATTTTCGTATTCTAATCGGCACCATCGTTTGTTATATATGCAGGGACAAAGCACAAGAATACCTTTAAAGAAACACATTTTCAAGACAGCCCTCTTCAAAAGCTCTTTTCGTAACAGTACCGTTCGATTAAAAAAAGTGATTCATTAAGGCCCTATTCGGTAAGATTTTTTTAACAATTTTTTGTTTTTTTAAAACATAAAAAAGAAAAGAAGATAAGAAAATGCGTTCAATGATTCTCTTTTTGTTTTTTATTTTTTAATTTGTTATCTTTTTTTTTTTAATTTTGAAAAAAAAATCATCCGTTTAATAGTACTTTTAAAATATATAAAAATAATTTTATTTTAAAAAATAAAAACTTTTTAAAAATTATATTAAAAATATTTTTAAATTTTTTTTAAATATATAAAAATATTTCAAAAAACTCTCAAAATGTTACCAAAGGATGCCTTATGTTTTCAAAAATTTTTTAACCAGGCTTTATAACAAAAAAGAAATCCGAACAAGAAGATCGTTTCATCAGAGTTAGAGACAAGCCAATCGTTGACCCTAAGACCGTACGGCCGGAGTCCGACAAGATATTGAGCACAACGAGGACTAGCTACGGAGTGGGAGCGACGTGTGAGAACTTAAGGTGGAGGCACAAGGCGATCGGGAGGGGCTCAAAGTCGGGGTTTTTGAGGAGCTCGGATGAGAGGGAGTATTGGATCTGGTTGGTTTGGTGTCTCCAAGGAAAATAAGACGTTTCTGGAGAGAGAAGTTTGGGGTAGAGAGAGAATGCGAGGGGGCTAGGTTGTGGTTTTGGTGGTAGGATGGTGGCAATGACGGAAGTGAGAGGAGAGAGGAATAGGTCGTGAAAGAGCATAAATGTGAGGTTTGGAGAGAGAGGACAAGAAAGAAGAGTTTTCGGAGGAGGAGGAGTCTTTGGAATTGCAGAGGCTGTAATGGTAGCATTTTCTCTTTGAGAGAGAAAGGGGGGAAGACAAGTTTAGAGTGATAGAGGACCATGTTGTTAAACCTAAACAATTTAACAACTAAACGCACCGTTTTCTCTGTAGAAATTAAAGGGAGAATAAGGCAAACAGTATATTCGGGGGAAGAATTAAGGGCAGAATTTGTGGGACTACACAAAGTACTAAGGGTATGTTTGGTAGAGTATTCAAATCAAGGTTTGAATCATTTTGTTATAGTATTTTCTCTCACAAAAATTTAAATCTTCATTCAAATACTCTACTCAAATATTCGAACCAAACAGACCCTAAATGTATTTTAGGCTCGCTAACTTTTGGTTCTTTCAGTCTCACTTATTCTGAATACTATTATGAAAATTTTTCACGAGGTTCATTGTAATGTGATCAAGACTTACAATCATTAAAAAGTGTGTTTTTTCTTTTATTCTTTTTGGTATTGAAGAAAACACTAGGCTTTCCTTGACCCTGACAAGTTTGTCTAGACCCTGACAATAAGGCGGGCCTGCAAAACGACCCCGATGGCAAGTCCATCCAGACTACGACCCCGACCCAAACGGCATGTCCCTCTCTTTGGCCTTGCCTCGACCTCGACTCGTATCGTCAGTCTTATCATGTCTCGTCATTCTGACAAGTCAAGTTGAAATCAACTATATTGTTTTTGTTTAAAAAATATGTAAAAATTCACTATCAAACATATTTTTGGTTTTTTGTCTTTTTAAATAGAAAACAAATAAGAATTACCAAATATATTTTCTGTTGAAAAAAATGAAAGAAAATATTTTTTTTTCTATTTAAAAAACAAAAAACAAAAATAATACTAAACGAAAAGTCCAAGTTATCATTCATTCTTTAATTAAAAAAAAGGATTTATTAAAAGTTTAAATTACTTTTTTCCCCACCCTTTTGTGTAGTAGATTACTTTGGTCGCTGACACTAACAGTCAGAGCAAAACCTATCAGATGCGTATGCGAAACTCGCCATATGTCCGCATGATACCCGCCAAGTTCTGGCCAACACGGACGCTTCTAGGCACCCGCCAGGTTTCGAAGCAGTTCATCTTTTGGCGCTGATCTAAAATCAACAAACAGAAAATAAAGAAGAGCTACTTGGATCTGTGTCTCATCTTTTGGCGCTCTCTCTTCAACTTCATACGTTTCTTCTTCCACTTGGCTCATTACGGTTCATTTCCAACCAAAAAAATACGAATACAATACTTCCCCATATACATTTAAACGTGTACTTTTACAAGTATGAGTAAATAGGATGCAGAGAACTTATTAACCCCCCAAAAATAGAAAGTATGAAACTGTACACTCAGAAAAAAAGTGACCAACAAAATTCAACGAAAAAGAATTAGTAGTCCAGTCTTGGTAAAATTTAAACATGGTGACGTTTCACGAAGTTCACTTTCAAACCATAGAAGTTCAGAGGAATATAAAAGATGATGATCTAAAAAAAACATACAACAACACAAAAAGACAACCGCCACCTAATGCCATGAACTGGAAGATAGAGAAAAATCGAATCAGTGAAATAATACGACAATATCTAAAATCTAAATCACAGAACCAATTTATGTGTTCAACCAAGTCCCAACAAGCAACTAGAATCGCAGAACTGAATTGAAGCCGAAAGAGAAAAACAAAATTGAAAATAGAGACAAGCTGAAGATGGCCAGAATCTGAACAAGAGAAGACTGGACATGCGTCATGGTCGTCGCAGTCGTCAGCGTTGATGCTAGGTCGGCACCATGGCGAGACCTAACAGATTGCGTTGCAACTTGCACAACGAACTCCACGGCCAGATCTGCCGAGATGGGACTAATTCGTTGTCGGACCTTGGCGGACTTTGGTGAGAGCGAAAAGCTTCAATCACAGCGAGCTTCGCCGACGCTCCTACGAGTGTCTTACACACGAACATCAGCAGACAAAGATTGAAGACACCAGACAGAGATAGAGAGAGATGGGGGACGACAAGGAGGGAGCAGATTGGAAAGGACAGAGACGGAGAGAGGGGGCGGCGGGGAGGGAACAGATCCGAGAGGAGAGAAAGAGAACAGCGAGAAGAGAGAGAGCGACAATGAGAGAGTATGGAGCAGAGGAGGGAGAGGGTTCCAGTAATTTTTGAAGAGAGAGAGATCAGATTAGATCTGGGTTAGTTAGTTGAGGATAATGGAGTCATGAAAAGATAGAAGTAAAGGGACAGTTGTCAACACTCATCCATTTAGGGGGCATCCGGTGTGATTTTCTTTATATGCAAATTTGCTAAGAAAATAATAGTCCATAGCAACAGCATCATGGAGTCCTGAACATTGTTCTTTTTGCCTTCAAGGAAGGGTACTAGAGGTAAAAGTTTAAGGCATAAATTTGAATTAGCTATCTTCTTACTTTTAATTTCCTATGTAATAAATGTTGGTGCTGCAATTGCCCTGCCATTACCAACAACGTGAAATTTGATGTCACCTTTAAAAATTGAGATACGAATGTATAAGACTAGGTTAAAATAAAATGGTGATATTACTTGTGGTGACATAAATGGCTCAACTTTTTTGGCTTAAATTTGCTAATATTTGTGCTCAAAAAAGAGAAAATAAAAAAGGGGCAGTCCCCTCAAGATAACGACCCGTAGAGTTAACAAAGGGATGTTTTGGTATCAACCTTCCTAAACGTTATTTGACAATAAGGAAATTGTTTATGCTAACAAGCCAAACAAAATGAAATCAATTTACCAGTTTAGTGTCTAATCACAGAAGCAATTCCAAACAAGTTCAAGAAAGTCATAAACCAAGAGAAGTTCCAAAGGGTAACCAGAAACCTAAAAACTCTTATATATTCTCGCCAAAATAGGTTGCATGCAAAGCAATAATTTTCAGAGCTTCTACTGATACAAGGTTGCCATCAAGTTTCTGCCAATGAACTAGCCAGGGAAAAAACAAAACAAACACTAGAACCAAGGTTTCACACTAGAGTCTTACGCAATTCGGCAGCCCCATGTGCGAAGTTACATTTTTCTCCAAAGGTACAAGTGCCTTTAGCAAAATTATCACACAGCTTTGTTTTATAGTTGTTTCTTGGAGGAGCAGGACCCCCTGTAACTCCACTAAGTTTAGCCGGGGCGGTCATAGAAATATTGGAAATCAATTCTCTAACCTTGGCAGACGCTGCATTGATCTGTTCGAAAGTCCCCTCCAGTTCAATGTTTCTAAGGTTGGGATCCGACTCGTGCTCTCGGATCGCAAGCTTGGCTCCTGTCTGGCGACATATCTGCTTGGAATTCACACCGCCCTTCCCAATGATGGCCCCAGCGAGGGAAGCGTCTACGCTGATTTTTGCAGTTGCCGACGCGCCAAAACTTGAAGCAAGGCCAGGGGGAGGCAGTGGTGGTGGCTCCACCCGACTAGTGAAACGACCCGGGAGAAGAGCCATGGAGCGGGTATCATCATGGGATTGAGCAACAGGCTTGCCAAGTTCCCACTCACCGTGAGCAAAATGGCATTTGGCACCAAATTTGCAGCCTTCAGCAGTATTGAACTTAGTGCACGTCCGAGTTTTAACTGCAGGTGCAGAAGAGCCATTTGCGACAGGAGCTGCAGGTAGTGCATTTCTAGATGCAGCAGGAGCAGCAGGTGCTAAGTTCATCATCTGAGCAACAGCATTGTAACCACCAGGGACATGGTGAAGAAAATGGCAGCCTTCGCCAAAGGGACAGCCTGCGGTACTGCAATTCAGAAGCACGTCACACTTTGATCAGATCAAAGTCAATGACAAGAAGAACATTAATAACTTATTTAGTTCATAAGTAGGCACAATTTATTGATTTTTTTTAGAGAAAAAACTGCTGCAAAAATGTTTGAACTGTGGTTCAAAACCACAAGACAAATGGATCCTTTACCAACGCCAATTACGAGACAAACCAGAAAAGTAAAAGATAAAGTTTAGATTTCATTTTCTTTTATTTCACATCAAAATCTGTCATCTCCGGATTAACTCTCGATTAGAAAATATATAAATCCAGTTCACTACTTTATCCATCACCAATTTTGCATGTGTGTGCTCAAATTAGAGTCTCAGCAAAAATGGGAATTAAAAATAAAGAAATCGGAGTCACTAGCCCCTTCACGTAAACTTAATACGACACTGGAAACCTATACCACTTATTAACCTCTCACACTAAAAAAGTACATGGAGCAGCGTAAAAAATAAATTAAATAAATTAACCTCCAAAATATGAAGACAAGTGACCACAAATTAAATAATTTATAGCCTGAAGCACATGTTTTAACTTTCACTATTCAGAAATAAAAATAATTAAAGCATCAGAACAAAGGATAAATAGTTCCCATCTCACGTAAGAATAAAAGAATGCCTCTTGTAGATTTTCAAACATTACCTCAACTGCATATGCATATAATAGCTTTACCAAACCAATAGAGTTTGTAAAGTTACTAGTAGATTATATCTTACTCAATGTGCATGATAAAACGTGATTTCGATAGAAATCAATTACAGTGGTTATCAATCTGAATTTAGTTTGCAGAAACATCAAAGATGTAACTATATAAACAGCTATGAATTTCCAGTTCATTAAAGCTTTTACAAAATTTTAAAAAATTTATCTTGTAATAAGTGTGCGTTGAAATCTTATATAGCTGAATTGAAAAGAATGAGACCCAGTTGAGGAAAACCTATTTAGATGCGAAAAAGATTGGAACCTGAAAAATTTGGTGCATGGCTTCGATTTGCTTCCTACACCAGTTGATAAGGACTCCAATTCTGTTAACAAGACATTAATTAAGTTTTCTCAGTTAATCTCTTCTTAATTCTTAATCTAATTACTCTATATTCATTTAAAAAAACAAACAAACAACAAAATCCAATACTAAACTTGAAGAGTATTTCACGTTTTAAGTTAATTTTTTCCCCTCCCTATCAACATTCTTACTTTCAATACTCTGTTATTTTCTTTTTGGAACGATTTTTTCTGCAAGAAAGTTCTAAGAGAAAAGGCATACCCAAAAAAAAAAAAAAAAAAACTAAAACTAAAACAAAATTTCAAGTCAACTCAAAAGAAAGAACTTTGAGCTTCGGAAGACGCACAGACAAATATTTGAGCTTAAAAAACAAATTAAAGTAAATTTTCTCTTTACTTGGATACTTTCTCGCCAACCAAACAGAAAATAGCTCAACCAAAAGATAAGAGTCGAACAAACGCAAAAAGAACAAACCTTGCTTGGACTTCTTGAAGCCGCCATTAGCGTTGAACCCAAATTCAGGCCTTCCTCGCTTGCGAACATCCATTACTCTAAACAAAAACCAAATCGAGATCCGAACGAACCCAAACTCAACTAAACAAAGATGTGGATTGGTTGATAAATTAATAAATAACTAACTAGTGAAAAGAGGAACTCGAATTACAAAGAAATTAATCAAACAAACAAAGTAATAATAATAGAAGCCCAAACCCTAATCCAGGGGTAAGGGTTTTGGAGGAGAGAGAGGGAGAGTAGAGAGAGAAAGAAGAAGCACAGCAGAAGCTGAGCAAGCAAAGAGGGTGGGAAAGTTTGGGTGGTAGGATATTATAGACCAGTTTGTTTTGATACTTTGAATCACGGTTTTAATTATTTTACTACAGTATTTTTTTTTATAAAAATTTAAATTTTTATTTAAATATTTTATTTAAATATTCAACCTAAGCCCTATATAACCGACTATTTTATTTTATTTTATTATTTATAAATAAAACTCCCTTGATATATGACCTCACTATTTTATTTTGTTTTCTATTATTGAAAAAATAACCAAAGCTTAACAACCGAAAAAATTTTATTTTAGTCCTTCGCTTTTATTTTTGGAGATTAGTGCTTCTTATTTGAAGCGTCTCAAACTTTGAAACTATTAAAATTATCAAAAAAAAATTCTTGTCTCGTAATATCAATATATAAAATAAAATTAATCTCTACTAAGCAACATTAATTTTTTGTCAGGTTATATTTTAGTTTATAAAATTATAATTTATCCATACTAAACAACTTTTGTCTTCGTGTGCTTTTTTTTTTAATCGAGATTTTAATAGGCAAATAGATATATTTTTTAAATGAGATGATCTTACAGATTGGAGACATGTTCTAAGATGTTTTAAAAATGGGGGATCAAAATTAGATTTGTACCTTACTTTTATCCTCTAAAGATAAATAATAATAATATTAACACAGTAATCCATTCATTAAAAAAATAATAATCGTATGCCTTTTTCTTTTTTTTGCAAATTATTAGCGCCATTTATGTCATATTGATATCTTTTTTATTAGTGTAAAAATTGTTTATGCTAACTTCTAAAGTAAACTAGTTGATATATCACTTGTTTTCTTTTTCTTTTTCTTTTTCTTTTTTTTTTTTGAAGGGAGATGCATTTCAATTTCAACTCAAAGAGACACACTGATAGTGACCCGAATGACCTCCTATTACAAGGATGTTTGACCCTAATTACTGACCAATTCTACCGATAAGTTCTAATGAAACGTACAAGAGGTAAATTATGTACCGTCTTTCAATAATAATAAGGCTAAAAGACACATCAACAATTAAACACACGTATGACTCTTTCAACAACACCCCTTCAATTGATGAAAAACTCCAATTAATCGAGAATAAGAGAGCTATAGCACAAAGGTCACCAATATATCACTATTATTATCACTATCGTGTTCAACTATTTTTTTCTTCCTCTAATTCATACAATTTCTCATAATTAAAAAGACCCAAATACCTTCAAATAAAACATATTTGTCTAAGTCTAATGCAAAATACTTGAAAATCATAATGTCTTTATATTTTTTAAAGTGATGTGTTTCAAACTTTTTTTTTTTTTGGTTTTTTGGAGTAAAATTGAAAAGCAACACGCCAAAATTCGGATTTCTCAAATTGACCCTTAACTTACAACGATCAGAATATACAAAGAGGGCGGCTACCTTCAATGGGCCAGGCCTCTTTCGTCTAAAGTCGAAGCTGGATCAGGCCCGTGACCTAGCCAGCCAAGCAAGGGTAGAACAGTCTTTTAACAATGGCGCAGTAAAACTCAACGACACTCTCCCAGTGGTCCAGTTCGGCAATTACGAAGCTCAAACAGCAGTCACCAATCATAAACCAAACCAAAACCATTGATTTCATTGAAAACCCATTACAGTTTTACACCTTCATTACATATACATGTTAGAAACCAAAATCAAACCAAAATACTACCAAGATCGTTCATGTTAAATCATTGAGAGAAATAATTCTGAATTGCGGAAGCGTACCTTGATTCATTATTTGGATTGTTGAGGGTTATTGACTTCCAATCCAATACGTACTCCTTGAAGTTTTCTTGAAGATGGGATTTCAGAGAAAACAGGAAAAATGAAACGTACATCTGGATTGGGGACCATAACCAGAATAAATAACTTTAATTATTTTAATGTATTTCCAGTTTTTCCCATCATAAAATCTAGAAATTACAAATTGGTATCTACACATATATTATTAATAATAATGACCCATACATTATATTAATACCCAAAAGCCTTTCAACTTTATCTTAATTATATCACTTTAATTTAGGCTTTACCTTAAGATAGCATTAAACAACACATTTAAATACATATGTAGGCCCACATGAAAAATTAATTTCCAACAATATCCCACTTGGGCCACATATGTTTCTTTGCAAAAATGTGTTTACCTTAGTGAGCTCAACTTTTGCTATCACAAATAAGGGTATTCCTGAACAATCTCGTCCATTGATCATACCAACATAGGACCAAAGCGGTCTTTGTCACAAATATAACGTGACTAGACCCATCTATGATCACACATATCGATATAACCAAATGACATAGATCAAGTATGGATGTGTAGCATGGGAATTACATGCAAAGTGATCTAAACATGTCTATTTCCAACTGGTCCTACCTTATATCTGAATGAGATCAAAACCGTACCAAAATCAGAGTGTTAGTAAACTGTATTCTTTATTTCTGCAGAAAACATATACAAACACACCATGTCTATATATAAAGAAAATTAGCATTCAAATACAAAATCCCACTAAAACTGCATATCATCAAATAACTGAACACCCATGTGAGCAGTATGCTCATGAAAGACCTTGGGTAGAAGCCCTTTTATAAGCGGATCCGCTATCATGGAGTTTGTACCAATATGCTCTATAGACACCTGACCACTCTGAACTCTTTCTTTAACAACAAGAAACTTAATCTCTATATGCTTTGACTTTGAAGAGTCCTGTTGTTGTTGGAATATAAGACTGCAGATTTATTGTCACAAAACAACTTAAGTGGTCTTTCAATACTTTTCACAATCCGCAGCCCAGTGACAAAGTTTCGCAGCCATATTCCATGATTGGATGCCTCAAAACATGCTATAAATTCTGCCTCCATAGTGGAAGAAGCTATGAGTGACTGCTTAGCACTCCTCCAAGAAATAGCTCCTCCAACAAGCAAAAAAATATAGCCCGAAGTGGATCGACAACTATCTTGACATCCAGCAAAATCTGAATCCGAATAACCAATGATCTCGAGTTGGTCTGACCTTCTATATGTAAGCATGTGATCTTTTGTTCTCTGTAAATATCGCATAACCCGTTTGGCTGCTTTCCAATTATCCATTCCAGGGTTACTCAAATATCTGCCTAACAATCCAACAATATATGCTATATTTGGACGAGTACAAACTTGAGCATACATTAGACTCCCAACAGCTGATGCATATGGGATCTTTTCCATTTCCTTAACCTCAAGGTCATTCTTAGGACACTGACTTAAACTGAATTTATCTCCTTTAGCCACAGGGGTATCTCCTGGTTTACAATCATGCATGCCAAATCTTTTAAGCACCTTTTCGATATAGCTCTTTTGTGATAACCCAAGTATACCCCGAGAGTGATCTCGGTGTATTTTAATTCCTAACACAAAAGAGGCGTCACCAAGATCTTTCATTTCAAATTTCTTTGATAGAAATCTCTTGGTTTCATGCAATAAGCCTATATCATTGGTGGCAAGCAGTATATCGTCAACATACAATACCAGGTGAATACACTTACTCCCACTAAACTTATGGTATATACAGTCATCTACAGTGTTCATCTCGAAACCAAATGAGACTATCACTTGATGAAATTTGTAATACCATTGACGAGAAGCTTGCTTAAGTCCATAGATGGATTTCTTTCATTTACAAACCATCTTCTTTGGGTCTCCCGACTCAAAGTTTTCTGGCTACACCATTTAAATCGTTTCATCAATGTCACCATTTAGAAACGATGTCTTAACATCCATCTGATGTAGCTCAAGATCAAAATGCGCTACAAGTGCCATAATTGTTCTAAAAGAGTCTTTTGTTGAAACCGGAGAGAAAGTCTCTTTATAATCAATGCCTTCCTTTTGAGTAAAGCCCTTAGCAACAAGACGAACTTTATATCGCTCTACATCACCCTTCGAATCCCTCTTGGTTTTAAATATCCATTTACAACCAATGGGCTTCGCACCTTCAGGCAATAGAACGAGATCCCAAACGTCATTGTCCTTCATAGACTTTATCTCATCCTTCATGGCATCCATCCACTTTTGAGAGTTAGAACTATGCATGGCTTGACGGACATTGATCGGATCATCATCCATCAATCCAACACTTTCCTCATGTTCTTGGAGAAATACTATGTAATCATCCAAAATAGCACTTCTGCTCTCTCTAGTGGATCTCCTTAATGACACAAGTTCCTGAGGTTCTGGTTCTTGAGGTTGTTGAGTTTGTACCTGAAGGGGTTGAATGACTATGTCTGGTTGTTCTTGATATGCAATTTGATCAACGTCAGGGATAGAAGCCTGAACATTATCAAAAGCAATTGTAGGAATAGGAACCAATCCCTCTTGTACAAAAGGAACAGGATCAAATTCATCCTCAAAGACAAAGTCTCTAACTTTATTTCTCCCCCCAAACTCAACATCCTCAAAGAATGTTGCAATTCCCGTCTCAAAATAGCCTTAGTAGTGGGATCATAAAATTTGTAACCCCTTGACCGTTCAGAGTATCCAATGAAATAGCAGCTCACTGTCTTGGAGTCTAATTTCTTTTCATTAGGCCTATAAGGCCTTGCTTCTGCTGGACAACCCCAAGTATGTAAATGCTTCAAACTAGGCCTTTTGCCAGTCCAAAGCTCATAAGGTGTTTTAGCTGCTGCTTTTGTTGGTACTCTGTTAAGAATGTAAGCTACAGTCTTGAGTGCTTCATCCCAGAGGGATTCAGGTAAGGTGGAATGATAAATCATGCTCCTCACCATGTCCTTAAGTGTCCGGTTTCGTCTCTCAGCTACACCATTCATGCTAGGTGAACCTGACATGGTATATTGAGGGACTATCCTGCATTCCTCTAGGAATTTAGCAAAAGGTCCTGGACGTTGTTCACCTGATCCGTCATATCTGCCATAGTACTCACCACCATGGTCAGATCTAACGCCCTTAATTCTTTTACTGAGTTGAAGCTCAACCTCAGCCTTATATGACTTGAACGCGTCCAAAGTCTGTGACTTCTCATGTATGAGATATAGGTAGCCATACCGGGAGTAATCGTCTATGAACGATACAAAGTATTGTTGACCATTCCATGAAGCCACAGGAAATGGTCCACAAATGTCCGTATGTATCAATTCTAAGACATCCGTAGCTCTATTGGCACCCAATCCCATTTTGTTTGTCTGTTTCCCTTTAATACAATTAACACAGGTTTCAAAATTTGTAAAATTGAGGGAATTAAGAAGTCCATCTAACACAAGCCTTTCCATCCTTTTTCTTGAAATATGTCCTAATCGCTTATGCCATAATACAGCGGAATTCTCATCGGTTAATTTACGTTTTATGCCACGAGAACTAACATGCAAGGTTTCATTATAAGAAGCAACTGTATCAAGCAAATATAGGTTATCTTGAAATGATAAAGAACCGGTACCAATAACATTTGAATTTAAAGAAAGACTAAACTGACTATTTCCAAATGAACAACAGTATCCAGATTTGTCCAAAGCAGAAATAGAAATTAAATTTTGCCTAAACGACAGTACAACAAAGGTGTCTTTCAAATCCAAATAATAACCAAAACTTAATAATAACCTAAAATGCCCTATTGCTTCAACTTCTATTAATTTGCCATCTCCTACATAGATGAATCTTTTAGCATCAATTGGCTTTCGATAGCTCAGGCAACCATGCATAGACACACTTATATGAGTAGTGGCACCTGAATCAGTCCACCAAATGTGTCTTGGCACTGAAGTTAAATTAACCTCAAAACAAACCAAATTAAGAAGCATGCCTTTCTTTGCATGCCAAGCATGATACTTGGTGCAGACCTTCTTCATGTGTCCAGGTTTACCACAAAAGAAACAAGCAACATTTTCATCATTTTTGTCCTTATCCTGTTTCTTTTGTGCTGGACCTTTAGCAGCTTCATTGCTTTGCTTTCTTTTCTTCTTTTTGTCCTTAAAGGTGCTAGCCAAGTGAGCACTTTCAGTCTTCTCTTGCTTCAGTCTTTCTTCCTCTTGCACATAATAAGAAATTAACTCATTAAGAGTCCATTTCTCTTTCTGGCAATTGTAACTGATCTTGAATTGGCTGAATTGTGCAGGAAGAGAAATCAAGACAAGATGCACTAGAAGATCCTCAGAAATTTCCAGATCTAGTGTCTTTAATCTTGAAGCCAGATGAGACATTTCCATAATGTACTCCCTTATGTTTCCTTTTGCTTTGTACCTCATTGAAATCAGGCTCGCCAAAAGTGTGCTTGTTTCAGCCTTATCATTCTTTGCAAAGCATTTCTCAATGGCCTCAAGGAAACCCTTGGCAGTAGTAACCTCATCAGGTACAGTGCCCCTGAAGACTTCTGGAATGCCTCTCTTAATGATCATCAGACTCATTCTGTTAGAACGATCCCATCTTTCAAGTTCCTTTTTATCCTCGGCGGAACTAGAATCTATAAGAGTAGGACGTTCAACTCTTATGGCTAAGTCTAGATCAAGGCAACCGAGAACGATCAACACATTCTCTTTCTAGTCCTTGAAGTTAGTCCCATTCAGCATAGGAATGGAATTAACATTTGCAGATATCGAGGAAGATGATGCTACAGCTGAATAGAGAACAAAATCACATAATCACATAAGAGTTCACATAAAACAACCAATAAAATTCAAGCAATGATTAATCCCATCACAAGAAACCTGTAACAACATTAATATTTAGTCTTTGGACAGAAATATTAACTTGTAAGTGGTATTCTTGTTGTAGTGATCAAATATTAACAATAAATCATATCAAATAATAAGTTAATCTTTGGATCTACTTATTATTTATATGCCAAAAATAACCATATAATTGTTACATATTTATCACCACAGGTATGAATTTAATTCGGCCAAATATTAAGCTTCCTTTGGGCCGATTAATATTCGCATGAATTAAATTCATACAACCATCTTAATATCACAAATTAATTAACATCCACAAAAGATGCTACTTTGGCAGCTTATTGGTTCAATTAATTAATTTGATAATATTAATCATCTCAAAACACAATTTGAATTTTAAAGTTGCATCCAAAATTGACCCCAAATTTTTTTTTTTTAAAAGTCAACTTGATCGGTCAATGGTCAAAGTCAACGTTGACTGTTAACCGTGGAAGGTCAAAGATGACCGGGTTGGGTTGTGGACCGGGTCAGGTTAACCCAACCCGGGTCCACATTCAGCCCCCCCCGGTTCTCTCCTTTTTTTTTTTTTTAATAAACTCGGGTCACCCAGGGGTTGAGGCCCTGGGTGTCCAACTGGTCACGGGCCTCTTCGGCCCATGCAACCAGTTGAAGTTCTGGGCCGAAGCCCAGAACCTTCCATACTCCCAGGGGTCGCGACCCCTGGGTATCGCTGCCATGCAGTTGGCACTGCCAACCGCCAAAGGTACTTCGCCGGGAAGCCGAGGCTCTCCTCACCGGCAGGACGGCACGGCCGCACCTAGACGGCACCGACGCCGGCGGCGGAACAGCAAGCCACCGGCCAAACCCAAAAAACAGCCGCCTCTCTCCCTTAGGAGAAACTCAGCATGGCCGGCTGAGCAGGCCCTTTTTGGCCGCCGTTTCCACTCCTTTGCCGCGGCCAGAGACCACCGCTCTTCCTTTCCGGCCAGGCCTGAGGGTCTCGGCCGAAGTTCCCTGCTGGCGGCAGTAAGATTGCCGCCGGTATACCAAAGGTTTACTCAACCCACACACAACGATTCTTTCAGAATGGCAGTGAGTTTTTTTTTTTTTTTTTGTTGAATGCAGCCTTGATTCATATAATGCATAAACGGCAGCCTCAATTAATGCACATCATCATGTGTTTATGCATCCCAGATTTAATCCGAATTTAATAAAACAAATAACTATAATCGTTCTCAACATAAAAATTCAACCGAAAATTGTTGAGAAAATATTTCTCAATAATTCAACATGAAATCGCTCTGATGCCACTTGTTAGAAACCAAAATCAAACCAAAATACTATCAAGATCGTTCATATTAAATCATTGAGAGAAATAATTCTAAATTACGGAAGCGTACCTTGATTCATGATTTGGATTGTTGAGGGTTATTGTCTTCCAATCCAATACGTACTCCTTGAAGTTTTCTTGAAGATGGGATTTCAGAGAAAACAGGAAAAATGAAACGTACGTCTGGATTGGGGACCATAACCAGAATAAATAACTTTAGTTATTTTAATGTATTTTCAGTTTTACCCATCATAAAATCTAGAAATTACAAATTGGTATCTACACATATATTATTAATAATAATGACCCATACATTATATTAATACCCAAAAGTCTTTCAACTTTATCTTAATTATATCACTTTAATTTAGGCTTTACCTTAAGATAGCATTAAACAACGCATTTAAATACATACGTAGGTCCACATGAAAAATTAATTTCCAACAATACATTGCATAAATCAAATTTTTCTCTTTGCCCGAAAAACAAAGAACTTCGCTTTCTACAGCACAGAGGTGACTTGAGTCTCGGATCTTTCTTTAAATGTTATTATGCATGTCATTTCATGGTTTTTATTGGATTGATTCAATGCCCTTTCTTTCATTTTATTTTTTAGATGATGAATAGTGAATCTTTTTAATCTCTATATATATATATGTGTGTGTGTGTTTATATATATATATATATATATATATATATATATAATATGTGTATGCGTGTGTATGTTGGTGTATCTCCGTTTTTTCTCTTTTTTTGATAAGCTGAACCAACCGAGTGAATTTAGCCTGTGAAATTCCCAAAATGAAATAAATAGATAACTACGTACAGGACTGGTCACTGACCGTTCAAAATGGCCGAGTCAGAAATTTTATTTTTTTTGGTGGGGTACTATGGAGGGACAACTTTTTTCTTTTCTTTCTTTTTTTTTTTTTTTTCCCTGAATCATGACATAATTATACATGTAAATTATTGAATTGAGATGCTGTTTTTTTCTAAGTGAGGGTAAGTTTTTAATTAATTTTTTTTTTTTAAGTAAGGGGTAAAAATTATATTTCTAAAATGTGAGTGGGGACATGTGATTCCCCCACTAATTGTTCATGTAAAGCTTCTTTAGCCCATTTTGGTTGCTAAAGTTAAACTTTTTCTCTAGTACCATTTTAAATATCACTTACTCATTGTGTTTTTTTTTTTTTTTGAATTGTTTCTCATTTTTCTTCCTCTTATTCGTTTAGTTTGCAAGCCTAACATGACACACTTTACATTTGCTTCACAGAAAATATGTTATATTCTAGTAAGTAATCTAGTACAAGTAATCTCCTTTACTTTTTGTCTGTCTTGAATTCAAGAACGACATATCTACAAAACTCATGAATAACATTGTGGAAAGCATTAGATTTAAACTCATGGTTTATTATGTCTGTCATCATGGAAATGCCTTCTAAATGTTGCTGAATCTTGTGTTTTTTTTGTTTTCTGGTGGTTTAGATTTTATTCAAAAATGAGCACAACTGCAACTCATGGATTGCATACCGCAACAGTCAAGCCCCGCATAAATTGCTCTCTAAGAACTTTTATGCAAAGCACAACGAATATCAGTACCACCAAGTGTAAATCGACAGCGTGGAAGAGGCTGACAAGCTCTTCTCACATCTCATCAGGGCAGTCATTCTTCCAGAGCTTGACATCTAGCTCCGCGAAAAGTTCGGAAAATGTTGTCACAAGGGCAATGTCTGCAGCAGTTGAGAACAATACCTTGCCGGGGTTGCCTATTGATTTGAGAGGTCAAACACCTAGTTTATAACTTGCTTTATATTTTATACATGATTAAAAAAAAAAAAAAAGAATGATCCGTCTAAACGTACTAAAATCCATTTTTATTCTACATATTTCAAGTAAGGGATTCAACCATCACTTAAAGAAAATCAATGAACTGTTAACACTTTGTTGAATAGAAGTAAGGAATCTCAATGTTAATAATTTTACCATCATCTAATTGTTTCCAAATGGTTCTATATCAACGATGTAAAACATTACAATGTGATGCAAGAATTTATTAAAAGAAATCCTCCAATTCCAATTAGTAAACACCTCACCATGAGACTCGGACTTATTCACCTCTTTTGTATGCCATCATTTGCTGGAAAAATAAAATAAAATAAGACCATAAGTTTAGCATGTCATAAATTTGGGAGAGCTCTTATTAGGTAAAAGAGCATTCATTGCTGGCGTGGCCGATGACAACGGGTATGGATGGGCAATAGCAAAGTCGCTTGCTGCTGCAGGTGCGGAAATTCTTGTTGGTACATGGGTGCTTGTAAGTAAATTGAATCCATTTCATTTCTCTTAACCTTTGCAAAGATATTAAAGTGAAAACTCTGTACAATTTTTTTAAAATAAAGATCTTCCTTTGCATAGGCACTGAACATTTTCGAATCGAGCTTAAGGCGAGGGAAATTTGACGAATCACGAGTGTAAGGGAAAAATTTATATTCTCTCTGCATTTCACTTGATCATTTGATGTTTGACATAGCTGTCTCCATATTTCAACAAATTGCTTATTTAAATCTTGGTCTTCTCAGATTGCCAGATGGTTCGTTGATGGAGATTACCAAAGTCTATCCAGTAGATGCGGTTTTTGACAATCCTGAGGATGTTCCTGAAGATGTATAGTTCCTTTCTTTTAACTACACTAAACAATGCTGATTATATTCGGACTTATTCTTCGACGTGCTTTGTGTCATATACAATTTGACTTGTGCTCCCATGGATGTCTGTATCCTGCTCTATGCAGGTAAAGACAAACAAACGCTATGCAGGATCTTCAAATTGGACAGTTCAGGTATCATCTAATTTGAACAGATTTTATCCTAAATTTTTTTTATTTTGAAGTCCATATTGAGTTCCTACTTTTACAATCTGAGACATGCATTAGATTTAATAATTATGTGTATTAATCTGCAAAAACTTACGTTTCTGCCATGTAAAACCCCCTACGCCATGTAATACACCAATTGGTTTTAGCAAAGCCGTGGATTCGTTTTAATCTTAAAAAATCTGTGCAGGAAGTTGCTGAATCTGTTAAGAAGGATTTCGGCAGTATTGACATCCTTGTCCATTCGCTCGCCAATGGACCGGAGGTGTACTATTTTCTTAATCATCTTATTATCTATGTTGTTTCATGATCTTCACTGTACCTGAGTCTTAAAGTATCATATACAGGTTAGCAAACCTCTTTTGGAGACATCAAGGAACGGATATCTTGCAGCTCTCTCTGCATCAAGTTATTCGTTTATTTCTTTGCTCAAGCACTTTGCTCCAATAATGAATCCAGGCACACATCTAACTTCCTTTCTTTTTTTTGTTGCACCATCGTTTTCTAGATAATAGTTATGCTTTGTCTTGTGCCCCTTTGCCTTCATTCAAAGATCATCAGATCATGAACTGATAAATGTTCCCGGAAAGCTTATAATCTAACCTGCAATGTTGAAACTACAGGTGGTGCTTCGATTTCTCTCACATACATTGCTTCCAAAAAGATCATTCCAGGGTGTGTAAGCCTTCGATATTACAAACCACGTTTTTCCAGTTCTTGTTATAAGTTAAAAACAAAGCGAAATTAATTTCATTGCTCCATACACAAATATGGTGGAGGAATGAGCTCAGCAAAATCGGCTCTGGAGAGTGACACACGCGTGAGTAATTATCCTATATATTTCAGAGCAACATAATTTATACATTCCCCATGTCTTGGAGATTCCATATTTAAATTACGGATAAGATATTGCCAAATTTCTTCAAATACCCGTTATGAAACATCTCATTTACATTTTTTTTTCCTGCATTTGGCCCAGGTTCTGGCTTTTGAAGCTGGAAGGAGACACAAAATCAGAGTCAACACAATATCTGCAGGTACTACGTTAATCCCCATATTAAAATCGGCCTCTGGTCCTAAGCGTATCTTGTTAACATTGTTCTGTGAAACTTTAGGCCCATTAAGAAGCCGTGCCGCAAGAGCAATTGGTTTTATTGATATGATGATCGACTATTCTTCGGCTGATGCACCTTTACAGAAAGAACTATCTGCAGTTGAGTCAGCATGCAAAGAACCGGGTGGTTGTTTCCTTTTTGATTGTCTTGTATTGTGTTCCAAGTTTTCTTTCCACTGGTCAGACTAGACACAGCCATTTACTTTGGCACATTCAATCCAATTTAGCTGACTTCAAAACATAAATTTACAGAGGAGGTCGGAAATGCTGCTGCCTTCCTTGCATCGCCGCTAGCATCTGCAATTACCGGAGCAGTTGTGTACGTCGACAATGGTTTGAATGCGATGGGAGTGGGAGTTGACAGCCCAATATTTGAAAATCTCGACTTTCCAAGGGACAACTAGAGCAACAGAGCTTGACTTTAATGACTGGTTGCGGTTTTCGCTTAAAAACTTGCTGAGCAAAAACAATAGTTGTTTGTTCCTTTTTTTTGGATCCGAGGTTACTTCATATTCCTAGTTGAAGGAAAATGCCTCTCTTTCACATTGGAGTTTACGTAATGTGAAATCCTTTGCGTAAAAGATTAGTCTTTATGCTAAGTTTTTTTGACTTTTTAATCCGCCCCATTTCTTGCTCGGTTAGAAGTTGCAACCAAGATCAGAGACAGCTACAATTCCTCAATTCCTATTTCTATGAAACGGAACAAACTTGAGGGTATTTGGCACTTTTTGCCCCTTAAATTTTTCAAGATTTAACAAATTGTCCCTCAAACTTCTAATTTTGGCAAAATACTCCTCAAATTTTGGGTGTTGGAAAATGCTCTTAAATTCATGATGGCAAATTAATTTTTGCAGAAATGTCCTCATTTTCATAATGATCATCGTTTGAAAAAATAACTATGTAAAATTTTCATATGCTACAATGTAAAAGAAAAATATAAGTTACAATAAAAACTCTCACATTCTACAATGTGGGAACCAAAGTTTAGATTCAAACTAAATTTTCCAAACACACTAGTCATGTCCCATAAAAGGGTGTAAATTTTGCCGAAATTTTAGAAATTTTGGTTTTTTGAGGGTCCCAAAATATCTTCCTATTGTAAAATCGGATTTGATGGAATATCGAGAAAATATAGGTAAACATCGGTTAAAATATCGTTATCAAGAAAATTATAGTATAATTTGAGTAAAACATTGTTGTTGGAGAAATTTCGATGAAATTTTGGTTGTATAGAAAAACATTGATCCTGTTTGAAAATATGTTTAAGGTGTTTTTAGAAATGTTTTTCACATTTTTTGAGGCAATAATTTCAAAAATTCTCAATATCATTCTCTAAAATAAAACCATTTTGAAAACCACCGATTGAGCAGAGTGTTTCAGTAGTGGGATTAACTTTTTTAACAGGTTAATATAAATTTTTAACGTAAATAGTAGCATATCATACTGTTAAATCCTAATTTGACAACTAAACACTTTACTCCATTGATGAAACAAAATTGTCTTCTTCATCACAAAAATCCCTTTAAAAATGCTACAAAATGAGCCCATTAATTTTCAGTGGATTTTTTTCTCTCAATGATTTATCAATGTTTTATCCTCTAAATCATTAGGTCTTAGTCCTGTAAGTTATTTTTCACTAAGTATAAGCTTTAACATTTGACATTTTCTACACTATTCAAATAACATGTCATGACACCAAAAATTGTTTGAAGCAAAATAAAATCCCAATCATATTTGTGCTTCATAGAACTTTTTGGTTGACAAATAAATTTATTTTAAAAGTCATGTTTATTGATGCTTCTTTCTAATATTTATAATACCTTAAAGTATTAGAGTTTATATTCAATGTAAATTTTTGTATTTTTTAAATTTTTGCTAAAATCCAACATCGATATTTTCCTCAAAATTTTTGAAACATTAAAATACCAATATTCTATCGATACCAATATTTTCAGCCTTGGTCACATTCCTTCTAATTTCCATCCTACATGATTTAAAGCAGTATGAAACATTTTGATAAATTTAGGAACTTGTTAACATTGAACTATGTAATTCACTAAAACTTTAGGGGTAGAGAGCCAAAAGCACCTAAACCTAAAATGCAATAGAGCAATATGATACCATGGCTTATTACATGCTAACCTAGATGTAATAAAATAGCTCCATGTTGTATTATTTAAAAATAATACAATGTTTGGTAACATCCATGTATTGTACTATTTGATACGAAATCAAAAATTAATACAATACAAGTCGTGATATCAAATTTGACTAAGAGTTAGACTATATTGTATAATTTCAACCAAAAGTGCTCATTAATAAACCAATTAAATAGTTAAAAATATATTAAAAATTGACATAGAAATTGAAGTTTTAGAATGAGATTCAAAAACGGGGTTTGGGATTGAGATTCGAGACTGAGGTCAAGATTCAAGAACGGGGTCGAGGTTAGGATTTGAGGACGAGATTTAGGACTAAGTCAAGGTCGGATTCAGGACTAGGGTCTAGGGTCGAGTCGAAATCTGGATTCAAGACTGAGGTCACAGTTGGGATTCAGGGTTGGTGTCGAGATTCGGGACTGGGGTTAGAATTTGGGACTAAGGTTGAGATCGAGATTCAGGACTATGACCGGGGTTGGGATTCGCAACCAGGGTCGGGGTCAAGGATTCAAGGTTGGGATTAAGGGTCGAGATCAGGATTCGGGATTGGGGTCGAAGTCAAAGTCGGGATCGGGATTCATGACAGAGGTCAAGATCGAGATTCGAGACCGGTGTCAAGGTAGAGGCTGAGATTCGGGGCCAGGGTCGAGGTCGAGGTCGAGATTGAGGACCAGGGTTAGAGTCTAGATTCGGGACCGGTGTCGGGGTCGAGATTTGAGGCTAGAGTATAAGAGTCAGGGTTAGGATTCAAGACTAAGGCTAGGATCAGGATTGGGGACCAAGGTCGCAGTCAAGATTTGGATCGGGTTCAAGGTATGGATTTGGGATCGGGGTATGGATTCGAGGTCGGTATTTGAGACCAGGTCACGGTCAAAGTCAAAAATCAAGATTGGGGTTGCAATCGGGATTCCTTATCGATGTCGGAATTCAGGACCAAGGTTGGGACATGATTCGAGGCCAGAGTTAGGGTTGGGATTCAGGGTTAAGATTCAGCATCAGGGTTGAGGTCCAGATTTGAGGTCGAGATTAAAGACCAAAGTCGGGATCAAGGTCGCAATTCGAGGTCGAAATTTGGGACCAGGGTCAAGGTTAGGGTCAAAGTCAAAATTCAAGACCAAAGTCGAGGTCGGTGTCAGGATTTGAGATCGGGGTCAGCATCGAGGTCGGGGTCAGGTTTTCCTAATCCCGACCCCAACCCTAGTCTTGAATCTTAACCTCGAATCCCTATCCTAACCCCAGTCCTGATCTTGATCCCAACCCTAATCCTAAATCCCGACCTTGAGCCTAGTCCCAAATCCAGGCTCCGACCCTAACACCAGTCCTGAATCCCTACCTCGACCCTAACCCCGATCTCAAATCTCTGATCCTGAATCACAAATCCCGACCACAACACTAATCTCAAATCTTGACTCCGACCTTGAATCCTGACCCTGATCCCAAATCCTATCCCCGACCCCAGCTTCGAATCTCAACCCTAACCCCGACTTCGAACCCGACCCTGGTCCTGAATCTCGTCCCCGTCCCCAACCCCGGTCTCGAATCTCGACCCCGACCATTGTCCCCAGTCCTGTCCCCGACCCCAAATCCCGACCTCGACCATGGTCCCGAATCTCGACCTCAACTTCAGTCTCAAACTCAAACCCAAACCCGATCTCAAATCCCGACCTAATCTCAAACCTGAATTTTAACCCTGATACCATGACCCAAATTTATTACATTTAAAGTTTAAATACTAGTATAATATAAAACGGTGGTAAGCAAACATTGTATAGTGTAATACATGTTAATATGGTGCAAAACCAAACAGTAAATGATGCGGAGAAGGGTAGTGACATTGATCCACAAGAAGCTCAGCAAACTCTTGAAATGGCAGAAGCTAACTTGAGCACCTTGTATAACACTAATACAATACAATACAATATAATATAATACAACACGGTGTGTCAAATATGCCCTAAAGAAAATACAAAGCAGTGAATCTATGATCCAAAACGAGAAGATCCAAGGAGTCTTAAGATGGATTCTACTACTATATAGGGAAAAGTTACATATTGTTATACAAGTCCTAAAATATGTCAAGCTAGCAAGACTAGTGGTTCTTCTAGAACAAACCCATGTCATCGCCAGCTTCACCTCAGCTTGCGCTTCCGTTTTCGGAGGGCACATGCAGACACGTCATCGTCACACAGAGGTGAGTCTTCCACAATTGTTGATGTTGGTTCACTATCAGGGGATTCTTCCCCAACTGTTTGCTCCTGTAAAACCAAGCCGCGGTTCCTGCTCAACTTCCTGATTGGTGTTGTAGGACCAGTTGGTTGACGTTCGCCGAAAGGTTCATCCGGTTGACCACTGTTTGGCATATTTGCTTGACACCTATGTGGCATCAGCTCCTCTCCAACCCCAACATAATTTGACATCAACTGTGAAATTGAGTAAAGGCAAAGTTCAGACAACATTCATCAATAGTATGAAGATAACATGTAAAGACCACTTGGTGACCTTCGAGGATTTTAAAACAGCGAGTAAAGGATGCGAAAAAGAAATTGCAAAGACAGTACTAAAAGTTCGTAAGTTACGGGGCAAAAGAGGATACGATTGACGCCAATTAATCGTCAAAAGCATTATGTCCCCCGCTTCGTATAATTATGGGCAAGATGAAAAATGCAAAGACGAACAAAAATCAACACAAAGGAGTTATCATAGAAGCATAAAACATTAATTACCTTCCAATCCTTAAAATCAAATCTGAAAACAAAATGGCTATAAACAACCTCCCCTGAGGCAACTGCATTGGCAGAAGGTGCATTTCTTGGTGCTGACAAACCAAACAAAGCAGTACATAAACAACACAAATCATTGGAGTAGAAGAGATTTAAGATAGAAAAGAAGCAAATAAGCATATCCAAAAAGCACTTACAGACAAGATGGCAGCCTTTTTCATCCACTTTAATTTCAGCTCGCCCATCTTTAGCAAGAAATGACAGTGCAAATAAGTTTTCCACCGTCTGTGCAAAAGAGTTCCTATTCAACACTAGATTTTCAAGCCTGACGGTTTTATTCTTCCTCAAAATGTTGAACATGGTCGCCATATTTTTGTCAGTGTCTGTACTCTCTTCGGCAGCAGAATCATCACACTACAAGATGATCAACATGGAGTTTATTTAGCACATACTACTGATGCCAGTCATTAGTGATACTCATGAAAAATAAAATGCCAATAGTATTATATTCTGTTGGCCATTATGCCAGGATTGAGAAACTAACAACTTAAGGTACTGATCTCAACTACTAAACAGAATAAAAAAGTGATACACAATTAGCAACCACAGGATGGGTCTTTTAGCCACACACACACACCCCACAGAAAAACAAAACAATAAACAAAAAAGTTTCACACACACACACACACAAAAAAACAAAAAACAAAAAATTTCACACACACACACCCACCCTTAGCTTAGGTCATTCTAAGTTCTAACCCAAGGTGAAGGGTCACATAATGAATGAGACCTACGTATAAATAAATAGTTCATTACTAAACCTTTACCAAGGGTAGGATTCTTTGGATAACTAGAACCCGTTAAACCAGTTGTCTGTAATTCTAAAAAATAAATAGTGAACCTGAATCAAGCAAATCTTACCTCTTGAGGCCGAGAACTTTGTATAGGCCTCGCATGTTTCCGGCGAACAACAGGATTCCGAACCTTTACTTCTGTGTCCATAGGCCCAATCCTGAAAGAAGAGAAACTATATCAACTAAGCATATAATTAATTAAAAATCACATAAAGAAATCAATTCTTCTGCTATTACATGGTGCAGCATCCAGGAGCACTCCTGAAAACATGTGAGACTGCACGTCCAACATCCTTCCAAAACTTAGAGCTCCTTGGGCCTTCAATGCTGCCACCTTGTTGCCCAAATTCCCTAAGAAGACAGCTGACGAAATTCGAAGGCGTTATACCTGCGGCGCTATGTGCTTTGACAGAGTTTATTAAGGTGTTTGTAATGTCCAATAAAGCCTCGGCATCAGCGACTTGTTCTCTTGGCTTCTGCACTGAAAATTGAAAGCAAAAGCAAATGAAAGCAACGACTAAGCCAACTCTCTTACTATTAGTGTCTACAAAAAAAAAAAAAAAAGAGAGAGAGAGGGAATTAAAGTAATGAAATGTAGAAGAGATGGGGAAATTTACCCAGCTGATGCAAGCTCTCCACTTCATTGATGATTGAATTAAAGTTATCTGAGTCTGTGTTTGTCAATTCCTCTCTCTTTTCTGCAAATTATTACATTTCCACAATGATTAAGCATTAAAAAAAGAAAGAATAAGAAGAAGAAGAAAATCTATTCTATCCACCAAAACTCTTTAAAAAACAGAGTGCAATCAATTCGATTCGAAATTATGTCTGTTCTACTTAATCGAAATATCACTTCCAAAAAAATAAATCACCGAAAGCCTAACACTAATACTCCCTCCTTTTTCTACTGAAAAATTAAGAATTCGTATGATTAAAAAAAAAAAACCATTTTCTATCCTTTCATTTTCTGAGCAACCAAACAGCGAGGGAAATGACACATACACACTCCAAAACCCCCAAAATACACCAAAAAGCAGAAAACAAACACATCAACAAATCCAAAAAGAAGAAAGATACCGCTGATTTTGGACTTGACGGCGAGGTAGCGATATCGGAGGACTCGACGATCCTTCTCGCCATGAAAATCCTTCGGCTCTTCGACTCTCCTGCTGCTGCAACCAGCGCCACTCGCTTCCCGCTTCACAGCACGAACCATGGCTGACAAGAAACGAACAAAGATCGTCGATTTCGATTTCGATTTCGCGAAGAAGAATTTACAAGATTCTCTTGACTCTCAGAATCAATCGATCACCAGAGATTAGGGATTTGAGATCGAAATTGAAATTGGAAAAAAAAAAAATGAATCAAAACAGAGAGATATTTATAGATGAAGAACCAAAATTTTGAAGGTTCCAAACACCTATTTTCCCCCCCTCTCACCCACGAACGAAAATGATTTTTATTTATCTTGGGTTTTGTTTCAAAAATGAATTGATTTAATTTAACGTGGGGATTTTGTTGATGGACGGCTGGGATTTCGCTTCGGTTGTGGGGATAAAAAAAAAAAAAAAAGTAGGCAAAAGCTTGCGCTACTGTAACTATAATCCATCTCTGTACATTTCCCTTAATTTTTTAAATTAAATTGTACAGTTTTTCTCAATTATCAAATTATTGAGTTTGTATTACGTAATTATGGCCTATTCGGTATTGTCTTAGGGCTTGTTTGATTGGAATATTTTTGATACTCGAATCACGGTTTGAATTATTTTGTTACAGTATTTTCTCTCATAAAAATTTAAATCTTTATTCAAATACTTTATTCAAATACTCGAACCAAACGGGCCCTTGAAGATTATTTTTAGCTTATGTAATTGTTTAGTAAGATGTTTTGTAAACCTTGTTTTTGTAACGTTAGTTTTAAAAACTGCTGTCTAGCAAGAAAGTTGAGAAACAGGTTAATGGTTGCTTATTTACAGCAACTTATGTTGTATTCAAATACTCTATTCAAATACTCGAACCAAACGGGCCCTTAAAGATTATTTTTAGCTTATGTAATTGTTTAGTAAGATGTTTTGTAAACCTTGTTTTTGTAACGTTAGTTTTAAAAACTGCTGTCTAGCAAGAAAGTTGAGAAACAGGTTAATGGTTGCTTATTTACAGCAACTTACGTTGTAATAATTTAAAATTACTAAATTAATATTGATAAAAATATATAATCCTCATTCTATCCATTTTTTCATAATAAATTAAAATTACATTTATGCAAGAAGTTTAGAATTAATTTATAAGATAACTTTCTTTAATGTCATACTTTTTTTAAAATGTTTTTTTAATCTAATTGAAATAAAATAAAAAACGAATCCATGATTTTGTTGGCAAATATTACAGATATTAACCTTAAAATTACAATTAAAAACTAAACTATAAACATGCTTATTGTATGTCTATCTTCGTCATTATACATCTACACAATAATTTCATACATAGTTTACCAAACATCTATAATTCTGCTTCTAGTACTCACAACAGCTTTGAGAAAAATTTAGCAAATGCATACCTGCTCTTAGTTCACAACACAATATAGCAAAAACACAGCACAACACATCAAAAGCAATAGCACGGCACATCAATGCCAAATTGACCCTATAATTCCTAATGTAATTTTTTTATTAACTATAAAATTATCTCTCATAGTTTTAATTATTTCTTAGTTTCGTATTTTTTTAACTTATATTCTTGTTTTTTACTTGTTTTAATCCACCAGACTATTGTTGAAAAAATAAAAGAAAAAGATTTTAACACTTTTTTTTAGAAAAATATATAAATATTCAAAAAAAACATTTAACTTAATGTCTTTTTTTTTACTTGATTTTTTGTTTTAGGGGGTTTTTTTATATTCTTAAATTTATAAAATAACCTATTTAATGATAATTGTTGTTGTAGACATGTGGATTGAAAATGGATCAGGTTAGTATTCAACTGACAAATAGATTGAGATAATTATCCTGCATGCCACCAAATCCTCAATGGGACGTAAAACCTTTGCAGCATATGCCGCACGTGGGAAACATTCGGCACAGTGTGAAGACAATTTTACCCCCATCCCTCCAAACTCAATACCCTTTAAAACTTGAGAGCTTTAGAGCCCGTTTGGTTCAAGTATTTGAATAAAGATTTAAATTTTTGTGAGAGAAAATACTGTAGCAAAATGATTCGAATCGTGATTCGAGTATCGAAACAAACGAACATACGCTTAGTTTAATGAATTTCATATAAGTGTCAAAATTATCCCTCCCTTAGATAATAAACATTAAAATTAAAGCCTCTGATAAAAATTAAAAACAAAAGAAAGCCAAAAAAAAAACAAAGACAATTTTACCCCCATCCCTCCAAACTCAATACCTTTAAAAACTTGAGATTTGGTTCGAGTATTTGAATAGAATATTTGAATAAAGATTTAAATTTTTGTGAGAGAAAATACTGTAGCAAAATTATTCGAATTGTGATTCGAGTATCGAAACAAACGGACATACGCTTAGTTTAATGAATTTCATATAAGTGTCAAAATTATCCCTCTCTTAGATAATAAACATTAAAATTAAAGCCTCTGATAAAAATTAAAAACAAAAGAAAGCAAAAAAAAACAAAGAAACTATAAATGAACGTGGGGATAGTCTACTCATCTAATCTCTAACTTGATATTTGAAGGTTTTGATAAAGTTTCTTCCTTTTTTATAAATTCTATGATAAAACCGCGCTAAATTCCTTGTACGTTATTTGTTTCAAGAAGCTTTACGTCAAAATATTGAAATTAGGGATTTGAAGGTATTTTGATTTCTTATTAATTTTGTTTTTTTCTTTAAATTTTGTTTAGAACATAGTTGTTTTAGTTTTTTTATTTATTTTTTGTGATTTATTTCAAAGAAATTGATCGATTTTTTTGCATTTTAGAAATCGAATCTGCATTTTTAGATCTTCAAATCGGAGGTTGAAGATAATGTTGTGATCTCTACTGCTTAAGGTAGAGATTGCTACTGTGTAGTACGGATATGATTTAGTAGAGATCTCTTACTTTTGGTAGAGAAAATGGATGTACAGTAGAGATACATTATGAAAAGATAAAATAGAGACTCTTTGAAGAAAAATAAAGATTATACCTTGGAGAAACTGGATGGATAAACAGGAGAGCCCCTCACAGCAACACCATCAGAAGTGAGCACAGTAAATGCCGACACAACCAAGGCAAAAAAGCAAAGAAAGGCTAAAAAGGATGCGCCCAAGGATTCACAATAAGCTTTAATTTATTTTTTTGATTTCAAACATTATGTTATAGTTTGTGAACATTATTTGTGTTTTGTTATTAATGCATATTTGGATTTCTATGATAGAACATCAGATATTATAGGAAAACTGAAACAACAGTAGAGAATCTCCACTAAGCTGTGGAGATCTACATTTACTCTATCATGAAACATATATATTCTACCAAATAATAGAGATCAATGTCACCCCATTTCCTTTTTGAGAAAGAATTTTTACCTTAGAATTTCAAGTATTTTGATTTAAGTTTTGATCTAACACATTTTATCAAGTTATGAAAAATAAAAAAAAGCGCGTGAAAGTGAATTACTCTACTGCATGTAGAGATTCTCTAAACCCAAAGAGACACTCTAGAAATTCAATTAAAAAGGTACTAATTTTAAAAAAAATCCTTAACGTTAATAATCAATGTTGTAACACAAAAAAAAAATTTAAAAAGTTTAGTAAGTTAGAAAAATCCATCATTTTTCTAACTTACTAATTTTGTTTGATGAAATTCACTATGCAAGAAATGTGAACAAAGAAATTGTACATACTTTTGTTTTGTGTATTTTGAAATTCTAGCTAGCATTCTGATTGAAGGTTTAATCTAACAAAGTTTATTAAGTTAAAAAAAATAAAAATAGCGCGTGAACTTGAATTATTCTACTGCACAATAGAGATTTTTTGCGCACAATAGAGATTCTTTATGCTTAGTAGAGACCTTTGATTTCAACTCCACTGTCAGTAGGTTTATGCTTAGTAGAGACCTTTGATTTCAACTCCACTGTCAGTAGGGTATCTCTCCTGGCAATAGAGACACTCTAAATATTCATTTAAAAAGGTATCAATTTAGAAAAAGAATTACTCTTAACCTTGATAATCGATGTTTTAATTAAAAAAAAAAGTTAAAAAGTTAAGTAAGTTAGAAAAATCAATGTCTAATTACTAGTTTTGTTTGATGAAGTTTTACCATGCAAGAAATGTGAACAAGGCAATCGCATGTCCTAGCGTTTTGTGTATCAACTTCCTGCTCTCTATACCTCCACGGTAAATATATATATATATATATATTTGGCTAAAGTAAACATAAATAAATAAACAGCTCGGGAAGTTTCATTTAAAAAAAAAATCAACAGCTTAAAACCGCTTGTAAGCTCCCCAAACAGCGGGGAAAGAGAGAGTGGGGCAGAAAGGGGAAGCTGTATTTTAATTCTTTTCATTTTCACTGATCAATGGTTTATCAATTTTCTTTCACTACTCTCTATTGGGGAAAATGTCCATAGTGCATGCACAACAACTGTCCCAAATGAAGCCCCAATTAAATTAGCACCGATTTCCCAGTGACAAAATGAAATTACAAAATTCTCCATTGTTGCACCAAATTTTCCCAATCACTGATCCTCGGCATGGCCAGTTCTGACTCTTCTTCAAGAGGACAAATCCACCAAATTGGGCTCTTATGCAAGATGTTCCAAATTCCTCCCTCCTGACAAAGGAGCCTGAAATTGGCAAGCCACAAAAATACATGCCTCGGGAGCACATCAGCAATGCCTAACAATTTATGGTCAATTATCCCGACCCGGAAATTTTTCTCAGGATAGAATCCCCTTTGTTCAACCAAGCTTTTGGTTCCTCAACCAGGCTTTAAGTCTCGCCCTAACCAATGTCGGTAAATTCTGGAGACAATGGACAATCACCGAGATCAGAGAGAAAGCCAGGATCATAACTGTGTTGGACTGCTTCAAAAACTTCCATTTCTGACGAGAGCAATTTATTGATGTCCGAAAAGGAATTACTTCCCAAATCATCAATGTCAACCTCTGCACTGATGGGCGAGCTTGGATTGAACGGGTTGAGGTTCAGTGGTGCTGCATTGGTGGCCAATGGTCGGAAGATTTGCTCACCAGGAAGGTGACGCATCTCACCATTCTCCACCGAAGTTTTCTTGGACTTGGACTTGGCAGGTTTGTTTAAATCGGGGAAGGGGATTTTGTGCTTTCCCAAGGATGGTAACTTCGGTGCTGAACGAGACCTGACGTCATTTGTGGGAAATACAGATGAAGCCCATCTGAGACTGTCGTCAAAACAGGCTTTTGCAGAAGCCCTGGATAAAGGAGGAAGATTTTTGTTAGCAATTCCGATAGCTTGTTAGTTATAAGAAAAAATAAGTCAGCTTTTTTAATCATTTGTTTCAAAAAGAATTGACATGATTAATATTGTTTTGCAAATACCAAACCATGCACCTTTTGCTTGTATGTCATTGGATGCAGAACGACATGACTTGTTTTTTCTTAGCTGCCAATATTCCATGCAGATGATGACAACATTATTAAGATGGCTTTGTAAATCATGAATTTTACACTAGTATTACGCAAAGAGAATGAAAGCAAGTTCCAGCACAAGAAAACTTATTTGTTTTACAAAGAAAAGTCAATTCCTTTGGTTTTATACCATGTTCCATTTCACAAGAATAGACACATGTAATTAAACGTGATTTGCCGGCTGTGTAAAGCCTTACCTGAAACGGTTCTCAGCCACATCGTATGAAGTTCTGAGATGAAGATTTTCCTCCTCATCCTCACTTACAGATGGGAGAGGGTCTGAACCAACAATTGATAAGTTTAGAACAGAAGGCAGCGGGTCCAATGTATCGTCCATTTCTCTATGGAATTCTAAAGTTATCTCTAAACGTTCTGCCATTGTCGATGCATCTTCCCTGTGACTGGAAGGAGAAGCTTTGTTATCCAGTTGTCGCGTCCTGTAAATGAAAGGGGATGCCCTGTCTTCCTGTTGTTGACAATCAACATCTAGAAGTGCGGCTGCTAATAGCCTACTACTCTGTCCTGAATTAGTGATTTTCATTCTCTCCACAGGTTCCTTGATGGAAATACAAGAAAATCGGTTGACCGAATTGAAAAATCTCACACCAAAATAGAGACCATTTCGTGATGATGCAAGGTTCTTCTGGTGGTCCATGCAAGATGTAATCTTCCAGACAGATGATAGCAGGGCAGTAAAATGTTTCTGAAGGATCAACTCTTTGTCTGGTTGCTCAGCAGCAATATCTAACAACGTTCGAACGTTATCCTGACAAAAGAAGATTTAGAAACAATTAACAAACATAAGTGAGCATGCTAAAACTAACATTATTGGATGCATATAAATCGAAAAGTTTACAAGATGATTCTTAAAATCACAAAGCCTACCTCTGTTACTTTCAGAAGAGCCTTTCCGGACCCTGCATTACTGCTAACTTTGTCATAATTGGGATTGTCGGGCGAAGACAAAACATATCTTTGAATGAGTTCCCTAAATCTCTCACAACAATGGACAGGATGGCGATATCTTCCTCTGTAAAACCCGCCAGCAGTCACACCATATAATACTTCACTGACCAGGTTCCAATGAGCACCATACTCATGTACCACAGCGCATAATATCGCATCCTCCCAAGGCAACCAAACATCAGGAGATGGGACACAATCCCTAGACCAAATATTCCCCTTCTTTAGCTTCTCTGGTTTTATCATGAGCACTCGCTTTATGGGCATGGAAGTGATGGATATTTTTCCTCCCATCTTGCTCCTGCTAACTGGTTTCTGCTCACATTCAACAAGACTCTCAAAACGTTTTGAATCTGCCAATTCATCATGCTGCATAACAGGAAAGTCAGTATCCAACTCCGGGGGACATATCTGAACAGAAGCCTTCTTAAGTTTCTTAGACTTTTTCTTGGAGGTCTTCTCTTCTTCACCATCTGTTGTATTTTCAGCCTTTTTACGTTTCTTCGGCACATTTGAATAAGGGGATGTTATATCTGAAAAGGTGAGCATCTCATGCGAAAGAGTATCTTCATCCATGGACATAGAATCCGCTGATGGCTCTTCTTTCACAGATTTTGATTCAGAACCTAACGATCCTTTTTTTAAGGATTTGAACTTGGCTTTCTTCGGTTTCTTCTTGGCCTTTGGTTTAGGATCACTTTGCATCTCATTCCTGCTATAAGAATGATGATTACTAACAAAACATCTCATCCAAAAATAAATAAATAAATGGATAAATAACAACACCAAACCATATCTAATTTGTTATAATTATTGTCTATGTATTCATTTATTGAAAAACACTACTATGTATACGAAATAAGTTAACGAATTGCAGTAAACTGGCTAAGTTTCGATTGAAGTTCTACAGAGTTGCCTTAGAGCAATAATCCAGTGAAGAATGAACTCTCGCATTACATGACTTCTCAGTAAAGCTTCAGTTCATTGAAAAGGAGAGAGCCAAAAAGACTAAAGTTTACACTTCTGACTTCTCCATCCATTACTATACCTAATATGTTACTCCCAGTTACCTTTGGTTTTGTGTGCCTTTTTTTTTTTTTTTTTTTTTGGGGGGGGGGGGGGGGGGGGGGGGGGGGTGTGGTTGGTTGGGTGGGTGGTGATCTGAGAATGGCCTTACTTATTAAAGTCAAAGTTCTCAGCCTCTTCATCTTCCCTCTCCTTAGCCTCACATTCCAGTTCCTCCATCAGCTGTAAAAAGTAAACGAAAAGGTCAAGTAATCCAGAAAATCACATTAGTTAAAAAAACATGTGACATAAAGGAGAATTCTCTAACCTGATGTTGAGCCAGGGCTTCAACCTGCTGTCGATATGCCTCGGTCGCAAAATCAGCATCCCATCCTATTTGGGAAAGCAATGGGCTTAGTCTTAAGCAAGCAACATTCAGAAAAGACAGGCTATAAATTAAAGCAATTGCAGATTTTTCTTGATTAATGTCTTAAACAAACAAAACTCTGGGAATGGTGTTGAAAATTCAGTGATTAGTGGTAAGATTGCCACGAACTATATCATGGAATCAGGGTGGAATAAAATCCAAAATATTCTATGTGATGGCACGCTCAAGAATTGCTTCAGCCATACAGGCAAATAAATAAATAACAACAAAAAAAAAAATAACAAAAACAAAAAAAGGCACTTACTTTCATACACAAGAGGCTCCTCATCTTCGTCAATCTCGGCTTCCATTTCCTCCTTGTACTTCTCAATGCGATCCAATTCCCATTCTGTTTCCTCAAATCTAACTTGGGAATCCACTGCTGCCTTTTCTATAATTGGGTCCCATAATTCTAGAAAGCAAATTGCATACCTATCTATTGGGCGCAGCTGATTTTCAAAGGATGAGATTGCTTGTCCTGCTGCTGCAGCTGCTGCAGCCATTTGTTTAACATCAGCCAACATGTCAACATCATCGTCTCTACCAGCAGCTGTAAGAGCCTGTTCTTCGTTAGTATCACTCCCATTGAGCACGAAACCATGTTCTTTGTTCAAAGATATCATCGTGCCACTCTGATCTGCAGGCTCATCAACCTTCCCATCATCATCATTTACCAACTCATCATCTTCCAGTCTCCCAATAGCTTCTTCAGTGAACTCTTGGTTGTCATCCTCTTCTTCCTGCTCGACTTTCTTTAATGCCATGTAATCTGCTTCATCTTCTGCGGATTTCAAAGCAGCCTCCACATCTGCATTAGATAGAGAGACCTCATTTCCATTGTAATTTTTCTCCTTTTGAATATTCTTCATGGGAAGAGATCTATGACCAGAGAATAGTTCCATGGGATCAAGCTTTTTGAAAAATTCAGTGTTGTAACCCCCACTCTGTATCACTAGGTCATCCAGAGCACGCTTCTGATTTGCTTTCTTCAATATATTTTCTTCAATGGTGCTGTCACTGATCAATCGGTAAATATGCACTTCACGAGTCTGTCCGATTCGGTGGCATCTATCTTGAGCTTGTTGGTCCATAGCAGGATTCCAGTCACTATCATAAAAGATGACTGTATCTGCCCCAACTAGGTTGATGCCAACACCCCCACTACGAGTAGACAAGATGAAAAGAAATATTTTTGGATTTGTGTTAAATCTTTGCATCAAAGTTTGCCTCTCTTCAGGCTGAGTGGATCCATCTAACCGCATGTAAGTGTAACCGTACAAATTTATAAAAGCCTCTAAAACATCAAGCATCTTTGTCATTTGAGTAAAAATTAATGCCCGGTGACCTCCTGATTTTAATTTTCTAAGCAAAATTGCAAGCTCTTGCAATTTACCGCAGTCAAACTGTATAAGTCGCCTGTCAGGGAAATAGACTTGCCTCCGAACAATTGCAGGTCTGAAAGGAGATAGAAGCGGAGACAAGACTTCGGTGCATTTCTGCTTATAAGTTGGGTGGAGAAACGCAGAACTCCCAGATTTACTGCACCAGCATACAGGCTGAGGAACTCGCGCTGCTGGAATTGCAAACATGAAACTTTCCACCAAGTCGATCATTTTATGGAAACGTTCCACTGGTGACAACACAATCTCAGCAAGCTTTGTGGAATACATATAGGACAAAGGATCAGCCTTGTGATGGTGAACATCATAAACAAGGTGGTCTACTGTGACAAGACCCCTTAGGGTTGTTGAGTATAGGGGTTTTCTCTCGCACCTCAAAGAATTCCACCATGCAATGGTTGCTGCACGCTCCTTTGCTTCTTTTAGCCTCTCCTCCCTAATTGCCTTCCGGATCTCCTCAAAAACATTTGATCCATGCAACCTGCGATTTTTAAATCCAAACCCAATTTCTTCGATCTTAACCAGGTCAGCACGCTCTTTGATCAAATTTGAGGGGGTAGCTAGAGCTTTAACTTCATCACTCTCCCAAGAAGTCATGCTGTAATCAAGATGAGTAAATAAAAATCCCATCTCCCTAAGATCGACTCTTGAAAATGGGCCAGATGAGCGTATTGAACAAACAGAAGAACACAATTGAATGTCAATACCAGCCATATCAAAAGAACTGATAATGGGACGACCTTCAAACAAGTCAGGATGGTTGCATACTTTTCGAAGTTGCATTATGATGCTAATCATCCCAAAAAAGTTTGCACTCGCAAGAGTAGCTTGTGTTTCTGAGCTAGCAATGAAGTCTTCATATAAGTTGCGCTGCCTCTTGGATAGTCTACAGTAAATTACATGCTCATGTTTCATAGGGAGCTGCTTCTCCACGTCACGCTTCAAACGACGGAGTATAAATGGCCGAAGAACATTGTGTAGACGGTCAACCACTTCTTTATTTACCTTTTCTTGTCCCTCTACCATCCCTGATATTGGATTACAAAACCAGTCTTTGAATTCCTGATGAGACTGAAAAATGTGAGGCATCAAGAAATGCATTAGAGACCAGAGTTCCATGAGATCGTTCTGCAGTGGAGTGCCCGTTAATAAAATACGCCGTTTTGAATTGAAGTTTAACAGAGTTTGCCATCTTTGTGACTTCCAATTTTTTATCAAATGAGCTTCATCTAAGATCAAGTACTTCCACTTCTTACGCTTGAAAACTTTTGAATCTTGAATAACCAGTCTGTACGTTGTTATGCATACATGAAATGAGTTGGGCTTCAACCAGCCTTGCCTCTTCAATTTTCGTTCTTTTGCACTTCCAAAATATGTCAAGATTTTAAAAGCAGGACACCATTTAAGAAACTCAGTCTCCCAATTTAGCATTACACTTGTTGGGACCACAATAAGATGTGGACCCCATATTCCCTTCTCACATGCTAGGTGTGCCAGCAAAGCAATAGTCATGATCGTCTTTCCAAGCCCCATCTCGTCAGCCAAAATCCCATTCAGTCTTTTCTCATACATTGTGACGAGCCAATCCAAGCCAATGTGTTGATACTCACGAAGAGGGAACTTGAGCAGAAAAGGGAACTTCGTGCGCACTTTTGTTGTGGAAAAGGTGTTTCCTGTTGGTTGTGCTGATCTCGCAGCAGCAGCTGCATCAGCAATTATATTCTCACTCTCCCTTCCTCCTTCAGATACCATATCATGTTTGGTTTGCTCTTCATCCATAGGCGAGTGTGCATCTGGCTGGTGTTCACCAGATTCAACATCTTCATCCACAGAAGCACTGTGCTGCTTCTGTTCGATGTCTTCATCCATGGAAACAACCTGCTGTTCTTGTTCATTGTCTTCATCCATATAATCGACCCGCTGCTTCTGCTCACTGTCTTCAAGTGATGGAGAATCTGCAAAGCCGTCTGACAGAGCAGAGGAATACTCAGATTCGTCATCCACATCTTCACCATTGTTGAAGTCCTGCCAAACAGAGAAAGATGATGGAACAAAAATCAAGCATGATAGAGTTAGGTGGTCAATAAGCAGAAGTAAACATTGAACCTACCTTTTTATACCTTGCAAGCAGTTCTTCTATAGGTATCTCACTCTCCTTTTGCAGCAATGCAATCTGCAAAAGGACAATAAATATAGAATCTGAAGATCTTCACAGTAATATATGCTTGAAGTTTCGTCACAAGACTTTTATAGCATCTCACCTCGTCTATCGGGTCATTGAAATCTGTTTTTGCAAATTCCTCCTCTTCTGACAAGGTTGTCTCATCATCCTGAACATGAAGGGTCCCAAAATTATTAGTCATGGAATGAAAGCATAAATAGACTGTTAGTCACGCCCAAATTGCAATGCTGAAAAACATTTTATGATCAGATATGGCTACATGCACGACAACATACAACATATTGCAGAAACCTCTTCGAATACTACTAATGAACGGAAAACTAACAACATTGTAACAATAGTTATGATGACAACAAGCATGCATCCAAGTTCCTATTCCTAGCAGGCAAGTTTCCCTAAAACCTAGAAAATCTAACAGACAAGCTTTTGAGCAGCACAACTAGAATAAAGGGCATGGTGACAACAAGCGTGCATCCAAGTTCCTACCTTTTCTTCTATAGTAGCAAGAACAAAATCACCATCTTCCTGCATAATTCAATAAACCAAGTCAGCAAATAGCTAACACAACAATTTTGTAACAACAGAAACACAACGCACACACATATAAAATGTACACGCCAAAAAAAAATCTACTTGTTAAATTAAGGTACAAGTACTTGTCCACATTTAAATATATTCATTGTATCGCGAAAAATTGTGAAGGCAATTATAATAATTTTCAACTACTAGTTACTAGTAGTCCAGAAATAACATAAATCAGAACTTTCAATAGCTTGATACAAAACAGGCCGCTCTGAAGCATCTTGTCACCCTTCAAATTATTGTTGGGGGGTTGGTGGAAAGAATCCATCCCAGATACATTTGACGCAATCCTTGGGAACAGAAAAGGTTAAACATAAAATATAAAAAATAGTTTTCCTACCCCGTCATCATTAAAATCATACACCCATTGTTCTTTGGCTAACTCATCAGAAGCTTTAGAAACATTTTCAGCTTTGCACGTCTCGAATTTTGATAAATGGTTTTCCAAAGTTGAGAAGCCTCCATTACCACACCCTGCAATCAGAAAAGAGCTGCTAAGCCAAGCCCTCAATGGCATCAGCAATTCAACAATGGCAAATAAACACATACAACTTACACAACGACGACCAGTGGATCCAACAGAGTTGTTTTTCTTAATCTTAGTAGCTGTAGAAAGTTCATTCGCACTATCTGCAGCAGTATAAACTCTATCACCTCATCAAACATAAAGTCATGCTAACCAAAATTAACATATGCATCACTACTTGCTTATTAGTACCATGATCTCTGTCCATAATGGCTAATTCAGCTCCTTCTTCTTCCTTTACTGGACTGCAGTCGGCGCTATCTGCTTGTACTTTTGCAACCAGAGAATTAATAACATGCTATTGGCTTGGTGCAAAAGGAAATATGCAGGAGGGAGAGGGAGGGAGAGAGAGAGAGAGAGAGCATTCGTCATACAAAACAGATTAACTCCACGAGAGAGCTGCACAAATAAAATGCTAAAAATGATTGCTACTCACTTTTCTCCCCAGTATAACGTTTGAGTAGCTCCTCAAGTGGAAGATCAATTTCATTGTGCAAAGCAATCAGTTCTTCTTGTCTCTCTTCTTCAGTTATACGAGCCTCATCTTCCTCTATTGTTTGCTCGTCATCTTCCTAAACCAGCACAATCACACAAGAAAATTTGTTAAATATGCACACAATTTAAGTACAAATGGATACAGAAAAACATACAAGGAAAATTGCAATGAGTCATGAGCATAAGAACATGTCCATTTACTGTCAGCAAGGATAATAAGTTATTTATTCCCTGCCTTACTTATCATGTGCAAGTGGTCCTACTAGATTTTTTTATGCTAAACAACACTGAAACTACTTATTCTCCATCATTCTGGTATATCCCCAGTGGCAAGGCAAGGGTATAGACATCACATAACGATGGGTTTTTTCCGACGGAAATAAACTCCATTACAAACCCACCAAAAAAAAAAAGTAATGATCACAAAAGGGTACCATCAATCTTTGCTAGCGTTGGCTGCAACAAAAGCCTCTTGAAAAAAAAAAAAAAGAAAAAAAAAAAGCATGCGCATATACAAAAATGCAGCCCCAAACGGAAGCATAAATTTAAAAATAAAAATAAAAATAAAAATAATCAGCCAAAACTCTTTGATCTTTTCTAATTTCGAGAAGAAATGTTTGTACTTTACTGAGATCTTTTGCAATGAAGGCTCATATATTTTAAAGTAAATAACTCTCAGCCATTGACGTGGAAACAGCTATTATGACTTTATAGGAAAGGAAAGGATAAGAAACACATACTGATTCATCATCTAAGTGAACATCATAATCCTCATCAACATCTGCTGCATCTGATAGAGATTCTGTTCCAAATGCACGAAATAATCATTACAAGAGAGCGCCTTTCTTCCAAATTAACTAGATAACGCAATGAAACCACAATCTTTAACTTACCGGCATTCAGCTCAAAAGATTTATTGGTGTCATTCTCATTTACTTCTTTGCGTTTAACACTCAGTTGATCTTGTACAGGGTGTTGCTGTACAGGCTTGTAATTATCTTGTAGATTTTCGGCTAACATTGTTGAGTACCTAAAAATCACACAATACGTAACGTAATTCCAGTTTGCCAGGAGATGCATAGCCAGAAATTGAATGCTGCAGGCAGAACACAAGAAGAAATACATTACTCAAAACAAGAAAAACCAAAGACTCACCTCTCAGTTTGACCCAAAAGAAACTCGAGCTGTTTATCAAGTGCCTTTTTCTTTTTCTCGTCTACCTCCATCTGATGCTTGTAAAGCACCTGGATCACAACATTGGACGAATGAGTTCAAAATTCTCAAATGATGGCAGAAAAAAATAGGTTTGACTTTGATGTATGACGGAAATAGTGATGAACTTGCCAGTTTTTCAATTTTGAGCCAGAATTTCTTCACATCCTTTGAAATGTTGAGTGCAACTTTTTTAAGCCGCTGCTCCTCTTCCTAAACAAAACTTATGTTCATAATTCCGCTTACTTGAACATAGAACTGCAACAAAAATACTTCCATATCAAAAGAAATAGACAGAACCTTCAATTTCTTTTCGCCCCTTGTAGCCTGATCCAACATGCCCTTACTGGCTCTTAAAGCAACTTTCTTTGCCTGTGCCAGTTTCCATTTTCTCTCCGACTCAAAGTCCTGATTATCACCAGTTTGATAAGCAAGGAAACAATAAAATTATCTGATTTTGACATCCATTTTAGGAACATCATCATGAAAAAAGAAAATAGGATGAGAATCTTTTTTAACCAGGTTAATATAACGCCATATATAATACGAATCAAAATAATCCAAAAAAAACAGTATATTATAAATTTTCTGCTAGTTGCCTTTGAAAGCCAAGCCATCTCCTCTAAAACATGATCCCAATGCGTTTTTGGGCGACGAGGTTCTCGGGGAGCTTCGAGGGCCTGACAGAGTAAGTGAAAGTCCATCAATAAGTCAGAAAGACATTACAGGATAACGTTAGAATTATGGACAGTTCCCAGGAGCTTGAATATCATCATCAAGTAAGAGCATGATGTGAAGAGGTCATCGTGCAATTTCCCTAGCTTTACATATTACTCAAATTTCTCAGTTTATTCAAAACTGGAGTAACATTCAGGTCGGTAAACCAGTAGATCAAGGTGTAGACACTTGATGATGATTAAGAAGTACCTAGGAACATGTTGAGAATTGTAACATTGTATGACATGCAAAAAGATATAAAGGAAATACAGACTCTTTGATGGGGGAAAAAGAGCTAGGCAATGAACAAAATAGGAAACTACAAATACAAAAACTTGATGAACTAACCTTTTGGCGCTTAGCTCGGGTTTCATGATCAAGCTTAGACCTTGGACCTTTGGAAGCCATGATTTTCCCAGCTAACTAGACCATCCTAAAGAAAGTAATTTTTTTAAGACCCAAAGAAAAAACAAAAGAAGAAAAGTCGATATGACAGAGTTGCATACAGTTGCAAGTAGAAAATTTCGACATAATAATTATTACTCTATTATTAGTTCATAAAAACCCAGGACAAAGAAACCACAAAGAAATCAGCATATTGCGGTATTGCCTAAAAGAATTGCTTTAATATTAGCTACAACGCAAAAAACCGAATTAACAAGAGAATAATATCAAAATTTACAACACCAAATACCAGGTGAAGCGCGCATGAAAAGGCGAAAAAATAATTCCTTCAGCTGTTGACAAAAAAATGGTAACAAAACCAAGAATTCTCAATAACAGAAGTTGTTGGCATGAAAAGCGAAAAACTAAATTTTCTCACCGACTGTTAGGTTTCCGACGAAAAAAAAAACACACTCTAAAGCCAGAAAATGGCGAGACGAACGATAATTCTCATGCTTCGCGAATACGCTCGCATGGAAATATTTTCCGTCCTCAAGCACCTAATTTTCTCTACAAACAGAAACGATAGTTCCTCTGACTTTATTTTCCTTCTAATTTCCCGCGAAATTTTCTCCACAGCCAAACAGATATTTTATAAACAATTTCAAAGAAAAACAAGAAAAAAAAAAAGGAACTGACCTAAGAGAAGGTGAAGGTGAAGCTCTAGCTTGGGAAAATCCTCCGAGCTCCCTCAGATCTTTCGCCGCAAAACGGAAGAAAGAAAGCGTGAGAAAAGGGAAAATATAGACGAGAAAAATCTGAAAAATGGTAAAAATCTAAGAGAAAAACCTGTCACCGTGGGATGGAGAAGATGGTGGTGCTAGGGCTTTCAGTCGGGTTTCCGCGGGTACAAGGTCCGAATATCAGCTTTTGTTTTTTCAGATCCGAATTAACGAAGAGTGACTAGAGCGAAAATTTTCTCAAGCCCTTGTTTGGCTATTTTCCTGTCTTGTTTGTTTTTTTTCCAGGAAAATAAAGGCCTTTTCTTTCCTTCTTTCTCCTCCTCTCCCTCTACCAAGCCGATGTTTTACAGCTAACGGTAGTTCTGGATAAAACCCATCATCTGCGGTCTTTTCTTTTTCACTTTCTTTGTTGCGTTTTATTATGGAAAAAAAAATGACCGGGGACATCACCGAGGCCCCGCCCATAGTAGCCCTGTACCGTGGGACAATGCAGTCACAAATTAATAAAAGATGGGGGTCGTATGGCATGAGGCGTACAGATAGACTTTTATAGGGAGTTTGGAAATGTGGTGGAAACCAGTAGTGGAAATCATTTTTACTGTAACATGTGAGAGTTTTATACTGTAATATATTTTTTTATTGTTACTGTAACATGTGAGAGCTTTACACTGTTCATAAGTGAGATTGTGGTGGGAACTGAGTGGTTCCCACCACTACCAAACACCCCCTTAGTCTTCTATTAATTGTGGTGCTTAATAGTTAGCACTGTCCCTTAGGCATTTTTCACCATGTTGGATCCACTATATATTAGTGTATGTATTGGAGAACATCGATGTCCTTTAGCATTGTTTTTTAATGAGCAATTTGTCAATACTGATTATTTGGAAAGACTATTCGTTTTTATTGATAAGGTTTTAAATTCGAGTTAGTCGGATAACAATGACAAACTTTGCAAAGGATCTATATGCCGCAAAAATATCTTGCCTCATGAAATTATTTGCATATGCTACCTTTCAGCGCTAAACAACAAATATATTAATCTTTCAACCCATCAAGTGAGTTTGGTGAATTTATTTTGAATTTAATCCACTTAATCAACCAAAGAGTGCTTTTATTAGGAAGGAGAGAGGTATAGGGAGAATGGTAAAGAGAGAGGCCAATCAATTTTTTGATTGAGGGAAAAGGTCCAAATAGATAGTTAATTTTCTAATAAACCTAAAATACATATACAGTGCTTAGACAAAACAAGGTAGAATTGTATAAATTTCCTTTTAAAAAAGAAAGAAAAAAGAAACATGCAATCCCATTCTCCTTCCCCTCTTCCCTTCTTATTTTAATCACAAAAAAAGGGGAAGTTGCATCACCTCATTTTCAGAGAGAGCTAGTGCTTGTTGCTATGTTGATTTGATATTGCTTCACTCCCATAAAGAAGTTAGTTGCATCTTAGTTAAATTTGTAGATGAAAACCTTTTTTCATCTCTTAACGTAAAGTAAGACTAATCTCACAAGTTAATTACTATCCAGGTCGTAACAAGTTGATAGGATCTCTTTTTTACATCTACATGTCCCTCTCATGTGGGGTGGCAAGGCGATAAAAAAGCTGGGTTAATGTGATCACAAGTTAAGTGTCTTATGTCCAAATTATAATTGTAATATCTTGCCCTGAACCGATGGCTCAATTTTTATAAATAATGAGAAAGATGATCAAAATATGCCATCAGAAACTTTTAGTTTATGGTCTATCAAGATGTCGAGGATGTCGGATCTGTAGTTGTTCAGATATAGTATAAATTGTACATGGACAATATTGAAGTTGATGACTCTTTTGGGGTTCCAAGAGGATGAAGTTGACCTTTGCGAATAACATGATATGCTATCACCCTCCACCCCCTTGATTGTAATGCGGCAAAAAAATCATAGATTGACCATATCACCTCCGTCATGTAAAAACTATGAGCTCACTTTAAGAACGCTTTTGCATCTAGCAAATGTGGACCAACCATAGATCTTTTTATTAGAAACAAGAACGAGTTGTAAAAATAAGACATGAAAAATATATTGTATAAATATTACAGTAATTGTTATAAGTTATTGATTTCTATTTAAGTTTTATTCTTTTATTGATTTCTATTTATAACGTTCTATCCAATAACAAGAAATTCCTGTTAAAAATTGATTATTTTTATCTATTACTACATGCTATTTACTATTTTTAAAATAATTTTTCAATATCCTTATCAAATACAAAACTATGTCTTATGAAAAGATTTTTTCCCTTTTTGTAATGGTTTAGATGTGTTTAGAAATGTTGTTTCAACTTATTAATTTTAACAGTTATAGTGTAAAACTCTCCATGTTATAGTGCTTTGGTTCCAACTATATAGTTTTAATTATATTCTTAAACACATTCTTAATAAAAGATACTAGATGAAATCACATGCTTTGCATGTAGGAATCCCAAGTGAATGTTATGCATGTTACTTTTAGTTCAAATTTGTGGTATATATCATGAAATAATATCTGAATGTAAAATTAAAAAAAGGTAGATATTAAAATACACCTTATAGCCAAAACTTGGGTGTACATATGAAAAGAAAAACAATGTTTAAATAAAGGTACATTTGAAAAAAAAAATATTGGAGTAGCCTTACAACAATGAAAGTACTTATAAATGTCACAATTGAAAGGATAATATTTTAGAGTGTGTTTAGGAAAAAATAAAATTTTAAGGAGTATGGAAAGCAAAAAAGAAACGTTAGCAAAAACCAAAAAAAAAAGTATAAAAAATACCACAAAAGAATAAAATATTTTAACTATTTTTTTAATAATACTACAAGGAAACTCCCACTTATAATATACTTAAAGATTGGTTGCACAATATAATAAATAGATTTTAGATACATTAATAGATTGTAAATTTTGACATATTTCAAAAAAGTGATTTTAATCTAAACACAATAGAAAAAAATAAATACTCGAATAACAACATTAAATATATGATTGGAAGTGAAAAATACAAATAAAAGTAAAACATGAATAAGAGAAAACACCATACAACAGAGAGTATATATCACTATGTAATAACTTTTTTTAATTTAAAGCATTGTCATATTGCGTGTTTACGAAGATGAAACGTGCACTTGTCAAATCCAACTGAAGTATTCTTGACACTTAATCTAAATTTAAGTTTTTTGAGTCTAAAGAATACTTTAACCAAGCGTACTCTTAGGGCCCGTTTGGTTCGAGTATTTGAGTAGAGTATTTGAATGAAGATTTAAATTTTTGTGAGAGAAAATACTGTAGCAAAATGATTCGAACCTTGATTTGAATATTCAACCAAGCGTACTCTTAAACTTTTGATACTCGGATATCTTTGCTATAGTAAAAGTTAAAATTCTCTTTCTTATATTTGAGAAAAAAATCAAAACTTCTTTACTTTTTATTGTTTTTTGCTAAAGACTTGGTAAATATTTTTTTTTACTTGATTTAATTTGATTGGTTATCTACTCATGTATGGCCCACTTTAAGAGAAGCATGTGAGGACAAAATAGAAAGACAAAAAATGCAATAGTGAAAAAAGGAACTCTTATTTATATAACAGTTGTTGTTGTTGTAGTTGTTATAGATTTGTAAGAAGCATAAAAGTTGTTATAAAACTTGTATGGAGCTAACCTAAATGGTGGGAGGGGTGTGGTGGGGTAGTTGAATCTAAGGTTCGAACTTTGGGGATAGAACTTAAGGTGCCATTTTATCAATAAATAAATAAATAAATAAAAGTAGGCATAAGGCCTTGTAAATATATATATATAAATGACATTTATGCAAACATGAAACGGCATGTAAATTCTTCTCTATAGTGAAAATGAAAGTCATTCAAATTTCCATAAAAAATGAAGCGTCCTTTTATAAATGTTTTGTTCTTTCAATCGTATGTAGTTTTTCCTACATATTGAAACTAATGTCATGTACATTTCCATAAAGCAAGAAAACGTGTCCTTTTTATTAAAATATGAAACAATACATAGTTTCTCTTCAATCGCAAAAAACAAACGCCATTTAAAACTTTTCAAGAAAATGATAAGTTGTTTTACTAATTTTGTTCTTCAATCACATGTCGTTTTCGTTCTTTTTCTGTAAATTAAACTAGCAAAGTGAGCGCATTTTTTCTTACATCCTTTTTTCTTGTTTCCCTCCACCTATTAAGAACTCACGAGTCCTTTTCATCCATAGTGAGAAACTATTATTTGGTTTTTTTTTTTTTTATGAATAACAAAAACAAATGCAGTTGAGGTTAGTGGCAGAGTTATAATTTATTTTTTTCAAGTGGGAGCACTATAAAAGTAAAAATAATTTCGTATTCAATAAGAATATAAAATTTACTTATTAGTCACTGGTGGCATAATTATAACTTTTTAATGCAATGGGACATAATTGAAATTTTTAAGATTTTTAAGAATAAAAAAAATATTTTCAAAATTTGAGTGAGAAACGTGCTCCTATTTAGTTCGCTCATTAAAGATTTGTGTTGTCCCTAAAAATTAAGGCCATGATGAATAGAATATAATTATCTCAATGAAAATTACAACAGAATTGTTATCATGTTGGAATCCATTGTTTTAAAATGAAATATTTCAATTCTTAATAAAAATAGACAAACTTTCATCGCATATGAAACACTTTATTGTCACGCCCTAAAAATGGAGCAGTGACTAATTATAATTTGTTAAGTTAAGCAATTCATTAACTCCAAATCTAAAGGCAAAACTTTGTTCAAAATTAAATACTAGTATGTATGTTCCAAAGTCTTAATAGTCTTACAATAGTCCAATAAATATAATTTTCACACAAAATACTAACTATTAAAAGCATGTACCAATACACAAGATCGAAGTCATAAAAATTGTTCAGGAGTCATGAGTTTAATTAAAAATATACAAATTGATTAATATTATATGATATTTTTGTTTTTGGGTTTTTTAATTTTAAATAATGGAGGCAAGAAAAATATTTGAAATGTGATAACTAATAAGGCATAATAAAAGTAAGAGTGTAAATGGAGTTTTTAAAACATTAACTAAAAGAAAGAGTGTAAATGGAGTTTTTAAAACATTTTGCATAAAATTTAAATTATAAATATTATAGACTTAAAATAAGAAGAAATGGAAAGAAAACCATAAAACTTAAGAATATATGATTGGGCAACTTGGATTTAGGGACTATTTGAGATTATAAAAATTTAAAGGGACAAAAACAAGGTAAGAGGAGAAATTCTAAATTTTAAAAAATAAATAATAAGATCACTTGGGCTCCAAGTGGGCTATACTTATATCATTCATATCTGTTTAAGGTAAATAAATTAATTTTCACAAGACGTGAGCCCAAGTCCTATCTCATAATGTGACCCAAAGGTATGGTTGTTACTACTTGGACCTGAGCCATGCTTTCGGGATCTCTAAGTAGGCTGCGGTTTGGAAGTCTAAGGAATGTAAATAGGCTCATTTCATTTAGCTAGATTAGACTTTTGGTTCACTTGAGGAGGCTCTAATCTGCAAGGAATTAGAATAAAATAGGTCATGGAAGAAATTAAAAAAAACTAGCCAAAAAAAAAAGTCTTAGCCCAATTTTAGGGAAATACCCATTAGGACTAATTAGTCCACCCAACATATCAGCTTACTAGATCACTTGATCTAGAGTCAGCAATATGGATTGCGATACAATGACACGACACAAACCTGACACGTTTTTTTATGGGTTAGTGTTAGAAAATTTGACCACGGGTCATTTTAGTGTCGACCCAAAACTAACCCGTAAAAAAACGGGTCATGTTCAGGTCAACCCATCTAACACTAAAATGACTGTTACTGACTCGTGTTTAATTAATTAATTTTAAAAAAATTACCTATTATTAATATTATATAAGATATAATATAAGACGTTAAAAGATCAAACCTTACCTCTCTTATCACTTATCTTTTTGTTTTCCCCAGCCACCCCTTCTCCAAAAATTTTCAAAAACCCTCTCTGGCTCTCCCTCTCCCTCCCAGCTCCGATTCTCCCTGTCCCCTTCACTCTGCCTCTCCATCCCTCAGTCTCTCACCGTTGGCTCTTCACCCCTCACACATTCAAAAGGTCAGCTTCACCACAAGCACTCTTCTCCTTTGTAGGCTCATAGAAATTCAGCGTCCTTTTTCCCTCTCTGGCCCTCTCTTGCACTCACACAGCCTCCATTTCTGGTAGGTTGAGTCTCTTCCCTCTTTATTTTTTATTTCAAGTTTGTAATGCCAACAGGGTGTTTTGTGGATGCTTGTAAATAAGATATTTACTTTTGCCGTGTCAAGCCAGACCAAATCGAGAGGGTTAAAATCAATAGGAGAGTAAGGGTAGTCGAGGATCAACCATGTGTGGAGGCAAATCCAGGGATGATGATTCCTGACAACTTCGAGTAGTCGCTATCGCACTCCACATCGACACCAACAACGGTGAGGCTGAGGAAGAGAGAGAAAAAGACGAGAAAGAGAGAAGTAAGTTGTCGCATTGGTGATTAGAGAGGAGAAGATGAGGGATTGTTGTTGTTGTTGTGATGAGCATGTGCATCTATGTATTGGAAAATGAAGTTTTGTTTCTGTTTTTGGGGTGTTGGCAAGTTTTGGTGGTTTTCTTTCTCTCTTTCTTCTTTCTTCTTCTTGTTTTAGTTTTATCATATGTTCCACTCTTAATGGTTGTTCTCTGTTGAAGTTGTAACGTAGTTGGGGTGTTTTGTGGTTGCTTGAAAATTTCAAGTTTTCAGTCGTGTTGCTTGCTAGACTAATGGCTCTCATTATGGGTTTCTTAAACATTTTAAGTTTTAACAAGTGGAACTCTAGATGGTTGAGAAAATGATTATTATTTTGTGATGTCAGGAAGTTCATTTGGGCACAAAATGCAAACCATATTCAATAAAAACCTAGACAAAGTCATATATTTGAATACAGGTCATAGCCGGTTACGGGTCACAATTAGGTTGTGGGTCAAATACGGGTCACAGGTTATTTTTTTAACATTGTGTAAGGAATGGGTTGGCACGGGTCGTTTTCGTCTCAACCCTACCAAAACGAGTCGTGTTAGGGTTGAGAATTCTCAACCTATTCGTGTCACAGATCGAGTTAGTATTGACCCAATTTTTGTAAAAATTAACCCCAACCCGACACTAACACGACCCGACGACATGAATTGTCACCCCTAACTTTGATCAAATCAGCTCATTAACCCACATGCACCAAGGGAAAAGTCACACAACAAAACAAAGTCGGCCTTCCCCTAACTTGATAGCCAAACTAGGTGTTTTAACCCATGTCAAAGATACAAAATAAAAAAAATGCATTAATCATTTTTGTATAACACCCAAGCATTTTTAATACATTAAAAATACAATAAGTTAAGGATTATATAAGAGAAAAATACAGTTTAAGGAAAAATATTGTATAATAATATGAAAAATTATACAGTATTAGAATAATACAGTATAAAAAAGTACACTGATAAAGTTATGCAGTATGAAAATTACATTGCAAAAGTAATGCAGTGAGAAATTGGACTGTTTAAGGTCAAGCAATACAGAAATTGGACTGTTTAAGTTAAAGCAGTATAGAAATAATACTGTTTGAAGAATACGGATGAATAAGGAATGCTATAGCAGTATAGAGAATATACTGACAATATACGAAAAATACTATCAATATAAATTTGGACTGTACAAAGTTAGATAACATTGGAATTACATTATGTGATGGATGTAAATAAGTATGGGAGGTTATAGAACCTCATGAACTATATGAAAAAGAATACTAACAGTATAGGAAAAATACTGTCAGTATAAACTTGGATTACGTAAAAAGTTTAGTGGGCACTCAATGGATTTGATTGGGCCACCACACCATGAAATGTGGCCCAATCACCTAAAGCCACCTAAGGGAACTCACTTGATTACCATGAGTCAAATGGTGACTCACCACCTTTTAAAAAAAAGAGAGAGAAAAGAAAAGAAAAAGGAAAAAAAAAGGGTGAATATATTGATGGTATAAGAGACCATTTGGTCTCCAACGTGCAAGAAAAAAAGAAAAGAAGAGAGAGAAGAACATGAAAAGGAAGAAAGAAATAAAGGAAAAGAAGAAGAAGAAGAAGAAAATGCTCCATATTCACCAAAAAAAAAAACCGTCCCCTCCATAATCACTTTCTCCCTCAAGTTTTGGTGGAATTCAAGCCTCCAAATCAAGCTTAAGGCAAGCCCTAATGTTTTAGTGCAAAGTTTTGCAACTTCAGAGGTAAATTTTTAAACTTTTTCTAAGGGTTTTAGTGATTTTTATTCAAAGTTATGGATGGGTTTTTGATAGAATTTTGTCATGGTTTATGACAAAGAAATCTAAGCAAGTTTAATTGCACAAGTGGAGGATCAAAAAAGATTGACAAAGTTTAGGTAAATTCTAAACTTTATACTTGAAAAGTTTATGTTTTTTATGTATACAAAGTGTTTGATAAAATGTTTAGGCCATGACATGTAATATGGACATTATGGCATGGTTATTTTATGATGGAAAGAAGAAAGTAAGGGTTTTGGTGAAATTCCAAAGGGACTAAATTGCAAAGAAAAATAAATTTTTGACATATTTAAAAATCAGCCAAAAAGTCCCCCTAAACGTTGGAATTTGGGGAAAGTTAAGGAATAAAGATAGAATACTAAAGTAAGATAAGGAAAGTTAAGGAATAAGGATAGAAAGCTAAAGTAAGATAAGGATGTTAAGGAACGACGATAGAAAGTTAAAGTAAGAAAGGAATGTTCACAAGACGCTCATAATCAAAAGTTCATAATCAAACATAAATGGAATCATTCATTTTGACTTTGCTGGTATTCCTTGTTATGAAATGTTATATGTTATGTTTATGAAAAACATTTTGGATAATTTTTATGATAAAAGTTTATGAAAAATATTTTTATGTTTTCAAGAAAAAGTTTATGAAGAACGTTTATAAAAACGTTTTAAAATGTTTAATGAAAAACGTTTATGAAAAATGTTTTAAGAGAAAGGTTTTCATGAGAAAAAAGGTTTTCATGAGAAAAGTTTTTAAAACATGTTTTAAATGATTTGTGAGAATATGTTTGAACTTACTGAGCGAAAGCTCATTAAAAGTTTTTTCATGCTGTAGATAGTTTTATGGGCGACCATTAGGACCTGTTAGAAGAGCTGGATGCTGCGGAAGGCATATGCGAAGATTTGGATATGGATACCACCACAGTAAGTTTTCGCTGTACAAAGAAAATGTTTTCCCACTATTTGATACAATGTTTTCAAAGTTCAAAAAAGTCAAAGTATTAAGAAATGTTTTCAAAGTTTTAAGATACAGTTTACGAACTGTTTTATATAATTATAAAGTTAAGTTTTAAGCTATGATTTAATAAATGTTTCTTAGTAAATTTTAATAAACGAGGTCTCAACTTGAATGGCGACAGAGGTCGCAACAGTTTTTAAGTATGTTTTTCAAGAATGTTTAAAGAAAAAAAATTAATTCAGTATTTTTTCTCACTAAGTAAGTAAGATTAATATTTAAGAACGATATTTAAGAAAGTTAAGTGACTATCTGAAAAGGCAAGTCGGCACATTTTGTGTCTCCTTTTCATTTCTTACAAACTAGTCGAAATGGCACCCTGTATCCAGAGGCGCTGCAATAGTCAGAGTAGAGGTTGAGCATCTTCAAAAACCCCTTTGAGGGAGTTTTCCTACATCGAATGACTTCCCTATTTAGCCCAAAACTTGTAACTTTGGCCAAAAACATTGTAACTAAGAGTCTAGAATGGCAAAACATCAACCAAACTGGCAAATTTCTAGTTTCCTTAAGGCCTACCCCTTTGCCAATATCACGAAAAAGAGTCCCAACAAGATACGTTTAGAAAGCTAGTTTGAACCAAACATCGTCTTATGTTTACATTTATATGTGATAATGTTTCCCTCTTAAAACTTTTTACAAATAACTTAAATAGGCCCCTAATTATCAATTATTCATTTTTTTCTTTTTTTTTGTTTATTTGTACCAAATGATCAACTTTTCTATTTTTCCTCCTTAAACACTTTCCAAGTTTTATTTTTATTTTTTACTTTGCACCTCTACCAAATAAATCACTAATTGTTTGGATTATATACATTAAGGGAAAAACTATAATGGAGTGTGGTAAAATTGTCCACTAGTGGAGAATTTTTATTTGGACCGTTAGATTTAGATTTAACGATAAAAAGAGATAAAAGTTTATCAGATTAAAATAATTACTCTAAAAGACTACAAACAGAGAGAGAGAAAAAAAAAAAAAAAACCCACATTCCCCACTGGCTCCGGTGAATCCTACCGCCACCTTAGACGAACTCATCCCTTAGGCAAAAATTTGGAAAGCTGATCAAACAGTGCCACAATATCATGAAAAAGTCTCGCGTAGTGAAATCTTCTAATGAAAATAAATGGTTAGGATTGGTTGTGGGAGAGCAAGAAATGAAAAAGGTTGACTTGAAACTTAGAGAGCAACATGGAGGAGAGAAAGACTCGGATCAGTGCAGCAGGCGAAAGGTGGTTAAGCGTGTTTGTCTTTGTTGGCATGGATTTATTTTATTTTTGGATAAGTACTCTAAGATGATAAACTTCTTGATTCATCATTTTGCTAGGAGTTAAAAGTAGACATTGATTGTTTGAATGGGTTTGATTATTGTTATAAGAACTTGGGTTTGGGTTCTTACATAGATATTGATTATTTGATTTATATGTTTGATTTTTTTAGGGAAAACGGACCCAAAACCACCACTAAAAATCTAAAAATAAATTAGACAAAAGCAATAATCATCAAAACACAATAATTTACGTGAAAAACTCCAAGATGGGAGAAAAACCACACAAACTTAAAAAGAAATTCACTATGTGAATTTTTTTTACAATCAAACAGACTTTTTCTCTCACTACGAACAACTTCAACACACCCACTAGAGTCAAAAACCAATGTTTGAACTGTTTCTAACTGGGATGAGTTGAAAATAAGGCTTTGGCTCCTTTTTAGGCCTAAGTAGCCTCCCACCTTTGCTTCCTAAGCAATGTGGGACTTTTGCTATTCTTTTATGTGCCAACACTCAACAATCTCCACCTTGGCTAAATAAAGGAAACCCCTTCATCAAACACCTTCATTGACAGTCATAATTCTCAGGCTAGAGAACTATCATACTCTACCATAAAGAGTATACCCACTTAGAATCAACACATCCTAAGAATTTCATTTTGGCACATGTCGAAAAACCTTGCTAAAAAATTATGGTGCAACATCCATGTTTGGCTTTCTTAGAAGTTCATCAGCCATCGACGTAAATTCCACTATATACCTTGCGCTAACACTAAACCAATGCCTGTGCACAAACTTGTGGATCCTCTAACAGCTACACATCCTCTACCATGGCAAAGCGGACATACCATGAGGATGTACATATCTCATCTCAAATGAAATCACTATCTCCCATGAGGAGAGACACACTACCAGCATTTGACTCGGAGCCTTTTGCCAAACCTGCTCCACCTTTTGGACAATTTTTCTTCAGGTGCCCAGATTGTACAGTAAACTACATTCTTTGTGGAGTTCTTTTTTAGCTTCCCATTCCCATTGCTAGCTACCAATGCCAAGTTCCCTAATAGAGAATGACCTCCATTGCCCAACCTTCTTTCTTCTGAAAGGAGTTTACCAGTAACTTTTGCAAAATTCAAAGTTTCCTTCCCATACATTAAAATAGGATTCATGTGCTCATAGGAGGGTAGAAGAAACCATATAAGTCTTGACGCTTTATCCTCATCTTCAATTGTAACTCCAATAGCCTTTTGTTCATAAACAATTCTATTGAGAACACTAAAATGATCTAAAATTTTCGTACATTCATCCATACAGAGTGTGTGGAATTGTTCTTTTCATGTACAACTAATTTAAGGTGCCCTTTGCCTGATACAACTCTTTAAGCCTTTCTTAGAGTTCATTAGTTGTCAATATTTTGCTCACATTTTCAAGAACATTCTTGGCCTAACACAGAAAAATTTTACTTGTAGCTCTTAAATCAAGCTCTTCCTAATCTTCATCGCTCATACTGCACTTGTTAGAATCTTTGTTGGCATTTAGGGCCAGTCTCTCCATCAAAAGCCTAGTGTACTCTGGATTGTATAAGCACATCCTTGACTTGTACTTGCCACAAGCCAAAGTTGATCCTTCCATTAAATTTCTCCAGATCAAACTTCAGAGCATTTGAGAACTTCTATGACACTCGAGCATCTCTAGTGCATAATAAATGAAATAATTTAAGGATTATGTTAAGTAAAAAAAGTATCACCAGAATTATTGTTTTAATCTAATTTTTATGATAAATTCCATAGAAGTAAAAATAGGATTTTTAAAGGTAAAACTCATGCAATGGTCTTACACAAGAAAGGAATGATATGAAAATAAGCTGAAAAACTTAACTGTTACAAAATGTGTTGCATCAAATGTTGAGATAAAAATATAATTTAAGAAAAATACTGTTTAGAAATATAAAAAATTATAGAATATTAAAATAATATAGTATAAGGATTGTACTATAAAAGTAATGCAGTGTAAGTAATTACACTATTATATACTATGAAACTTATTCGACAAAAGTAATGCAGTATAAAAATCAGACTATTCAAAGTTAAGGGGTATAGAAATTATATTGTATGGAGGATATGAATAAGTAAGGCATGCAGTGTAAGCTCGTAATAGAATAAAGAATATATTTGTAGCATAGAAAGATATTGTCAGTATAAAGTTAGATTGTATAAAGTTAAACAATATAGAAATTATACTATGTGGTGGATGTGAATAAGTAAGGGAGGTTGTGGGATCTCATAAATTGTATAGAAAAAAATATCGTCAGTATAGGAAAAATATTACCAGTATAAATTTAGACTATGTAAAAAATTATTGTAGAAGCCACCAGGGACACCCAAAAGGATGAAATTTTGTCATATTCCCCTTGAGGTGGCCGGATTTCTACCATGGCTTTTAAGCTAAATTTGGAGGTAAAAACCCAAACTTTTACTATGGGTTTTTAGTGTTTTTCATTAGGCTTTGGATGCATTTTTAATGGGTTATGGCAAGGACCTTGTCAAGGAAAAGGTATCAAGGAAAGGATCAAAAAGCTTGGGAAAGTCTGGGTAAAATTCTAAACTAATGTTGTAACGCCCCTATGTGGGGGTTAACAGTTTTTAATGAGATAAAATAAGAATAAATAATAAAAGTAAAACCTTAAAAATAAAATTTGCCCGGGACTTAAATAAAAACTCTCAACTCAAAAATAAAAATATAAACGACAAATAAACCACAGTTTTAATGTAGCACCTTAAATTTAATAATATAAACTGTTGTCATCATCATTTTAACCCTCAACACATTGTAATACAGTCACAGAAAGTAACAATTGATGCTTACATTATCATGAAGAACATTCTCAACGATTGAAGCAGTCCCAATGTAATATAGCTACATCACTTCCTCAACTATATTTCTCGTAGCCACCTCACACTTAGTGAGTCCTGAAAAGATATAAACATAAGGGTATGAGCAACACTATGCTCAGTAGAGAAAACCATTACTCACCTTTAGGTTTTTATCATTACCACATTAAAACCTGCATTGTTAATAAGTTACATCATATTCCAGATTATGAGGTTTATTATGATCACATCTTATGGATACCGTAGTTAATCATTACCAAGTGTCATAATTACACATTTATACAAATATTACCAATCATCATTGTTCCTAGGTATCCATGTTAAATTGAGTATCACTCAACTCATCGAAACCCAAATGGGCGCACTTGATCACCCTATAAACATTCCAAGGGTGTTCCGGTGAGGGGACATCAAGCCCCAAGTCCTCACCAAATCGATTCCTGTACAGTGTGTTCTGGGACTTTCAACCCAAGGAAGCGTCATCACCTTCCCCCTATTTTACCTTTTAGGGTATTCATGCCCAAGGACGTAACCGTCGCCCTTTTCATGTCTCACAATTTCTCTATATTAAATCATTATCAATAGAGTTAGTTTTCCTAACCATGCTTCTCAATTTATAACATGTGTCAATTCATTATGTTCCTCGCCGTACAATACAAGACGAGTCCATGTCATAGTTTCATATGTGATACTCATATAATATCAGTTCAACATAGATATATATATATATTGCGGCAAAACAATTAATTTTAATTCTATAAAAACCTCACAAAAGATGAGTAATAGAATCCCTACCTTTTAAGCTTATCAACAGTCTCTTAATCCTGGAATCAATTAACGTTAGCTCCATACTCCCTTGATCCTAAGGCGTGCATAAGGACAATTAAAACTAAAGCACAACATACAACTACATTCATAAAATTTATTTTAATTTAATCTTAGAATTTCAAGAAATAACCACTGCCCATAGAGGTATTATAAAGTTTAACAATATAAATTTTCTGTCTAGGGCATATACACTTAGACTTCATACATATGCTCCAAAATAGCAACAAACATATATTTAGGTTTAAGAACGCAAATTTGAATAATCCTTTAGTATAAAAGAAAATTTATAAATGAAAGACTAAATTTGTTCATAAGATTCTAACCTCGGATTATGGTTAGTTGGAAGCTTGAAATGGCTTCAAAACAGGTTCCTTTACTTCGGTATGACTGAAATTCTTGCTCAAATGGAGGTGATGGTGGCTGATTTTTATGGCTGCCTTGAAGAAGTTCTCTAAGTATTTTGCTTCAGCAAAGAAATGAGAAGAAGAGTGTGGGAACCGTGGAAGAGAAAGGAAGAAAAGATGAAGTCTTTGAAGAGAAGTGATAGAAACAATTATAGAGGAGACATGTTAAAACATGTCATGGAGGAAATAAAGAAAATGAGGGTCAAGAGTAGTTGGAAAAGATATCCTTATGTCTCATCTAAAGACTTTAGCACACATAATGCCAATATGACATTTTTGAGATTTATTAGAAGTTCTAAGGCTTTTTAGTAATCATACTAAATAAATATAGGAGAATTTTAGAAAATTTAAAAATAGATAAAAATAAATATTATAAAATAAATTTAAATGAGGCAATTTTTTTTATACATTAAAAATTAATTTAATTACCTCAATACCCGTTAGGAGAATAACGGGTGTCACAGCTCTACCCCCCTTAAAGAAATTTCGTCCTCGAAATTTCAATTCTAGCAATACTAGTAAAAATTATGATTCCACTATGATTCCAATTCTGAGTCTAAACCGTTAATGTTGTTTGTCCTCCAAATTTAAGTTATCGTATTTCCACTTATTTACTTGCATAATAAATCTTACTCCTAAATCCCTCAATAAGAGTATTTCTGACAAGTTTCAACTTATAACACCGTATAATAGTCTAAGAATCTGATCAGGCATACATATTGACCATATCATGATTCCAGTCCTTCATTGTCCATGGACTGTGATTTACAATCACATTTAAGGAGATTGCCAGAGAAATTTTATATACTTCATCTTTAGGTTCCTTTTCCTTTTTGAGTAAGGAAAAGTCAAATATATTTGATTTCATACCTCAACTAATAAACTAAAACATAATCATAAAACATATATCACAAACACTTTTATTCAAAACTATACATTAAACTTACTCATAGAGATATTAAACGGAATCTCAGAGTTGCAAACATACCCGACATATTTTTCATTAAACAGCTATCCTCATGACACAAAAATTCAACCCAAATAATATACTCATATTTCATATGGAATATCCCCATAACTGACTCTGGTACTTCCACATAATATTAACAGAATATTACACATTACAAACATAATACGGATACGTTTCGAGAGTACAAGGCACTCCGTATACCAGCTATCCATATCATGCATGCTTAGAGGATACAAAAACATCGATAAACAAAAGATCGGACCTTAAGAAGGATGCGTTTCGAGAGCATCAAGTACTCCGTATCCAGCCATCCCGGCATTAGGCTCAATGAATCTAAAAGATTGAACAACAACGTACCACAAGAAACACAGAATACAAGGCAAACGGTTATTCGTAACACACGAAATACGGACACACATGCCTACATGCCAAAGATAAAACAAAAAGATTACAGATAGAGATTCAAATCAATTGGCCGCTCCCGGCTTTCCCTTTCCCATTCAAGCTTGGATGTTGCAGTGTCGGATTCTGGATGTATGATTTGTATTTTATCTATCAATTCCTCAGCTGTTGAAGCAGTAACAAAGATTTGTCTCTCCGATTCTGTAGTGATGTTTTCTTCCACAGCGTAATCTAGAAATTTCAAAAGACCGTCATAAAAACCCTTTACGTTCAGTAGACCCAAAGGTTTAGAATAAAAGCCCAACAATTGCCCACAAGCAACTATAAATATTTCCTCAAGAGTACCTAGACCACCAGGTAATGCTATAAAAGCATCAGAATTATAGATTATGTCTTTAAAATTTTTAGGGATACTCCTGACTCCTTCTCCCTTACCTATGGCTTCCTTACAAAGGTTTCCTTCAACTGGAATATGAGGCCAAATTCTTACATCAGTAGCGTCGCTAGACCTAGCTGCTAGTGCCATATTTACCATCATTTTTATACTACCACCCCCATAGATTATGTTAATCTTTTTGCGTGCTAGGACTTGCCCTAAGTGATTTGCAGCTTCTAAATAAGCTTTATCTTTTCCAAAGCTGGAACCACAAAAGACACAGACATTCTTTATTTTCTTCGTGGACTGGGAGGTAGACATATTTGGTTTATAGAAGTGGTTGCTTAATGTCTGCTCCACTTAGACTTCGGGTTCTACATGAGTTTTTAAAGATGAGAAATATACAAAAAGGGCTAAAGAGATAGACGAGTAGGTAATGAAAAGGTAATCCAAAGATTTAAACAAAATCTTGTGCGGATAAGAAAGTAAGATAAGGTGATTGATAGTTTACAGAAAATCTGATTCACTTTTTGAAAAAGATTAGACTCTAATTGTATAACTTTTGACAATTGAGAACAATTCGACAGAAGACCCTCATGACACAACTGTAGACTTTTTGACAAATATACACCAAGTCTAGAAATTTAATATAAACGACAAATACTGTAGAACTTTTGAAATTTGAGACACAATCTTGAAATATCTGGATAAGCTTTTCAAAATTTAAACATATTACTGTACCGTATGTAACGTGTCTGATAAGATATATATTTTATTATATATATATTTAAGAAAATCATAAATTAAATAAGATATTAACACTTACTGTATCAATCTAATAATCACAATTATTTCAAACACAAAAGCAAATATTCTGAGTAAAAGAAAAATACAAACTGTTGAACATCAGCTAAAACTGCTTCAAATAAGTAAAGACTAAATAACTTTTATAGAGCGATGACTTATTCCCCATCCAGTTTTCTTATGGCTTGACAAACAGGATCTAGAAATACCATATTCCTGAGGCGTTGTCTTTCTGTATAAAATTTAGGCCAGAGTTTAAAAATAGCTCCTTGAACATATCCACTAGGGTGACCGTGGAGAGGAGGATGGATGCTATCCAAGTTCTCCTTTGAAAGTCCATTCCTACAAAACCTTATTTTATCCTCTCTATTCGTAGACATATAACCAGGTGAAGTACATTTACCGTTACAATTTTGTCTTCCACATTTGTTACAAGTGACCACGATGGCACGAGCTCTTCTTTTCATTGCACTACGACTGGTACCTGTTCCTGGTAAACCGACATCTTGACTAAAGTCACTCGGACGGATCTTCCCCTCTATTAACATTCTCACATCACAAGGGATACCAAAACGCATAAGAATCCACAACCGAGTAATTCTAGCCTTGTATTTCTTTCTGAGAATCTTTTGGGAGAGTGATGGGAAATACTTTCTCAGGTGTTGGTACTTTGGGTCCATGATGAGATGAAAGAAGAGTAAATAGAAAGGAAAAATTAAGATAGTAAATTGCAGAATCCTAGAATTCCTTCTTCTTTTAGAGGAAAAAGAAGAATTTTTAATGAAAAAGAAGAGGATTTGCGATTTAGAGAGAAAATAACAAATTAAGAGAGAAAAAGTGAACTCAGAGAAATAAGGTCTTACGCACAGTAAACGTATATGTAAACAATAATTAAACCACTGTATATGACACGTATAGAGACCACGTGGGAGAGACAGTGTGAATCAAACTGATTTAAGATTTGAACTAGGCCCAAATGTTCTAAGTTGAAAATGGTCAGGTTGTTTCGGGCCTTAACACATTTAGAACGAGTTAAATAACAAACACAAAATTGAAAACCAATTTGTATAAATCTTAAACCCAATTCAAGCCACTATAGATAAGTTAACTATGAACAACAAATCTAATTTAACGACAACAAGGATCTTCCTGAATGATCCAGCAACTCAAATAATTTTGTTTTAATCAAAACCTTATTGAACAATACATACACCCATATGTTATTGATAATACTCAACATCTATCAATGGATTCATCATCATTACTACCAAGGGTTTAGAATGTGACTAACCTTGAAATCAATACGATTTACGTCTTTCAACGTAGACCATATCAATGAACAAAGACACTAGATGTTACTACTTAAGAACATCTACAATCCCCACAATTCTACTTATACAATATATAATTTCCTCATATAACAAAACCTTAGGTAACCAAAAGATTCACATCTAAACATCTAAAACTTAAACATTTTATCGTAATTATCCAAAATTATTATAAGTGCCTTAAGTATTATGATTTACTTAAGGAAACTCCTATTGATCATTTTTCTATTGCATCTATATATAAAGATTCACTGATACACTTAAATACAATGTACGTAACAAAATATTCCAATTTTGAGATTCATGCATTCTAGACTTTACACAGTCTCAACAGACCAAAAGTCTAACATTTATCTCTCTCAAGATTCAATACTATGATTCCCAACTTATATCATATTCCTCAAATAAATAGAACTTTCAATAAAAGTTATTGACACTTATGTGCTCCATCGAATCCACACATAATCATTACTTAGGTTTGAATCAATTACGAAAAATTTGGCATATCTATGCCAAACTTTAAAATCAATAAATCAAGCCTTATATTTTTTTTTATTGTTTTTCACGAGACAAAAGGCTCTTAAATCCTCGTATCTACACGAATTTCTCATCGTTTATACGAATTAGATATGCTTATAGATCCTAATATTATACGAATCTCTCATAAGCATTCTACTTATAAACTCATTCCATATAATTATCATTCCCTCATAACTATTAATACTTTCCTTCTATATAATTATTGTACTCATATAACCATTAGTATTTTCATTCTATGGCCTTTCCATGTTACATCCTTCTAAACTGTATAAATCAATGTGAAGGTTCATTTTGATGATGACACTGAAAATTCAGCTTCAAAACCATCTCAAAAATATATTTTTTAAAGTGGTGCTACACTCCCTAGGTTAACCGAACCTAGGCTCTGATACCAAAAATTCTGTAACGCCCCTATGTGGGGGTTAACAGTTTTTAATGAGATAAAATAAGAATAAATAATAAAAGTAAAACCTTAAAAATAAAATTTGCCCGGGACTTAAATAAAAACTCTCAACTCAAAAATAAAAATATAAACGACAAATAAACCACAGTTTTAATGTAGCACCTTAAATTTAATAATATAAACTGTTGTCATCATCATTTTAACCCTCAACACATTGTAATACAGTCACAGAAAGTAACAATTGATGCTTACATTATCATGAAGAACATTCTCAACGATTGAAGCAGTCCCAATGTAATATAGCTACATCACTTCCTCAACTATATTTCTCGTAGCCACCTCACACTTAGTGAGTCCTGAAAAGATATAAACATAAGGGTATGAGCAACACTATGCTCAGTAGAGAAAACCATTACTCACCTTTAGGTTTTTATCATTACCACATTAAAACCTGCATTGTTAATAAGTTACATCATATTCCAGATTATGAGGTTTATTATGATCACATCTTATGGATACCGTAGTTAATCATTACCAAGTGTCATAATTACACATTTATACAAATATTACCAATCATCATTGTTCCTAGGTATCCATGTTAAATTGAGTATCACTCAACTCATCGAAACCCAAATGGGCGCACTTGATCACCCTATAAACATTCCAAGGGTGTTCCGGTGAGGGGACATCAAGCCCCGAGTCCTCACCAAATCGATTCCTGTACAGTGTGTTCTGGGACTTTCAACCCAAGGAAGCGTCATCACCTTCCCCCTATTTTACCTTTTAGGGTATTCATGCCCAAGGACGTAACCGTCGCCCTTTTCATGTCTCACAATTTCTCTATATTAAATCATTATCAATAGAGTTAGTTTTCCTAACCATGCTTCTCAATTTATAACATGTGTCAATTCATTATGTTCCTCGCCGTACAATACAAGACGAGTCCATGTCATAGTTTCATATGTGATACTCATATAATATCAGTTCAACATAGATATATATATATATTGCGGCAAAACAATTAATTTTAATTCTATAAAAACCTCACAAAAGATGAGTAATAGAATCCCTACCTTTTAAGCTTATCAACAGTCTCTTAATCCTGGAATCAATTAACGTTAGCTCCATACTCCCTTGATCCTAAGGCGTGCATAAGGACAATTAAAACTAAAGCACAACATACAACTACATTCATAAAATTTATTTTAATTTAATCTTAGAATTTCAAGAAATAACCACTGCCCATAGAGGTATTATAAAGTTTAACAATATAAATTTTCTGTCTAGGGCATATACACTTAGACTTCATACATATGCTCCAAAATAGCAACAAACATATACTTAGGTTTAAGAACGCAAATTTGAATAATCCTTTAGTATAAAAGAAAATTTATAAATGAAAGACTAAATTTGTTCATAAGATTCTAACCTCGGATTATGGTTAGTTGGAAGCTTGAAATGGCTTCAAAACAGGTTCCTTTACTTCGGTATGACTGAAATTCTTGCTCAAATGGAGGTGATGGTGGCTGATTTTTATGGCTGCCTTGAAGAAGTTCTCTAAGTATTTTGCTTCAGCAAAGAAATGAGAAGAAGAGTGTGGGAACCGTGGAAGAGAAAGGAAGAAAAGATGAAGTCTTTGAAGAGAAGTGATAGAAACAATTATAGAGGAGACATGTTAAAGCATGTCACGGAGGAAATAAAGAAAATGAGGGTCAAGAGTAGTTGGAAAAGATATCCTTATGTCTCATCTAAAGACTTTAACACACATAATGCCAATATGACATTTTTGAGATTTATTAGAAGTTCTAAGGCTTTTTAGTAATCATACTAAATAAATATAGGAGAATTTTAGAAAATTTAAAAATAGATAAAATAAATATTATAAAATAAATTTAAATGAGGTAATTTTTTTTATACATTAAAAATTAATTTAATTACCTCAATACCCGTTAGGAGAATAACGGGTGTCACAAATGTCTTGAAATTTTATGTTTTAATGTGCACGTCAAGTGTTAGTAATAATGCTTAAAGACTATGGCTGTGACACCCGTTATTCTCGTAACGGGTATTAAGGTAATTAAATTAATTTTTAGTGTATAAAAAAAAATTGGTTCATTTAAATTTATGTTATAATATTTATTTTTATCTATTTTTAAATTTTCTAAAATTCTCCTATATTTATTTAGTATGTTTACTAGAAAGCCTTAGAACTTCTAATAAATATCAAAAATGTCATATTGGCATTATGTGTGTTAAAGTCTTTAGATGAGACATAAGGATATCTTTTCCAACTACTCTTGACCCTCATTTTCTTTATTTCCTCCGTGACATGCTTCAACATGTCTCCTCCATAATTGTTTCTATCACTTCTCTTCAAAGACTTCATCTTTTCTTCCTTTCTCTTCCACGGTTCCCACACTCTTCTTCTCATTTCTTTGCTGAAGCAAAATACTTAGAGAACTTCTTCAAGGCAGCCATAAAAATCAGCAACCATCACCTCCATTTGAGCAAGAATATCAGTCATATCGAAGTAAAGGAACCTGTTTTGAAGCCATTTCAAGCTTCCAACTAATCATAATCCGAGGTTAGAATCTTATGAACAAATTTAGTCTTTCATTTATAAATTTTCTTTTATACTAAAGGATTATTCAAATTTGCGTTCTTAAACCTAAGTATATGTTTGTTGCTATTTTAGAGCATATGTATAAAGTCTAAGTGTATATGCCCTAAACAGAAAATTTATAATGTAAACTTTGTAATACCTCTATGGGCAGTGACTATTTCTTGAAATTCTGGGATTAAATTAAAATGAATTTTATGAATTGGTTTGCATATTTGAAAAGTGGCATCCTAAGCTTTCTACCGAACTATCATAAACCTAAATCGGAGTTGTATTTTATTTTCTAAGAAATTATTCAATTTTCGTATTGGAAATTAGTAAACCTGCCAGTTTGTTATGGTATACCAGCTGCTAACCTGAACCAAGAACCCATCTTTGCTCACCACCTAATTCTTTATTGTCTTGCAACCTTTCCAATATTATCCTAAGTGATTGATGAATCTTATTAGGGACTAAAACATATAGATTACTTGTTCACATTTTATATTGTGTTAAGACAAAAATTGTTTACTGTGGTATTCAAAAGAGATTTACATAAAAGCTTTAATGGCATACTAGTAAGATAGGTTTACACATGATTTATTTATGAATATAGTTGTATGTTGTGCTTTAGTTTTAATTGTCCTTATGCACGCCTTAGGATCAAGGGAGTATGGAGCTAACGTTAATTGATTCCAGGATTAAAAGATTGTTGATAAGCTTGAAAGGTAGGGATTCTATTACTCATCTTTTGTGAGGTTTTTATAGAATTAAAATTGATTGTTTTACCGCAAGATATATATATATATATATCTATGTTGAACTGATATTATATGAGTATCACATATGAAACTATGACATGGACTCGTCTTGTATTGTACGGCGAGGAACATAATGAATTGACACATGTTATAAATTGAGAAGCATGGTTAGGAAAATTGACTCTATTATTAATGATTTAATATAGAGAAATGGTGAGACATGAAGAGGGCGACGGTTACGTCCTTGGGCATGAATACCCTAAAAGGTAAAATAGAGGGAAGGTGATGACGCTTCCTTGGGTTGAAAGTCCCAAAACACACTGTACAGGAATCGATTTGGTAAGGACTCGGGGCTTGATGTCCCCTCACCAGAACACCCTTGGAATGTTTATAGGGTGATCAAGTGCACCCAATTGGGTTTCGATGAGTTGAGTGATACTCTATTTAACATGGATACCTAAGAACAATGATGATTGATAATATTTGTATAAATGTGTAATTATAAAACTTGGTAATGATTAACTATGGTATCCATAAGATGTGATCATAATAAACCTCATAATCTGGAATATGATGTAACCTACTAACCATGCACGTTTTAATGTGGAAATGATAAAAACCTAAAGGTGAGTCATGGTTTTCTCTACTGAGCATAGTGTCGCTCATTCCCTTATATTTTTATCTTTTCAGGATTCATTAAGTGTGAGGTGGCTACGAGAAAAATAGTTGAGGAAGTGATGTAGCTATATTACATTGGGACTGCTTTAATTGTTGAGAATGTTCTTCATGATAATGTAAGCATAAATTGTTACTTTCTGTGACTGTATTACAATGCGTTGAGGGTTAAAATGATGATGACGACAGTTTATAATATTAAATTTAAGGTGCTACATTAATCTGTGGATTATTTGTCGATTATATTTTTATTTTTGATATTGAGAGTTTTTATTTAAGCCCCGGGCAACTTTATTTTTAAGGTTTTACTTTTATTTTTTATTTTTATTTTATCTCATTAAAAACTGTTAACCCCCATATAGGGGCGTTACAATGGCATGAAATAAGGACATTATGACATAATTATTTAGTGTTCTTAGTGTGTGATAATGAGATTGGATGATAGGAAATATGATTTTAAGCTTTAAAAGAAAAGATTTGAAAAACTTTGTTAAAAATGCAAAGTTTAACTAGTTTTCAAGAAATAATGATTTTGAAGGCCTTAGAAGCCAATTTATTTTCCAAGTAAAGTCTTGGATTTGCTAAAACAGTAAGAGCAACAATTGTTATGAACAAAGTTTTGTAAAATTTCAAGATGACTAAATTGCAAAGATTTGTTAAAGCTCGACAAATTTAAAAATTAGCCAAAAAGTCCATTTTAACGTTAGAATTTCTAAACACGCTTGACTATCGAATACCAAGGCCGTAACATAACTTTAGCATGACACTCTCTTTAGGTCGGGAGGCTGGTACGACACTTTCTTATCTTAACATAAGGGTTTTGATTACCAATCTTTTAATCGTAGTGAACATAATGCATGATATAACTTAATGTTTATAACATTTAACATAACAATTGCAAACATCTTGCAACTCATAACTTGAACCTTAAAACATTATGCATTACACATCCAAACACACTTTAATTGCAAATACACTTCAAACCTTTACTTGATCTTTAAAACTTTATGCGTAACATATGCAAACATTATTCAAAAACAACTTCCATAATATTTGCAAACACATTTGCAAACAAATGTATGCAAATGTAAAGTATTTAAAAATAATTTTCTTCATGCTATAGGTGAAGTTTGAAAGGACATCTTGGATCTTTTCCTTACACCACCTCCCTCCATCCACGAGGTCCTTGACCCTCAAGTTGCTTTAATGAGAGAATGCTAAAAATTAATTCTCAAAACAACTAATTAATTCAACAATTTAAATTTTAACTCAAGCCTGATTTTGAAGCGTTATCTTCCCAAAATTCAAACAATGTTCAAAACAAAAATGTGTCTTCTCATCGACATTGTCTTGCATGCATCAATTAATTAATTCATTAGCTAAATAATGTCGTACAAATAGGGTCAACAATCTTATAGGGTGTTTAGCAATACAGTTACAACTATTGGTTGAAACTGTTTTTATTGTAGCATATAAGAGTTTTACATTATAGCGATTTTTTTTATTACTATAACATATAAAAACTTTATATTATTTATAACTAAAAAAATAATTTTTGCCACTTTTATCAAACATTCCTTAAGTGGACCCACCCAAGAAGTCTGAAAACCCAGCTAATAAAACTTGGCGGAATCTCCGCTGAATTTTAACTGATGATTCCAATTTCGAAAAATTTTTAGCGATACCATTTCAAAAATTTCTGGTTTCCCCTCTCAGAGAAAATAAAAATAAAATTCACTTAATAACAGTAAAGGAAAAACTGCTCTAATAATAATAACAATTAGATTTTCTCCACTCATATAAACCCCCAAAAACCCTCTTTCCGCTTCACTTTAGTCTCCCACTCTCAATCATCTTCTCAAAATTTCTTCCCAAAAAAAATCCTCAAAAATCCAATTAGGGTTTTTGCAATTCGAAGAAGAAATCAGAAATCAGAAATCAGAAAAATCACACATGAAAGCCTCCGTGAAATTCCGCGATGATCAGAAGCCGCTCTTTAGAGCCAAAGTCCCACTGAGCATCCTCGGCTTGCCTTTCCAGTCCGGAATCGTCGCCGGCGAGACCAAGGAGCTCACTCTCAACCTCGGCACCTTTTTCGAATCTGGACCGTCTGTCAGGATCGCCTATCGTCCCAACGACACGTGGAACCCCTTCTCCCTCGTCGTCAAGACCGGCACCGGCCACTTCGGCTCGCCGGCCTCCAGCTCGATGCTGATGAGCGCCGAGTTCAACCTCCTCGGCCGCGGAAACCCTAGGTTCATGCTTCACTTCAAGCCTCGCTTCGGCGATTTCTCAATCAGGAAATCGCAGTCCTCGGTGTTCGATAATCTCCTCGTCAAGCCTCAGAACGGCCGCGTTGCGTCCGAGGACGACGCCGGCTCGACCGAGGCCGTTGAGCCGCCGACGATGATGATGAACGGCTCCTTCGCCGGGAGGAAGATGGCGCTGTTCCCGTCGGACGCTTTGTCCATCGCCGGCCTGTTCTCCGGCGTGGAGGTGACGGCGAGGACCGCCGTGCCGGTGAGGAGCCGTGCGGTGGTGAACTTCCGCTGGGGAGTTAGGGTTCCTTCGGAGATCAAGAGCGTGGCTGGTAATCCGACGGCTGGGATTTCGTTTCAGAAAATCCCTTTCCTGGTGATGAACAAGATCGGGATCGAACACGTGGACGGTCCCGATCCTAAGGCGACCGCCAACGGCAAGACGCCATTGTCGCTGGAGAATGCTGACGTGGCGGAGGCTTGTTTCACGGTGAAGCGTCAGCTGGAGGTTCTGCAAGCGGAGAACGGGCTGCTGAGGAAGGCCGTTGAGGATCTCCGGCGAGAATTTGCCGGAGCCCCGCCGGCGGTACGGTTTGAGTCGCGAAATTATCGTGATTTTGATCGGAACGGAAGCAAAAACCCTAGTGGGAAAAGTGATCGGCGGAGCAATGAGAAGGCGGCGGAGGAAGACGTGAGTGAGGAATTAAAGAAGACGTTAAAGGGAGCTTAAATGCTGGGTTTAAATTCTTGAATATTGAATTATATGTTTTGTTTAATTAGTATATCAATTTTGTAAGTTTGTAAGGTTTTTTTTCCCCAAAAAAAAAAGATTACTTTTGGTTATTTTTCAATGTATATTTGATTTAGTAGTAACATGCGCAGTGTAATGATTATTGAAATTTTGCTTTTTGTTCTTTGATCTGTTTCTACGCTTGGTTTTAGGATCTTTTCGAAGGTTGTTTGGTTTAAGCATTTAAATATAATATTTGAATAAAAATTTAAAATTTGTTTGGTTTAAGTATTTAAATAAAATATTTAAATAAAAATTTAAATTTTTATAAAAAAAATACTGTAATAAAATAATTTAAATTATAATTTATACCATAAAATAAATAAGTCTTTAAATTTTTTCAAGAAAACATACACTAATAAAATGATTCAAATTAAAATATTGAAACAATTGGCCTTAAAACTAACAGATTCAAGTCTAAAAAAAAATAAATACATGCCAAGATAAATGACGTATGCATTTCTCGATCTGCACGAAGAAAAAGGAGAAAAAAAAGGGCTTGTAGGCCCCACTTGGGATATTGGAACGTATATTAATCTTCCTTCGGAAAAAATTAGGAAAGCGGCAAGAATTCGATTTTTGAAAATTTAATTTCACAAGCAGGAAGAAAATGTCTAATTAAATGAGAAAAGGACAAATTGCGCCGACTAGTTCTTCTTTTTGCATTTTTGTTGCTTTTCGATTTTTTTTTTTTAAAAGATGATCATTAGTTGCTTTCATATTGATGCACCTGATTATGGGGTGAAAAGCTGATATAAATATGAAATTTAAATAATTGAATTAGTTGATAGAAAAATGCTCATACTAAAAATATTTTGAGATTTCTTTCAAAATCTTATTTGATTTAACCAGATGCAAGGTTCAAAGACATAATAAACTAGTGAAACACCAGTGACTAACATAACACCTGAAAGCATAAACGACGTCATTTTGCAAAACAAATGAGAAATCAACACTCTCTTTGCATCATTAAGCTTAAACCTGTTCCTTACTAACCACTACTACCTCTGCATTTAGAGTACCTGATGGAAAAAAGATGCTTTTTTACAAGTGATTTTTTCCTAGAGTTAAAAAAAGTGTAAAATAAAAAAAAGAAAGAAAATGGGGTATCTCCAAATAAGACTAATTTAATCTGAGAGATGGATATCCAAAATATGAAGTTCAATGAAAATGATAAATTAATATCATTAGCAACATCACCTATTACCTAATGCACAGAAACTTTTCTTCCATTGCCAAAACTAAAACCAGCTTCAACCCTACCATTTTCCCCTGAGATCATCGTAGTCTTGAATTCGAAGTTGAGCAGTTGTTTCGACGCTAATATTCCTTTCATCATTCTCTCTCCATGGATTGACCGTGCGGAAATGGATGCTCGCCATCTGCGTGAAGCGCACAGAACAAGTTTAGTATCGTCTTGCAAACAATCAATAATCATTATTTGATGAGTAGGGATAGCCTTTATAAAGATTGATTTCTACTTTCTTCTTTTGTTTATAAGCATCACTTTGACAATGAAATGGTTATAAACTTTCAATGTCCTCAGAAACAATAATCCACACACCCAAAAAAAGGAAAAAATTATCCACACATTCATTATTACCACTTTCACCATCCGATGCATACGATAACTTCGCAATGGCGTCAATCAGTGCTTGTTCATGTTCCTGCAATGCATGTAACAAACTAACTTTTGATGCTAGACAAAAGGAAAAGGAGAGATATAGTGCAGGTTTAGGCTTTTACTTTCAGCATTTTCTTTGCCTTTTCGAGCTCAAAGGGATCTGGATGATTCGTGTTGAAAACTGTCTCCACCTGAAATAATTAAAACTGAAAAATGTAATGCATTTATAAAAAACTAACAAACAGTAATGGAATTTGCTCAAAGTCCATCATACATACCTCCTTTACCAATGCGTCAGTGTTGAGCAATTCAATATCATCCGAAACTCTTTGTGCATTCCCATTTTGTGCCGGAAGAAAATCTTTCTTTGGTTGACGTCTCCCTCTACCAGCACCAGGAACAACAGCACCACGGCTTAATGATTTCTTAGGTCCCCGTCCTCGTCCACTATGGCCTCCTCCATAAGGTAAACCCGGATCATCCCCTTCCCATTGGATATCCTCCGGTGGAATCTGCACGTACGACTTAAAAAATCAATCTTCTTGTCTTCTAAATAGGTGGGGACTCACAGTGTACCATGGATAATATCACAAGTATTGTAAGACTTTCAAAAGATAAGGTGTGCTGAAGTTGAAAAAGCATGCACTGAAGTTGAAAAAGCACATACCCCTCCCACCATAAAAATAAGGATTTCCAGAATTTGTATCAAGCATGAAAATACAGTTTGTATGAATAAGCTACGATTATTATTTTCGTTATCGTTATCATTCAGAGACTATCAGTTCATAACTTATTATTGTCTGGTTTAAGTAAAGACCACCACAATATATATTTCCAATAGGCATAACTGCTCAGTATCCTGCAGGTCAAGCAGTAACGGTAATTCCACCACCTGAAAAGCCCACAACTCTGTTACGAGGCTAATATGCTCCTCGTTCTCCAATCTTTAAATCAAAAACACTATTTTTCCTTATCACATTGATCAGGTTACAAACTTATGTATACACACACCTATAGACAGTTTTATAGGTACACAATTGTTCCCACACAAAACAGTTTATTATACAGCACTTCCACATAGCAGATGCCAAATTTTGATTCTCATATTTGTTTTACACTTAATGTCATGTTTACCTATTGACAGTCTTATAGGTACACAATTGTTCCCACACAAAACAGTTTATTATGCAGCACTTCCACATAGCAGATGCCAAATTTTTATTCACATATTTGTTTTACACTTAATGTCATGTTCCTAAACAAATCATATATAAATAACAACCAAGCTTGCAGCCATCATACTAGACCTTCGAGAAATGAGCACCCCCATATATCCCAACTTGGGTTGGATTTTGCATTAGATAGGAAGTGGGGCCCAACACTATCTAACATGTCCCGGCTCACCCAAGTCAGAATGTTTGGCATATTTCTAGAGAAATACTGGGTTGGTTAGAAACATAATGTAAAACATGAGACGTACCTCCTTGAGGTCAACCCATTCAAAGGTCTCATTTGCTGTATACATATCATATATCAAAGCATGCCGGCCCTGTAAAAAATGAAAAGATAACATAATGGCTGAGGAATCTGCTACTCAACAAGGCCTACCTTTGTCAAATATGGCCAATGTACTTGCATTAACCAATGTTCAAATCTCAAGGCACTGAAAATGGGGCCTTTAAAATTTTATGTAAACAGGTGTATATATCTAAACAAGAGAAGGTGGGTGCCTGTGTGAAAATAAGGAAACATAAGCAATTACAAAAACTTGTGAGGCTTCGCTGTTTGACAAGACCTTATGACGCTGTATAGACAGGCACTTGACATAGAAACAATTCTCGGAAAGTTCAAAACAAACCTCTGCTGCATCATAAGCAGTTATGATAGCCTCGTAGAAGTGATTATCTTCAGGCCACCTTGTCCACAGTTTCCTTCCAACCAATGCTTCAAGATTTGAAGTTTCAGCCAATTCAGTTGTCACACGGACACCGGAGTTACTTCGGTTCATGAATGGTCTACTCATAAAAGGTCCTGTAGGGGACTGCATGCTTTTCATCGAGGATATACCCGGGAACTGGTGAACATGCTTATGCAAAAGAACCATATTTATGTCAGTCTGCGATCTTTCAACACTATTGTTGTACTTCACAACAAAATAGATTAAGATTTTTTAAAGGCTAATGAAAGAGCCTCATGGTTTAAATAAGAAGACAGAGAACTTGAAAGCTATGATGGCGTTGGCCTAAGGGTGGTACCGTTTGGGACGTCTTTTGTTTCTTCCGTGATGACAAAACAGTAGGACTGGGTAAGACATCGTAGGCAGCCTGTGAGGCATTGTGCCTGGGAACTTGAATTCCCCCTGACTTTCTCCACTCTCTGATGGCACAGCCCAAAACAAGATGGCATAAATAATGGAGATGAATAACATCCTGAAATTAAATCATTGGATCCTGATGCTGCAACCATCTCAAAAGACACACACATACCTTATTTTACTGATTATATCGTCAGCGTTAACCCTTGTAAGTAGTTCTCTGTGTTCATCATCTGATACTCTCAACTCTTTCCTAAGTTCAGTAATCAAACCTTCTTTCTCCTGAAGAATAGACAGGAAATAAAATATCTAAACCTGACCGATAACAAGTAGTGAGATATTATTACGGTAACCAGCATACAAAGATGCAGAAACAAAGAGAACATACCCAAGTAAGGGCGTCAGATTGAGCTTTAAAAGCGCGTAGTACTGCACAATATGCTTCTTGCTCCAGGTGGTGAATTTGGGCATCCATGTCACTATACATCCTAGGGAATGCGATAGAATTTACAGCAGGCCTTTCGTTCCCCACGACTCTACTCCCCCTTGGAATTCTGTTTTGATGAGATGGAGGAAGATCATCATCAGTACCTGCAGTTATATTTGATATCAAGGAACACATGATCCCAAGGAAAATGTTTCACCCAAAATGGCATGGTTAGAGCGCTTTTCGAGGAGCCAGTTACTGGTGTGTTTTGCTGCTATTCTATAAATGACTCTTCTGCTCTTATTTCTTGTGTATGTCATTACTTATTTCTTTATGTTTTGTCATTATTTATTCCTTTATGTTTCATCATATCGATATCCCTTTTACGTGTAATCTGGTAACAACCTGCAGAAAAACTAAGTCCACAGATAAGGGGAAAAAACTGGGTTTGCTTAGTGACGTAAGCTGCTACTAATACAACTAATAGAAACCCCAAAGCCCAGGCTGAGAAGTATATACATGCAAATACATAGACATTCATACTAAATTCACCTTATAACGTTGTCCGTGACATATTGTTAGTTTCATCTAGTGAGAAAACCAAAGAACGTTAGTTTGTTTATAAATTTCTTATTTATTGACATACTATACTCCTGGCAGGCTGGCACCTAAAATGTCTTTTCATCTCCGCATTCCTTTTCATGATTAGAATTTCGACCATATGTAGGTAAGCTTGGCGAAATGGTCAACTAAACTGGCTGACAACCACTAAATCATAATAGCCTACTTAAATTGTAGCGTGGGAAGGTTAAAAAAAAAAAGGCGAACTAATTTGTATCATACCCGCCTTCTGTTTCTACCAAGGCTACAACTATGAGTTCAATCAGTACAAATTCTCACAAACCATTACAAACTCATGGTTTTACCCGTAAAGTACTTAAACCTCACATGATAAATTTGAAGTTCCTAATACTTCCCTTCATTTTCATCTTTGCTAGGTGTACAAGAATAGCAACTAAAACATGATAAATTGAAAGTTGCAATAACATATGAGTAAATATGCGTCTTCAAGAAACATAAAAACATATTCCACAGAAAAGGAGAAATTGGAAGTTGCAACAACATATGGGTAAATATGCGTCTTCATGAAACATGAAAACATATTCCATAGAAAGGAGAAGTTGGAAGTTGCGATAACATGAGTAAATATGCATCTTCAAAAAACATATAAACATATTCCACAGAAAGGAAAAAACCCGTAAACAAATTCCAATAATAATTTCAAAAGATGTCACTTTTTCTCTCCAATAACCAAAAGCAAAGGCCAAAGATTTTCAATCTTTGTTAATGAACAAGATATAATAACAAAAGAATAACACAAACAAAACCCAACTCAACCCTTCAAATCAGCAGATAAATTTAAATGAGCTCCCAAAACACTAATTCCCTCTAGAAAAACTCTTCACATATACTTCAAATCTATCCACTCCACACAGAAATAAGAACCCAATTGCGCGAATTAAACACAAACCCAACAACGAATTCAAAGCCAAGGAAAAAAAAACAAAAGAAAAAGAAAAAGAGAAAAACCCTTTTAACCCATTAACGAAATAGCTAAGAATAAGCCAACGAAGATTCCCAAATTGCTATTTTAACAACTCACCGCTGCTGTCGGAGCCATTGTAGTCCATTCGAAGTACGACCCAGAAACAAAAATCCTAGGAATCGAAAAACCCCTCAGAGAAAACTACAAATTATTAAGCCTCGCGAGTGGAAAATTTCAGCGGACGCTAAAAAGCTTGGTGGTTGACGAGGAATGTTGACGAGGGCTATAAATAAGCGTTGCGGAGGGAGGGATTAAGCATGAAAGGTTGTGCCTTTTGCAGGAATTTTGCGCATGGAGAGAGGAAAAGTTGGATTTTGTGGAGGCTCTTGAGAGAAGAGGAGTAAACCAAAAAAACACCTTTTTGAGTTTCCTTGTGAATATGGTCCGATGGAGGGGGAAAAAACCTCGACCTCTTTTATAGGCGAATCGCAACGACCCGGGCACTGTATCAGTGGAAGATTTTGACGAAAGGGTAAAAAAAATTTTCAAATCGAGTAAAAGTCTTTTTTTTTTTTTAGAACCAAAAAAACATTTTTTTTTTACAAATATATTGTTTTAGTTTTTAAAAAAAAAAATAAAAAAATAACTGTAATAGGATAAGAAACTTTAACAGAATAAAAAAAAACTAAAACCATTTTGATGTCTAAAAAGCTTTTTTTTATGCCAAAAACTGTCCAAAAAACAAAATGTCATTGACCAAAAATTTTTTTTTCAAAAAGTTATTTTTAAAAATCCCCATGTATCATTAGTTACGTCAAACTATTGGGTTCCGTTTTTTCATTTCATTTTTTTAAGGCCAATTACCAATAGAACAGTTTTATTTGTTTTTTTTTTATTTTTTTTGGAAAATGAAAATTGGGCAAATCATAAAAACACAAACACTACTAATGTCAACACGAATGATCCTCCCTGAACATTACTAGTTTTGGACAAAGATGTCAAATGGGTTGGGCTAGTCGACCCATTTAATTTAGGCGCAAGCGTATCTCATGATCTGCTTTAGTCTATTTATTTATTGTGTCGTGTTAGGCTTAACCTGTTTAATTTTTATAGTGTCAAGCCTAGTTTATGGCCCATTTACGAATAGGTTGTGTCTATAACGTGCTTGGGTTGTGCTTGTGCCCGTATCATTGTTCATTTTTTTGTCAGCTCTTAGCTCTTAACTAGCAAAATTGCCTTGTTGCTTTTTTATCCAAAAAAGAAAAACAAAATAAAACAAAAAAAAGAGAAATAAAAACACTAAATCCTAACAAAAGAAACTACATTATTGATAAAAATTGCCTCATTAAAAAATTTACCTAGCAAAACCTATTGGCATAAAATCTTGGTAAAAAAAAAGAGTGCAATTATAAAATACATAATTAAATAAAAAGAGTAAACTCAATTTATGGTCCTTCCACCTTATTCTTCACTCATGCCTGTATTTTTGTATTCATTAATTAATTTAGAAACACAAGCATGAGTGAAGAAATTTAGAATTTCTTTATAAAAATATTTATAAAAATATAAAATACACTAGTAAAATTAGTTTCAAATTACATGTTCTAATCGTGCTTGTAATTGCGCCCCTATTGTGTTTTTTAACGTGCTCGTGCTTATGCCTGTGCTGGGCCTTTATCTTGTCATGCCCTTTACGTGCTTCGTGTCTAAAATTTGCATCAAGCCTAGCCTATTTAATAAACAGGATGAGCTAGGCCCATGTAATAATCTCGTCGTGTTGTGCCTGCTTTTTAACGTGCCCTGCTCATGCCAGCCTACTAAGTCCAGCCCGTTTTGACATCTCTAGTTTTGGATAACATGCTCAAATGGAAACAACATGTGCCAGATTTCAACAATGATAGACAAAGAAGGCACAGGAAATATAGAGCATAGATATGGCTCTTCAAATAAAACCACGGAATGTTCTAATCTATTAAGATCAAGAGACTTATAGCATGAAGACAACCCACTATATTGCATTGAAGCAAATTTAACAGAGTAAAGACATGCCCTATGTCTACAAAATAGAAAACAAATCCAAAACACATGATAGCACACAAGGGGTGTAATGACCGAGTAAAATCATCAATTTTAAATCTAGAATTAATTTAGATTTAAATAATAAATTTTCCTTGATAAATGGTATTTTGTATAATTACGATAAAATGTGAATTATTTATCAATAACATATGGGTCCATTATGAATATAAATTTTTTTATACAATGTTGAGTATTTTAAATGTACAAATTTTTTGAGTGAATTACTCAAAAAATTGTAAAATACTCTTAAAGTAATATTTAAGTCACATTAATTATAATTTTTGTGATATAAATTTATGAAGAAAGATATGTTAATTTAAGAAGAAAATTATGTCATAATTTCATATAGTATGGGAATTGTCCATTTACAAGTTAGCTTAACTGATGAGGATTTTGTATCGAGAATCCAATAGTTGTTGGAATACAGTGTAAAAAAACACACAAAAGTAAATGATATATAGTACAGTGTAATATACAGAAAAAATGTAAACAAAGATAGATTAAAATGCTATGATGGGAATTAGTCAGTATAGATAAAAAAATCAATCATTGTAATTTTATACTGTTAATGCAAATATCTCCTCAATTTTATATTGAAAGTATATGAAAAATACAGTGTAATATAAATTTATACTATGTAAAAGGTTGTGGGACCCACCATGGGACCCCCAAAAGGTAGACAAAAGGCCATATCTTCCCTCCTTTGGTGCATCGATTTTGGGCCTTACTTTTGGACAAAAATCTTTTCATTTTAGTCCTTATATGTGAGTCATCAAGCTTAGGTGTCCCTTTGTCAAAAAAAATCACATTTTGTTCTCATCATTTTCATGGAAACCTGGAACCAAAGTAACTTGTTTTCCTCCTCCAAAAACTAGCAGCCCCTCTTCATGAATCTCTCAAATATTTCTCAAAATTTTAACCTTCAATTAAGCTTTTAATCAAGATCAAGTGTTCTAGTGCAAAACTAGCTACTTTTTGAGTTAAAAATCTCAAGGTTTCCTTATGAGTTTTTGTGTTTCTTTCTTGAGTCTTGATGGTGTTAATGGAGGGATTTTGCTATGCTATATGTCAAGGAATTTTAGCCAAAACCAAGTCTTTGTGAGGAGGATCACAAGCTTGCAAAATAGTTACTAAAATTCAAAACCTTTTTTACTTTAAAGTTTATTATTTTTTTTTTCAAGGAAATTGGCTTGTGTTTATTCAAAAACAGACTATAACATGTTAAAAGAACTTTATGGCATGATTTTATGTTACATTTTATGTATGATTGTGAAGTTTGATGTTAGTAATTAGGGTTTTAAGAATTTAAAATCAAAGTTTGAAAAACTTTGCCTTTAAACAAAGTCTTGATGTAAATTCAAAGTGTGGTGATTTTGGTAGTTTTAGAGGCTGATTTATTTTTCAAGCAAAACATAGGATCTGCCCAAAATAGTGGGGTTAATAACTTTGAATGAACAAAGTTTTGTAAAATTCTAAAAGGACTAAATTGAAAAGATTATTTCAAACTTGACAGTTTTGAAAATGGCCAAAAACTCTTCTGTACAATCCAAATTTAAGAAAAGTTAAAACATGAAAGTTGTAGAACTTTTTGAAACTATTAAATATTTTAGATGGCTTGTAAAAATTCCGCTCGGTTTGTGCGTTATAGATTTTACGAGTTTTTAATCACAAAATTTTGAAATTTATGTTAAAAAGGAAAACATTTTGAAATTAAAGAATTTAACTCAGGGACTTTAGGTAGTTTTAATCCTTACAAAAAAAAAAAAAAAAAAAAAAGAGCCCAAATGTGTAAAATGGTCGGTTTTGGTCTTAGAGGCAAAATTGTCATTTTTCTCTATTACGGTCCAAAGCCATAAAATTTTGACAAATTGAATTTTTAACGAAAATCAATCTTTAGACTTCCATATAGCTTTAAATGTTGGCAAAATGTGAATTAATGAGTAAAACAGGTTCAAAACCATTTAGAAGACTTGATAGGGGCAAAATTGTCGTTTTCTTATTAAAACACTTCAAACGGACCTCAAAACATCCGAAATAGAAAAATGCCCTTAACAGGAATTATTTCCATAGCTCATTAAAGTCGGGTAAATGACAAGAAATGAAGAAAAGTTATAAGACGCTTGAGTTATGTAACTTACAAATTAACCAACAAATCACAAACTACGTATTTAACGTATAAATTTCATTGTCTACGTGCAGTCTGATAGTGAATAAGTTAGCTAATATCAAAATAAATTGTCCAAGCATAACACTTAAATGAATAGCAAAAAGAACGAGAATTTGAATAAGTGTAGTGCTAATTCCAAGTAAGTTTCAAACCCCACCTACATTGTAGAATCAAAGGTGTTTAAAAAAAATGTGTCAATATCATCATTTAATTAATTCCATCTATTATGCATTTATTTAAAGTTAGATAAGCATCATTTATAGTATGTCACCATAATAAATGAACTGGTAAAATCATACACTAGAAAAAAATAAGAAAAATAGGTGTCGCACTAACTCTTAATCGAAGGGGAGATTTAAAAAAAATGATATTATTATGATCTTGGTATTACGATGATCTTATGCATATGTTACAAACACTTGAGCCTATAGTTCAAGGAAAGATTAAGGAATGAATAATTAAAGTCCATAATTGAGTATAAATGGATCATGCATAAGAAGGAAAGTTAGTTTATGGGCTATGTTTAGACCTACAGAGCAATAGCTCACTAGTTTATTTTATACTATAGGAAATCTAGCCAAGAAGCCGAAATAGAATTACTATTGAGATGGTAATAACAAATGAGTAAAAGCATAGTCAAAGATATAGATACCGCTACAAGACTATATCCGTTGTGAATTATATGTTTTGAAGTATGTTATCTTAAAGGAAACTATTTAGTTACTATGATTTGTAATATAAATAGAACAAGTATTGTATATACTATTTGGAAAAAAAATGTGTTTATGAAAAAGGTTAATATATGTTAAAAGTATTTCTTTTGTAAAAGAAAAAAACGGTTGCCCTTTTCTATAATTAAATAAGGATAATGAAAATTAAAAAGAACATTAAGTAAAGGTTCGAAAAGTTAGATCATCACAAGTGGTAGATTCAACATAGTCTTTTTTTGAACAAAATAAAAACTAAAAAACAAGAAAGAAATTCTAAGCCACACAAATGGTGTCTTCGGTGACAAGATGTCCTTTGAGACTGAGGGGGATAAAGCAAACAACACTGCAAGCGATAAAAAGCCATCGATGAATCACCAAACACCCGTATTCGTGGGAGAGATGTGTTGTTAGCTCCAACATTACTAAGAACACATGCATCACCAGAAGAACCATGGTGCCAGGGGGAAAAAGGCTCCTGAGTTGTACTACGTTTGAGCTCCGACACACTAAAAATTGGCAATCGAAGGAGCAATGACCTCACCCCCAATCAAGCAATGAAACTTAGCCAAAACTCGACCTCGCACTCCACCACCATCAATAGACCCTCCATGCACACTAAGACCCCATAATTAGGGTCTGGAGCTTGATGAACCAGTCATAAGCAACGTTGGACTCCGGCCCTCCAAAGGAAGTTGAAAAGAAATGCAAGAAAGGAAATTAAAAATTTAGAGAGGAAACCCCAAGAGAGAGCAACTCTTTGGACCTACCGGTGCTCTAAAAATAAACGAAAACCAATTGTGGTAAATAAAAAATTTAGTGCCATGTCGCAAAACTAATTGTTTGATCATAAAGCGAATGATCCAGGAAATGGTGGTTTGGTTGTTAGCATAGGTATTTGAACCTTGGTTTTAAACTAAATAGTTGAAGCCTCTTAATTTTTCTTTAAATTTTATATATCACTTATAATAGTATGTTTAAAAAATTAAAAAAAAGAACAAAAAACCATAGCTATTACTTGTAAACTATTAGGTTACTACTTACAAACTACTAGATTCCTATAGGTAAAATGCTAGTTTATTATCCCTCAAAGCAAATAGAAACTGAATGCTAAATACAAACTAGTACCCCTAAAATTTTTTTATGCAGGGTACAGTGTTCGGTTCTACATTTCAAAAATCAATCATTCCAAGGTTGTCAATTATAACTCTCCTTAGAGCTTCTTCTTTTTTCATTTAATAATTTTTTTAAAACTAAACTTTTCTAGCAAGTGCATATTAAATATGTAAAATTTTTTAATTTGTGAATTTAATTTTATTTTAAAGTAATTTTCTTCTTGATTTATTACTTGTTAAAATAAACTCATTTTTTATTGGAATTAGTTAGAGAAAAAATTATTTAGAGGACATATGAAAAGATAGAATGTGATAGGTTAAATAGAGACATTTTATAAAAAATGCAAGACAATTAGAAAGAAAAGCGTTTATAAAGATTATTTTTCTAAAACTTTTACTTTAAATGACCATAGGAAAAATACTTAAGTAGGGAGCACACTTAAGAAAAGTTATTTCAATATAGATAATTCAAAAAAGTGATAATTTATAAATAAATAAAATAGGAGATGAATCAAAATACATATGTCAATCAAAATGTTTTTTTTTTTTTTATTGTTGTATATGTGCATATGAGAAAACAAGTTGAGAGGGTTATGTGAACAATGTTTAAGTAGGTTAATGTTTTTTAAAAAGAATTTACAGTGAGGCACTTAAAAAAATATTTGAGAATCACTAGAGACGTCAAAAAGAATCGAGCCTAGTGGGTCGGCACCAGCATGGCATGTTAAAAAGCAAGTACGACATGGCACGACATGATTATTAAATGAGCCTAGTCCATCCCGCTTATTAAATTGGTTGGGCTTGGTGTAACTTTTAAGCATGAAGCATATTAAGGCATGACATGGCAAGGGCCCGGCAAGAGCAGAAGCACGAGCACATTAAAAGCACAATTGGGGTCTAATTATAAGTACGATTAAAATATACAGTTTAAAACTAATTTTACTAATATATTTTATATTTTATAATTTTTTTATAAAGAATTTCTAAATTCCTAATAGATTTGATTAAAAAAGAAAAAAGATCACATAGATTCTTTGTTGTTGGTAAATTATCAATTGCCAATATATACTTACCCTCTTTGATTTATATGAAAAAACTAAATAATGAAAACTATACCGTACAAGATTCTATAGTATTGTTGTCCTCAAAAAAAGATTTTTTTAATCAATAATGCACTTTTTTGTTACAACTTAGTGTTTTTATTTTATTTTATTTATTTTTGTAAATTTAACATTAGATAGGAGAAAAACACATTAAGAGCTAAAAGTATAACAAAAAGCACAAACATCGATGAGGGCACGAGCACGGCTCAAGCACTTTATAGACACGGCCCGTTAATAAATGGGCCATGGGCTAGGCTTGACGTCACAGAAATTAACTGAGTCGGGCCTAGCATAGCACAATGAACAAATGGGCAGGTCTAGGCACGCACGATGCATGCTTGGGCCTAAATTAAATGGGTTGGGCCGAACAGGACCAACCCATTTGACATCCCTACGAATCACTTTCAATATAACAAGAATCCAACAAATAAAAAATAAAAGGGGACACATTTGGAAAAAGTTTTGACAAAGTCAAATTAAAGAAAGTTATTTAGATGAGGCACATTTAATAATAAAAGATGTAATTATAACACATTTTAGAGAAAAAAGCTTTTAATGAAATAAGTTAGACTATAAATTATTTAGGAAGTGTTTATGAGAAATAATATTTGAATGGATGTAAGAAAATGTTCAAATAAAGACACATTTGAGAAAAATTATTAAAGTCAGGCACTAAAAAGAAATTAGAATGGCATATTTCTAGCGGTATCATTTCAAAGTACCATAAAATGACACTTGAGGCAAATCTAGGAAAGGTGAGGAAAACAACAAGACACAATTAAAATATAAGATTGTCAAAATAAATAAAAAGTAAATGGACTAAAACACATTTTAATTAATCCCCTTATTTTGGTTAAATATTATATGTGGTAATAACATAAAAATACCTTGAAATTTCAACTTTTTTCTTAATTTATCCTCTATTTTTTTTTTTTAATTATTCGAGGGCATTTTTTACATTTGACAAATATGTTTCTATTTTATTCCTAACATAATTTTTTAAGCAAAAAATAGAACAAAAATACAAAAATGTCACTAAATACTTTTGGAAAAACGTTCGAGAAAACGTTAAAAATCATAAAAGACCTCATTTTTAAAAGGCAATAGATTCATTAACAATTACATTTTTAAAGAAAAATATAAAAGTTTTCTTAAAATATTTTTCAGAGACTATTTTTCGGTATTCTTGTTGTTCCACTTCATGTTTTTTGTTCAAAATAGTGCAAAAGGGGGAAATTGAAACACACACACATATATATTTTTAAATTCAAACGATATCTTTTTAGTTTCTAAAAATAGAACGATAAAATACATTTGAGTAGGTTTAAGTTCCCTCATAGACACTAATGAAAATTGTATAAAAGGAAAATTAAAAAAAAAGTAAAAAAATCAATAAAATAGAATTATGCATCTTTCTCCCCACATGGATCAACAGTAGATAGAACAGGGAGGTGGATATCGAAGTAGGGGAAATGAGGAGGTCATAGTGGTAGGGCTACTTCGATTGCCCGATAGGGTAGCCAAGACGAGGTTAATTTCGTTGTCTATACATTGGGTCATTGTCCGGGGAGGCGTATTGCAAAGGCACATGAGTTGATATTTCCTTAATTTTTTTAAGGTTTTTATTTATAGTATGAATTAGGATTCTTTCATAGCTGATGAAAATAGCTGCTTCTCTTCTGTCCACTAATTGCATTTGCGGATATCTTCTTTGCAGGAGTGGTGCTTTGGGAAAGAAGTTAGAAAGGGCTAAGTGGCATATGCCATTAACAGACCGTCTGGATCGCATTCATGAGGAGAGGAATCGACTTGAGAATGAGGACGAGATTAATCCACTGCAGCTGGGGTTGCAAGAGAGGCTGCATTATTTGCAACGACAAATCTCTACATTTAATAAAGAGATTGAAGATAATCGGGTTAAGGGTAAAGGTCGTTTCATCAAACACACTATTCATTAACTCCTTTTAAATGAACTACTCCCCTCCGCAAAGATAGCTAGGGAAAAGTTAGATAATAATAATAATTTTTTTTATTATTTTTTTCATTTATTTTTAATAATTTTTCTTTCTTTCACATGTTAATTAGGGTTTGAAAGTGAAATTAAATCCTTCAAGCCAAAATCGCCCTTCATTAATGCATTTTGAACATGCCATATTAACCATTATATTAATATATATATAAATATATATATATATATACACACACATATGTATGTATGGATATGCGTGTTTTGAACACTCTTATTTAGTTTAGACAATGCCTTCGTTTTGAGGGCACGTGGTTTTTCCGCATGATGTCGTTTATTAAGGTTAATGTTGTCTTCCTGTTTGATGTCGTTTTTGCGTGGTTGTCTTTTCCACGTGTTGTAAGATAGCATATGTCCCAAGACCGCTGCCGTTCTACGATGTCTTTCGTTCAGCTGATGTCTTTTCTTATTGTTGTTATCTTTTGTAAGGTTTTTGTCGTCTTTTTCAAGTTCTTGTCGTTGAAAAATGTAGTGTCGTTTTTGAAATTTTAGTCGTTCTCCAGCCAGAAAGATTGTGAAAGTCAACATCCTCAATGAATCCAAATTCTTTGATTCCAGTCTAGGCCTGCCGTTGTTTTTGGGCAAATGAATGTCAGGATTTTTGTCATTCATCAAGCTTAATAAGTAGTGTTTCAACCCCCTTCAAAGTCCAAACACCATTAATTGAAAGGGTGGTGGGAAAGTTGGTTAGAACCACTTTTACTGTAACATGTGAGAGCTTTATACTGTAGCATTTTTTTTTTATTGTTACTGTAGCATGTGAGAGTTTTATACTATTCATAATTAAATTTGTGATGGAAAACGTGGTTTCCACTACTCAGAAAAATAGCCGGTAAGCTTGTTTGAGGTGAATCTTCAACTTGGATGTGGTCATAAGCTTGATTGAAATGAATCTTCAATTTTTGGATGTGGTCAAATACGTGGCATAGAAATTGTTAAAAATGACAATTTTAAAATATACAATTAGCAAAATAACCTTAATCATTTTTACATTAAACGATCATACGGTTGCGTGGGGAGTGTTATGAGATTACGCGGGACCGTTTCAAAATTATTTTACAAAACAAAATTTTTAAAAAAGTCATTTTGCTGATAAATTTTTTTATTAGTCTAATTTTATAAATGTCTCGTGGTGCCCATGTACTCGTCCTATAAACCAATCTGGACTCCATTCTCATGCGTTCCAAAAATCGCAAATTGTATCTAATTAACCATACTAGTCTAAGAAAAAAGGAATCTAGTTAACTTTCATCGAATGCAAATTACCATTTTCAGTGCATACACCTTACCATTTTTTGTTTTGTTTTGTTTTTGTTTTTGCTTTTGTTTTTGTTTTGTTTTTTTTTGTTTTTTGTTTTTTTTTGTTTTGGTTTTGGAGGTGGCCATATAGGGCAGAAGATGCTTGATGTTGCACAGTGGTCGTTTTCCAATATTTTTGAACTCTTCCTTCAAAAAGACAAAACACACACACACACACGCGATCTCATTGGTGATGTAAAGTAAGATATTATAATATAAACTTTAGGGTTACTATTTATTAGTCAAGTTACCTTTCAATTACTATTATATATTTCACGTAAAATTAAAGATGAACGATTTGGTTCAGTTATGTGAAGGTTGAAAATAAAATTTTCCCATGCTGTTGAATTTCATGTTTTATCCAAAAACATATTCATTTTTCATCATTGGGAAAACAAATAGATTCCTTCAAAAAAAAAAAAAAGATCTTCAAAATATATATATATTTGTATGCATCCTATTAAGTATTGATTAACAGAATCAAATGGGATTTTTAATTTATCTGACAAAAGCCAGCTAGTAAGGCTTAATAGAGTCAAAAAGTTACACATGATTTTTTTTTTTTTTTTAAATGCCGCGACTAGATCTCCTTAAGCAAAACATGCAAGTTTTCTCAGATTTTCACACTGCAATATTAAAGCCTCTAAAGGTGGTTAATAATTTAAGCACATTTTATTAATCAAGGTTGATTTCCAAATGACAAATAAGCAAATTCGGGTTCGAGAAAGTTATGAAGAATGTTAAAGTAAAAACAGAAAATCTCAACCAGTTAATCCTAAACGGGTTAGTCGAATTTCGTATTTCGAGGTACTTAAGTAAAAGTTTGTTTAATATTAATCCATCAAGATCATGATCAAGAACATGCAATGGTAATCCCTATTTTTGGATTCACGTGGTCAGTCACATGAGTCTAATTTTTGTTTAATATTATCCCTGCCTTCAAAATGCAGTCAAGTCAGAAGTAGTAGCTAGTACTAGTAGTCAAATTAAAAATCACATGCACAAGCGGCTTCCAAGTCCCACCCTAGCAAACAAAAAGCAACAAAATTAAGTTCTTAATAAATTACTATGGTATTAATGATTAATTAGCAGATAAATAAATAGTATTAGTATGTTATGATTAACTATAGCCGCTAGTGATTTGTACACACTTGAAAAGCTTTAAACTATTTTGAAGAGCTTGTTTGTCCAAGCCCTTTATGTATAATTAAGAGTGAGATTATTAATTTTTGGATATCAATTGAACGGACACATCTTTACAAATATGATCATAGGCTTTTACATGTATGTACAAACTAGTCTTTGACATATTTGTAGCAAAAAAAAAAAAAAATCTAACATCCCTTAATTGATCAAAATTTGAAGCAAATACTAACATTACTTGTTATTATAGGTGTAGTTTTGGGTCATCAAATCAAATAGAATGATACTTAGATTATTACCAAGTTGATAACCAATTTAAGTTTCACTGTTGATGCCTGAGACCAGCACAACACAATGTACAGGGGTGCACGATGGTTTGGTTCCGTATTCTGCCCCACTCCGCCTGGTCTGGTCAGATCTGTAAGAGAAAAAAAGACCTCAAAGTAAGGGGACATCAGTGTGGTATCTGTCAAAGGCACTTCGATGTTCAAGTCAATGTTTTGATTGGGAAGAGCAAGAGGAGAGACAGAGTAGACAAGGGAAGAATGCGCATACCTTTTGGTGGAGACGATGCTACTATTTATAGAGTTTACTTTAGATTTGAGTGTAGACTGGGCTTGGCTCGTGATCCGGGTTTGCTATGGTACAAAGCCTAGGTGGCCAATGACAGTTGTTATGATCTCTAGAGAAGGAGGATTGCCTAACGGAAGGCTAAGATGATGCCACACGATGGTATTTAGGTATGATTTACTATTGTGTGATTTAGTCTAGATCCGATCACTTTGCCAGTATCATAAGGTTGTTCTTCATAATTACTTTGGCTAGGTTGGATTGATTTGGTTAGACTGATCTTGGTCAGACTAGACCTGGTCGAAGGGATCCTAGTCGGATGGATCCTAGTCAGACTGATCCTGGTCGGATTGATCTTGGTTGGATTGGACCTGATCAGATGGATCCTAGTTGGACTAATCCTAGTCAAACTGATCCTGGTCAGAGTGATCTAGGTCGGACGGATCCTGGTTAGACCTTGGTTGGACCTAATGGACTTATTTAGTGGTCTTACTTAATGGACTTGTTTAGTGGTCTTCCCATCTTTCCTTATTGGATTGACCTTCTCGGCCTAGTCGATGGCCTTCTCCGATTGGTCTTCTTAGCCTTCTCAAATTCATATTCTCGATCTACATAGTGACTTTTTTGGATTGGTCTTCTAGGCCTTCGCAGATTGGTCTTCTTGGCCATCCTTCTTGGTTTACTGGTGACCTTCTCTAATTGGCCTTCTCGGATTAGTCTTCTTAGCCATCCTTCTCGACCTACTTGGTGACCTTCTCAAATTGGTCTTTTAGGCCTTTTCGGATTAGTCTTCTCAGCCTACGTGGTGACCTTCTCAGATTGGTCTCCTTAGCCTTCTTATATTGATCTTCTCGGCCATCCTTCTTGGCCTATTTGGTGGGCTTCTCTGATTAATCTTCTAGGCCTTCTCTAATTGGTCTGCTTAGCCATATTTCTCGGCCTACTTGGTTGGGCACTTGATTTCAAGGGGCATGAATTTCAGATGGTCTTCCCATCGTGAAAAATTCCTCCTACAATGGTAGCCCCTTATGACTTTGGTTCTGGGGGTCATTAACACCAAAGTCTTGATGTAGTCGGAATATATGTTTTTTGTGGGTCTTTCTAGATAATTAATCTTGGGCATGGTTGGCCGTAGCCGGGACTTGTCTTCTATGGTCAGCCATAGCCTTCTTGGACTTGGTCGGAATCTTTGTCTGGTCTAAGGTCTCTTGGTTGCAGTGACCTTTTTGGACTTTCGTTCTAGACCTCGTTGGCCGTAGCTAGGACCTCGTGTTCTCTGGTCGGTCAAAGCCTTTCTGGACCTGATCAGACTCTTCGACATACCTAAGGCCCCTTGATTAGTTGAGCCTTTTTGGACTCTTCATCCTCAACCTGGTTCATTGTAGCCAGGACTTGGTCTTCTTTGGTTGGTTGTAACCTTTCATGGACTTGGTCGGACTCTTCGTTGAACTTGAAGTCTCTTGGTTGGCCATACCTTTTTTGCATTCTTTGTCCTATACTTGGTTGGCTGTAGCCGGCGTTAGGATTGGTGCGTATAAAGTATGTCATTTTATTCCAATTGGACATTATGAGAAATAAAGTATTGCATTATCAATAAATAATATTCCTTATTGTTCTCCATAATATATATACATATATGTTGATATATATATATATATATATATATATATATGAGTATGAAAATATCATAAAGGTTTCAATACTTGTGAAAGTCCATAATCATGTGTATAAAGTGTTTATAACACAGAGGACATGATTACATGTACTTACTATAAACATTGGTTTACAAGTAGTAGATAAAGCCGAACACTTTATCTTGCTTAAGATTATGGATGTTGTCTATTCCCAATTTGGCGAAATAATCTTATCCGGATTATAGTAATGGTGATTACTAAATAGAGACATCAGTGTATTTGGAATATATTAAACCTAGACCAAGAATTTAATTTCTTGTGTAATTCCATAACGAAAAATTAGAATTCTATCCATTTGATCATTTTATGGATCTTACCTTAATCATGAAGTGATTAGTGGACTCACATCTATTTACTATATCTTTTGATTGGCAATAAGTGAGATCTGTAACATCTATGATTTCTACCTTAGTTTATTGGAGACATAATAATATAGGTAGTGGGAATCTTACTCATAACTATTGAATCCACAACTCCTACAAGATAGGATGTTAAGATAATATTCCATGTGTATTAATTCAGGAACTTAGATGTACAGATCTCGCTATCTGATATGGGATATCAAATATTACCCAAATCCTCCTTTATGATTTGTTCATAAAAAGGTCATCTATTAGAGAATTAACAGAGCTCATGAACAAATATGTAATTAGAGATGTCATATAGAAAACTATAAATCTAGCTCTGATTATGAATATTATTGTGCAGGGTATTATTACATGACAAATGATTATATCAAGGGATAACTTTGTTGACGACATTCAATGTTTAAGGTGCCTTATAATTTTGTATATAATTTAAGAGTGTAACCTCGGTTTTTGATAGTGGTGTAAACCAGAGTTAATAATTATTATTAATTTAATCATGAGATAATTAAATTATAAATAATTATTGGAGCTTAAAATTATATATGTTCATTGGGTCCCTTTGCTAGCTTCACAACATTTTTTCAGATGGATCAATAGAAATTTTCTTAGATTAATTTTGTCAACAGGAGCAAAATTGTAATTTCACACAATAGTCTACTAGGAGTGTGTATGGCGCCATACACTAGAGCTCTAGGAGTACAAGGTGGTGCCACATCTATGATTAAGTTTCAAATAGATCATGTGATTTTTATGTAATCTATTTGTTATTTTATAGCAAATAAAAATATTTTTCAAGAGTTGAAATAGATTTTACAGATAATTATTTGAATTATGAGATAATTTATATAATTGGAAAGAATGGAAGATATTTATTTTAAAAGTTAAAATAAATAAAATCTCAGTTTGAACCAAAATCGAATCTTGAACAAATTATAGATGGATAAAGAATCATACTAAATTAGGTAGTTAGGACACGTGTCATTCTTCTATTGAAGAATAACATATCACGCCAACCTCCTTAGTAGTGGCATGATTCTCTCCAAGAAAATATATCTAGAGATTTCGTTCTAACCACCTAGCTAGTGTATCTATAAATAGGCCTTGGAGGTTTTATTTACAATGAGACTTTTCTATGCCTTTGATCTAGTGTTTTTTAGCTCTCCCCTTTAGAATGTAAAGAACCTCTACCGAGAAGAAGGTTGGAAGAAGTTATTGTAGAGATAATCCAAGAGATCTCACCGGTGCCTACACACCAGTTGATCTAGAAGGGGAGAATAGCAAGGAAAATCTAAAGGTTTTGTAACGCTTGATCATCTAAAGCTATTGTCAAATCGTAAGTTTGGTGTTTACTTAATTATTTGTATGTAGCATCATGGGATAGATTTTGAAAATTTATAAGAAATTTTAAAACACTATTCTACCCCATTTTACATATTTCCAAGCCCATAACCCAACATCCAGGACCTGGTCATCTCTGGTCTGTCGTAGCCTTCTTTGACTTGGTTAGACTCTTCGTCTGACCTGAGGTCTCTTGGTTAATCGTAATATTTTTGGACTTTTCATCCTGGATCTGGTTGGCTATAGCTAAGACCTGGTATTCTCTGGTTGGCTGTAGCCTTCTTGAACCTAGTTGATCTTTTCGTCTGATCTAAGGTCTCTTGGTTGACCATAGCCTTTTTGGACTTTTCGTCCTAGGCCTAGTTGGCCATAGCCAAGATCTAGTCTTCTTTAGTCGAATGTGGCCTTTCTAAACCTGGTCAGACTCTTCGTCAGTCCTGAGGCCTTTTGGTTAGTCGTAGCCTTTTTTGACTCTTCGTCATAGACCTGATTGGTCGTAGCTAGGGCCTGGTTTTCTTTGGTTAGCTGTAACATTTTTTGAATTGGTCAAACTTTTCATTGAACCTGAGGTCTCTTGGATGGCTATAGGCTTTTTGAACTTTTTGTTCTAGATCTAGTTGGCCTTAGCTAGATCTGGTCTTCTTTGGTCAGCCGTAGCGATCTTAGACCTAATCAGACTCTTCGTCTAACCTGTGGTCCCTTGGTTGGTTGTAGCCTTTTTGGACTCTTCATTCTGGACCTAGTTGATCATAACCAAGACTTGGTCTTCTCTAGTAAGCCATAGCCTTCTTGACCCTAGTCGGACTCTGTGTTTGACCTGAGGTCTCTTAGTTGGCTGTAGCTTTTTTGGACTGTTCATCTTGGGCATAGTTGGCCATAGTTAGGATTTGGTCTTCTCTGGTTAGCCGTAGCCTTTCTAGACCGGGTTAGACTCTTTGTCAAACAAGGTCTCTTGGTTGGTCATAGCCTTTTGGACTTTTCATCCTGGACCTGATTGTTTATAGCTAGGACCTGGTCTTCTCTGGTTGGCTGTAGAATTCTTGGACCTAGTCAGACTCTAACATGAGGTCTCTTGGTTGGCAGTAGCATTTTTGGACTCGTTGTCCTAGACTTGGTTGGCTATAGCTAGGACTTGGTCTTTTTTGGTTGGTCTTAGCCTTCTTGAACTTGGTCGTACTCTTCGTCGAACCTAGGTCTCTTGGTTAGCCATAGCATTTTTGGACTCTTCGTCTTGGGACATAGCTAGGACTTGGTGTTCTCTGGCCAGCCGTAGCCTTTTTGGACTTGGTCAAACTCTTCTTCAGACTTGAGGACTCTTGGTTAGCTGTATCTTTTTTGGAATCTTCGTCCTAAACCTGGTTGGTCTTAGTTAGGACCTGGTCTAATCTGGTTATTCATAATCTTTTATGGACCTAGTCAGACTCTTCCTCGAACCTGAGGTCTCTTGGTTGGCCATAGCTTTTTTGGACTCTTCGTCCTAGACTTGGTCGGCCATAGCCAAGACCTATGGTCGAACCTAATGGACCTAGTCAGACCTGGTGAGCCTATGGTCGGACTGGGTGAACCTGTTTGGACCTGCTAGACCTGATCAGATGTGTGGTCCTAGTCCGACGTGTGGTCCACTTGTTGGATCCCTAACACTTTGTCCTGGACGTGTGGTCCATTTTTAGACTCTTTATCCTGGGCTTGGTTGGCCATAGCTAGGACCTGGTGTTCTCTGGTCAACCATAGCCTTTTTGGACCTGATCAAACTCTTCTTTAGACTGAAGGCCTCTTGGTTACCTATATCCTTTTTGGACTCTTCATCCTAAACCTGGTTGACCGTAGTCGGGACCTGGTCTAATTTGGTTTGTCATAATCTTTTGTGGACCTAGTCAGACTCTTCCTCGAACCTAAGGTCTCTTGGTTGGCCGTAGCTTTTTTGAACTCTTCATCCTAGACGTGGTTGGCCATAGCCAGGACCTGTGGTCGGACCTAATGGACCTAGTCAGACCTGGTGAACCTATGGTCAGACTTGGTGGACCTAGTTGGACCTAATTAGATATGTGGTCCTAGTTGGATGTATGGTTCACTTATTAGGTCCCTGACACTTTGTCCTGGACGTGTGGTCCATTTTTTGAACTCTTTCTCCTAGGCTTGGTTGGCCATAGCTAGGACCTGGTGTTCTTTGGTTAGCCGTAGCCTTTTTGGACCTAGTTAGACCTTTTTTTAGACTTGAGGCCTCTTGGTTAGCTGTGTCCTTTTTGGACTCTTTGTCCTAAACCTAGTTGGCTGTAATCGGGATCTGGTCTAATCTGGTTGGTCATAATCTTTTGTGGACCTAGTCAGACTCTTCCTAGAACCTTAGGTCTCTTGGTTGGCCGTAGCTTTTTTGGACACTTTGTCCTAGACCTGATCAGCCGTAGCCAGGACCTGTGGTTGAACCTAATGAACCTAGTTAGACCTGGTGAACCTATGGTCGGACTTAGTGGACCTGGTTGGACTTGTTGGACCTGATCAGATGTGTGGTCCTAGTCGGACGTGTGGTCCACTTATTGGGTCCTTGACACTTTGTTAGGTGAACTTCTTGTCTATTTATCTTTTGACTTTCCTAGGAATAGTTAGGGGGAAAGATGAGATTGGAAAGGTGTGGTGCCTTTCTACTAGCGCCAAAGGTTGATGCTTGAGACTGACATAACACTATGTGTGGGGGCACACGATAGTCGGGTTCCCTATTCTACCTGGCCCCAACTGGTTTGGTCAAATCTGTAAGAGAAAAAAAGACCTAAGAGTAAGGGGACATCTGTGTAGTGTTTGCCAAAGGCACTCCGATGTACAAGTTAGTATTTTGATTGGGAAAAGCAAGGGGAAAGGCAGAGTAGGTAAGGGAAGAATGCCCACATCTTTTTGGTGGAGATGATGCTCTTATTTATAGACTTTAGCTTGGATTTAAGTGTGGACAAGGATTGGCCCGTGATCTAGGTTTGCTATGGTATGGAGCCTAAGTGGTCAATGACAGTTGTCACGATTTTCAGAGAAGGAGGATCACCCAACTGAAGGCTGAGATGGTGCCACGTGGTGGTATTTGGGTATGATCTACTCCTGTGTGATCTGGTCAAGATCCGACCACCTTGCTAGTATCACAAGGTTGTTCTTCATGGTTGCATTGGCCAGGTTGGATTGATTTGGTTAGACTAATCTTGGTCAGACTAGACCTAGTCAGATGGATCTTGGTTGAACAAATCCTAGTCAGATTGATACTGGTCGGATGGATTTTGGTAGGACTGGACCTAGTTGGACGAATCCTAGTTAGAGTGATCCTGGTCAGATTGATTCTAGCTAGACGGATCTTGGTCAGACCTTGGTTGGACCTGATGGACTTATTTGTTGGTCTTCTCGTCCTATGTTGTTGGATTAACCTTCTTGGCCTAGTCGATGGCCTTCCCGAAGTGGTTTCTTTGGCCTTCTCAGATTGGTCTTCTTGGCCTACAGGGTGACCTTCTCGGGTTGGTCTTCTAGGCCTTCTTGGATTGGTCTTCTTGGTCGTCCTTCTGGACCTACTTGGTGGCCTTCTCGGATTGGTCTTCTTAGCCTTCTCGGATTGGTCTTCTCGGCCATCCTTCTCGGCCTACTTGGTGTCCTTCTCGGAATAGTCTTCTCAGCCTACTTGGTGACTTTCTCTGATTGATCTCCTTAGCCTTCTTGGATTGGTCTTCTCAGCCATCCTTCTCGGCCTATTTGGTGACATTTTTCATATTGGTCTTTTAGGCTTTCTCGGCCTACTTAGTTGGACGCTTTGTTTAAAGAGGGTATAGATTTTAGATGATCTTCTCATCATAAAAATTCCCCCCACAACATTCACTAATGTGTATAATTATCTTAAATATTATTTATCAGTTGTATATTTAAAAAAGTAATTGTCTCATTATTTAATATCTAAAAATTGATCAAAAAATGAGACGATAACATTAAAAAATTCTTTGATAGTTAGCGGCAGAACACAATTTTTTTTAACAAATATCAAATTTTAAAAAGATTCTATAAAATATTTGTCATATAATCCTGGTTTAATCAAACAACTAAAAATTATAAAATTTAATTTAACACTTAAAAAACTGCGACCTACATTTTTTCTCATCCCATACTATAGAATCCTTCTCTCCCATACAATATTTCCTTTTTATAACATTCAATTCCACTAAAAATCATATTAATTATTGAACTTACCGAATTAACTTAGATCAACTTTGCTCAATTACCAACGTTAGCTGACTCATATCAAACAGAGCAAATCTTTGCTTCACCAAATTGTGTATAACCAAATCCTAATTAGAGCAACTCACAATTAAATTTATTTATTTGTTTGTTTTTTTTTTCTTGACAAAAATGCAGTCATACTAATCACTAAAAGCAAAAAAATTACAACAACATAAAGCTCTTACATTTACAGTTCTAACTACTGTACCTAACACTACATTAGATTTTTTTTTTTATGGTAAACTTATTTATCAGTTCTTATGCTAGGCTTGCTAGCTAATTTTATATAGAGATCGATATTTAACAATTTGTACATAGAGACTAGCTAGATTGGAGAATTAATTTTTGTTTTGTCAATTTGTAACTTTGTATGTTTACTTGGTTAATGATCAAATCAGGCAAATATTAATGTATGTTTTATCAAATTTTCTCCTAGCGAGTAAAAAAAAAAACACACACACACATATTTATAGATGTATCATGCATGTCATACTAGTTATACTAATTTTCTGGTTCCTATGCCTATATATCATGGTTCTTCATCTTGTTAATGTGAGAAACACCATGATTAATTTTTGATTAGTTACTAATTAGAAGGCTTGTTACTTGTGATTTGAACCAAAATGTGATGTGGGAAAGTGGTTTATAATGGTTTGTCAAGTAACTAATTGCTACATCACGTGGAAATAATTTATCGTAAATAAAAATAAAAACTGTATTCCTTTTTTTTTTTTTTCACTTAAAAACAAATGACTATGGGTTTCTGGGATGCATTGAAAAACGGAAGCAATATTATTGAAAATGTGGCAGTCCTAGTGGACGACGGTGAAAATGAAGGAGATCAAAAAAGTGCTAATCATGGTGGTTTTGGTATCCTAGGCCTAGCTAGTGAGGGAATACTTCTAATTTCAATATTTTCAGGTGATAAAAATTTTGAATAATCTCACTCTCATGATGTGTATTCATCTTTCTCAACGAACCGATTACTAAATACTACGTTCTTTTATTTAAATTATAACTAGTAGGGCGTTTGATTCAGATTTTGGGAGAGAACAATATAAAAAAACAGAGAACTATTTGGGTTTGTTTGATGCATGGGTTTAGAATGGTGTGGTTTAGAACCAGTTGGTGTGTAAGTTTTAAATCATAAAGGCAATTTTAAACTATGGAGCCGGTTCAAAATTATGTTTGGTTGAGTAATAACTGAGGCAGTTTTAAACCATAAAGATGGTATTAAACCGGCCAAAACACCTAAAATTTAAACTTTGTCTCTCTTCTCATTTTAAACCATCATTCTTGAATTAAATCTTATATTCTAAACGTCAGTTCAAAACCATCGTTTAAACCACACAGTTTAAAATCCATAGTTTAAACCATACAGTTCTAAATCATACTATTTTAAACCAGCGCACCAAACAAAATGGTTAAACTGTGGATTCTAAACAGTGTGGTTAAACAGTGGTTTTGAACGGGTGTTTGGAATGTAAAAGTTTAAAATGAGAACAAAACATCACATCAAGTTTAAAATAAAAACTAGTGTTTGAAAAACTATAGTTTATAAAAAAAAAACCAGAATAGAAATAGTTTTTACTATAAAAAATGGTTCAAACCATGTGAACTTAAGAGGGGATAAAGTGTTGATGTTTTGGTCGGTTTAAACTTCCTCTATTATTTGAACTGGTTTTAGTTATAACTCCATCAAATGTTAGTACTTTAAACCACTTTCATAGTTTGAACTAGCTTAAACTATTTTGAACTTACAGGTTAAAAATGTAGCTGCAGCTTTCCAAACGCTTTCGCCAACCAAATGGGAAGATAACAAATTATTTTCCATCTGGTCTATATTCCAGCATTACAATATTTTCACGTCAAGCCAACAGCTCAAAGTCAATATACTTTTGAAAAGCCAATAATTTCTAGAGAAAACAAGAGCCTAAACTATATAAACATATTACCAATTTATTCTCATATTATACAAGTTTGATACATATGAGCCATGTATATATGTATATAAAATTTATTCAAAAGGGCTTTTTCTATATATGGTCTAATGCATTTTCTCGGCTTCCAAACATTTTGACCAGTCGGATACAAAGCGCAAGCGATGATGTTGCTGGTGCCCATGCTTGGGATTGCCCCATGTTGGCAATAAGAGGCAGCATGGAAAGTGAGGAGTGCACGTTGCATTGTCGGCTAGCATGGTGTTGGTTTGTATGCCATGCGCGTTTTAGGTATAATAAAAAGGTTGTCCTTACAACCCCAATATATATACATACCCCACTCTTTGAAAGCTCGGTTAGAACTAAAAAAATAAATTAAAATCATAATTTATAGTTAAAACTTATATTTAGTAAATTTATCAAAGTGTTAGTATGAACTAAAAGTAGCTCTAACTGTTGTTTTATTCGAAACAAAAAATACTTCTAACTACAGAGACTTGGTTCTAACCGATATTGAACCAAATCAGAGTTTTGATTAGAATTGAAATTATTAGTTGCAACCACACAGGCCATACAATATCTATGCATATAGATTCAAACGACCGTACACATGGTAGGATTTGTATAATTTACGCTGATTCCAGTGGTTTTTTTTTCCTTTCTTTTTTTTTAAGTTATTACTTTTTTTTCCCGTTTTGAATTGTTCAAAAAATTTTGTAACCAGAACTTGCATGATTACCAGGTTACGATACTTTTTCCAAGTGATCGGGTATTTGGAGAAAAAGAGAAAATATGTCGGTGGAAGGTAATATGTCACCGTCGGTCATTTAATTAGCAGATTGTTTAAAGGGATAGAAAGGTAAGAACCGTTTGCTAGCATTTTGGGACTGTTTTGTCAAAGTTTTCTGAGTTGAATCAGCCCAAAATTTTTGAAAAGTGAGGTTACAATTGAAATTTTTAAATTAAAAATTATAGCATTGAGCATTATAGTTTATTATTTATGATTATTGTCGGATGTAAAAACTTTACACACGATAGCAATTACAAATTTTTGTTAAGATTAATCTTGCCAAACATTCTAGAGTTGACCTCTTATGGCAACACTTTAGTCCAAAAATCATTAGAATGAATAATTTTTAGGGGTTCTATTCGCACCATTACTTAACTATTTACCCCTTTGTAAATAAATTTTCATATTACTGAAAAACATTTAATAAAATGAAAAACATAACAATTATAAAGAACCTAATTACATAATTAAATTCATTTTAATAAATAGAACTAACGATACATTTTTTTTCACACATGCCTATATATAACAAAAAACTCTAATTTTCACCCTTCAATAACTATTTCAAAAAATTATATGAAGGTACATTAATTTTTTTTATTCACTACAATTATTCCTCTATCTTTTTTGTTAACTGCCAAAAGAAATACAAGAATATATCAAAATAGGCTACATTGAAAGCAACAACTTTGCACAATTTTTTAATTTTTTCGTTTGTTTTCTTTTTTCTATTTGTGTTATATAATTTTGTTTTCTTTATTTTTTTTCTATCTTTTGAGTTGCTAATATCATTTGGTAGGAATGTATATAACTTTTAAATTAAATGTTTTCTTGAAAATATTTCCTGCCTAAAGCTTCAAAAAAGAAAACAAAAAACAAAAAAAATAAAGAAAAATAAAAAGGGAATATTAAAATACTAAAAAAAGGTGCATACAAAAAGAAAAATGAAGTGAAAGAAGTAATAATCTTAAGGGTAATGATGAAACTACAGGTGGGCGTAATAAGTAAATTTAGTTATTTCAAAAATTATAAATGGGTATATTTAAAAAGAGGATGCAAAGAGACAAGAAGGAATGTAAACATAACCATCCTAATTTTTAATTTTACAATAGACTACTATGTGTTATATGAAGCATGCCTAATTGATTTTTTTTTTAATTTTTTATTTTTAAAGGAAAATAATTTATTAAAAAAAGCTAAACTATGCCAAGATACAACCAAAGGTCCGAAGACTAAGACCAAGGTTTATAAGCAAACTCAGAAAACCTAGTCGGGGATTCGTGGTCTGAACTACAAAGCTAAAAAATCCTTACCCCTACACGGAGCTAAACTCCTATAATCGATGGTCCCAACAACCACACAAAAGAGCCACATCTTTATCGTAACCTAACTTAATACACCACCTAACAAATCAAGAGGTATGGGGACACCTTCCTCTAAACCCAACATAGTCCACAGCAGCACGAGAACAATAAACACAACCAAGAGGGCCAGGGAGGAAACCACTGCCCTTATTACAACAAACCTAATAAACAAAAACAATAGAAAACATAGAACTAGAATGTTGCTACTATCGTGATCCATAAATCTGAGGTCCCTCAACGCCAGTCACCCAAGAGCGTTAGCTCCCCAATTTCAATCACCTAATCATGGAAGAGCTCCCACAGCCTCTCTTCGGCCAACCCAACGAAGAGACTCGAGCAGCTGTGACCCACCCTTACCCAGTGGCACGAACCCACCCTAGCTAGGGGAAAGCCCCTCAACGTTGCCATCAAGCGGACGACCACCTCTCTCGCCCTATCCATGGCAAACCCAAGATGCCGAGCCTACCCCCTCGCCCAGCCACCCAAGCTCAAACCCAGAAGAGATTCGAGCGACCCACAACCTCCACGGACAACGGCGCCTCTTTTCTCCCCATTCTCGAGACCAGATCGACAGCAAAGTTCCTCTCCCTCCCAACTCCGAGCCCAACCTTGAACCAAAGGCGATCTCCTATCCACTAGCGGCACGAACCCTAGAACCATGTCAAGCAGCCAATGACAACCCCCTGACCGAAGATAGAAGGCCAGCCGACCGACGCGAGCCAGCAGACCGACGACGCGTCGGTCGGCTAGCCCCAATGCCCACTCTCTCTCTTCCCTGCCTAATTGAAATTACTTCTTATTAAATGCATACATATCAATTGAGTGTCCAAGAAATTATTAATCTCAATCTTACAATTTAATTCAAACAAGGATTTTTATAAAAATGTATGGAATAGTCTCAAAAATTCTCTCCACATTTAACCGTGTACAATCTGAACATTTATTAATTTTTATAAGGGAAATTGCATTAAATAATACAGTTTCAATTCTTACTATAAGCAAATAGCATACTTCCAAGAATGTTTAAGGGATATGATTATGATAAGTTTATCTTTAATATTCTTTTCCCTCAATTAGAGTCCTCGTTAGTTTTCAAGTCTTTGGCGATCTGCCTATATATAGGACTTTATGTTTGTGAATTTCGGAAAATTAGAGAGTGTTTCTGTACTGGGATGGCTGTAAAGAGAACCAACATCCACAGCAAACTAAGGATTTTTGCCATAAAAATATTTAAAAAAAAAACTTAGTTCGCTGTGGTTTTTGGTTCTTTCTTCCTCCATCTCATTGTTTCTTGTGTTTACTGAGATGAAATCCTTTAGAACACGAGGTTTTTTTTTTTTTTTTTCGAGATGTGATATTCGGATAGACTGTATTGGATTCTGGTTCACACACTTTTGCTTAGTTGATTATTTATATTTATATAAAGATAGTTGTTTGTATAAGTTATTGAGAATTCTTTTCTATAAAAGTGCTTGAGTAATTAACTTGCTTCTTGAATTATTTAGGGATTTTGGCTTTGGGGGACAAGTTATAATATATGTACAACCGACTTATGTTCCCACAATAACTTAAACGTTCAAGCTTTTTTTCTGGTTTTTTTTTTTTTTAATTCAAACTTTTTGAACTTTCTAGACACCTCCATCTGTCTTTTAAGCTTGAGCCTGTTGGAAACAAAGTGCGCAGCGGAATTTTAAAAAAATTTTCATCAGAGTATTTTCCAAAACACAAGTTTGACATGTTATATGTATAAATTAAACAGATCTTACTAACCTCAGTGTGCCAAAGAACCTCCGCGACCTGTGTAGAGAAGTAACGTTCCAGAAGAGCATCAACCAACTGGTCTTCTTTGCTATTCTCTATCCACAACCGGAGTGAGTGTGGGCTCACACGTACAGCTCTTCCACCGGTGACTCTCATTCGAACCAACAGAGAGAACCCAAAGCTAATGTTCGTGATTTGTGAACAAAAGCTCTCAGGGAGTTTTCAGATGCTCACTAGAAGAGTATCACTCTTAATCTCTCAAATTGATCTTAGTAAATCATTAGACTCACTCCCTTTTTATACCTATTGGTCCTAGGGTCAGTGCATATCAGATTAGGTCTCAAAAATCGAAACAGAATCAAGTTAGGATCAATATCTGATAAGATCCGCGTGAAAACGCGTAATCTTAACTGTCGTCGGTCGGCAGGCCGAACAGGCCAGTTCGGCAGGCCGAACACGTCATCCGGCAGACGGAACTGCCGAGAAAAAATCTCCGCAAATCTTTTATTTTCCACCCGAGATTCTAAAGGATAAAGTCTCAGTTTTGATTCAAATAGCCCAATAGAAAAGATATCTGATCAAAACAAACTTTATCAAGATAATCTCTAAGAAAATAAATCAATTCACAATAATTCTACAAGTTTATCTTGTTCTAATTGTCCAAAATTAAAACAACCGATAAACAGACAAGAATTACCCGAACGCAATAATTCAACAAGTTCATCTTGAACTGATTTTCTTACATAATTAATTCAACCGATAAACAGACATGAATTATTTGATTCTTACAAATTTTAAACCAATCTGATAAATCCGACATAAGTCACCAATTATTGGAAAAGCACGCCGTGTCGTTACAGGATTTTGTGAGCTAGCAAAGGAGACCAAAATGGACCTATAAAGTTCAAGCTCATGATAATTATGAAACCCAATATCCCAGATATACATTTCACAATTATCAACTCCAACGCTACTCCACTAAAAGCTTGGAGCTGCACTCTCGAACTTTATAGAATTACGAAGCTCGTGTAGCTAAGTCTCCATGACATATCATAGTGTATCGCATCCCCATATGATCATCCATAATCGGCTTAAGGACAAGTTCTGTCTTACCTTCCCGATTATTTTTATCTTACGTTCCATTGTCTCACCATTAGAAAACTTACCATCCATAGATAGTATACCATTCGGTTACACCTATGTATCCAAATGATTGAGCGCTCCAGTTTTCCAATTACAGGACAACGCATATAAGAGGATATCATTACTCCTAAAGAGGAGCTATGGATTCCATATCTATGAATAACAAGTCTACGCTATCAAGAGTCATGCCTCCAACGTACCAGCATGCATGCCACTTAGAGATGTGGGAGTGACCCATTGGTACATCAAAAGACACAAGTCGAGACAACGGGCCCATTATTCATCTCAGGATTAAGATACAATATAAATGATTGTCCAAAGTGAATCGATTTGCCAAGACAGAATTATTAATCCAAATCAATTCACTTTATGTCCCGATCCAACACATCGTCACCTATGACAACATGCCAATGTTTCTATTCATGGAGTCCAACTCCGATGGTCAAGACAAACCATCTCCCAAAAGAGATATAGACAACATAACAATCTTTACATGAATAAAGCGCCCAACTTTATTCCCTCGATTGCGGATCATATGTTTTAGACCGTCACCCTAAGAATTGCGTCATCCGCATAATCATCCCATCATATGCCCAATTCTTAAGGTTTAGACTGACAGTCTCAGACTATTGTTTGCTTATCATACATTCAACAAATATGAACGTAAAGAGGACAATATTTGGAATATATAAATGAATAAATTCTTTATTTGATAAAAAATGTCTCCAAAAACGTATTACATTTTTACTCCTTAGAGCACACATGTCTAACAATCTCCCACTTGCACTAAGTGAGTAAATACTGCAAATTTCGCATCCCCATAGCTTCCACATGCCTCTCGAAGACTCTCCCAGTAAGTGTCTTCGTGAATGGATCAGCTAAATTGTCCTCTGACGCAATCTTGCACACCGTGACATGCCCGCTCTCAACGAAGTCCTTTATCACATGATACTTTCGATCAATATGCTTACTCTTCTTGTGAAATCTTGGTTCCTTAGCATTAGCTACCGCCGCACTGTTATCACAGTACTGTGATACCGCCTTATCCATACCAGGAACTACCTCAAGATCCCCAAGGAACTTGTGGAGCCACACTGCTTCTTTCGAAGCATCACTAGCCGCCACATACTCGGCCTCCATCGTTGAATCCGAAGTGCAATCTTGCTTCGCACTTCTCCAACTGATGGCACCGCCACCTAGAGTAAACACAAACCCCGATGTCGATTTCCTAGAATCCAGACAGGATTGAAAATCCGAATCAGTGTATCCTAGAGGAGTTAAATCCTCACCCGAATACACAAGCATATACCCTCGAGTCCTTCTCAGGTACTTGAAAATATGCTTTACCGCAACCCAATGGTTCGGTCCTGGATCCGCCTGAAATCGACTCACAATCCTGACCGCATAGCTAATATCCGGTCGAGTGCAAAGCATGGCATACATGAGACTACCCACTGCCGAAGCATAAGGCACCTTCTTCATGTATTCTCTTTCCTCATAAGACTTTGGAGAGTCTTTCTTAGAAAGAGTAATTCCAGACCTAGATGGTTGCCCACCTTTCTTGGAATCCTGCATTGCAAACCTCCTGAGAATTTTATCTATGTAGCCGGCCTGTGACAAAGTTATCATTTTGTTCTTCCTATCCCGAAAGATCTGGATACCGAGAACAAAATTAGCCTCACCTAAGTCCTTCATGTCAAACTGCTTGGTCAACCATAATTTGACCGATGACAGTGCCCCAACGTCATTGCCAATCAACAGAATGTCATCTACATAGAGTAGTAGAAAAACCACCTTCCCATTCTTAATGTGTTTGTAAACACATGGTTCATCCACATTTTGTGAGAACCCATAAGTCTTGATCACTTGATCAAATCTTATGTTCCAAGAACGAGAAGCCTGCTTAAGTCCATAAATAGACTTTAGCAGCTTACAAACCTTACCCTCTTGACCCGCGACCTTGAACCCGTCTGGTTGTTCCATATAAATGGACTCATCAAGATAGCCATTCAGAAAAGCCGTCTTGACATCCATCTGCCAAATCTCGTAGTCGAGAGCGGTAGCTATGGACAAGAGAATCCGGATGGACTTAAGCATGGCTACAGGCGAATTCCTTCCTTTTGCGTATAACCCTTAGCTACCAGTCTAGCCTTAAAGGTTTCGACCTTTCCATCCACTCCTATTTTCCTCTTGTAGATCCACTTACACCCTATAGGTTTTACCCCTTCGGGAAGATCCACAAGCTCCCAGACCCGATTAGTCTCTATAGACTTCATCTCTATGTTCATGGCCTCTGTCCAGAGTCTTGAATCAACATCCTCCATGGCTTCTGCGTAAGTATAAGGATCCCTGTCATGTTCATCCGGTTCAGCCAAAAAGACTTCCCCATTGAACATATACCTTTCAGGTTGACGCCCGATCCTCCCACTACGCCGAAGCCCCTGAGGTTGTTGTTCAGGTTTGTTTGGTTTTTCTACACTGATCGGAATGGTTTCATTCGGAACCTCCAGAGTAAACGGATCACCCCTCAACTCCTCAAGCACCACTTTGCTTCGAGGTTTAAAGTCGTTCATGTAACTCTCCTTAAGGAAAGTTCCATTAGTTGAAACCACGACTTTATTTTCCTTTGGGTTATAAAAATAACCCCCTTTAGTCCCTTTTGGATATCCTACAAACACGCAAACTTCTGAACATGCTTCCAACTTATTCGGATCCTTAAACAGGACATGAGCTGGACATCCCCATATGCGAATATGGTTTAAGGATGTCTTCCGTCTTGTCCACAACTCGTGAGGAGTTTTAGGGATCGATTTTGAAGGCACATTGTTCAAAAGATAACATGCGGTTTGTAGTGCATATCCCCAAAAGGATAAAGGCAATGATGAATAACTCATCATGGACCGAATCATGTCCAACAAAGTCCTATTCCTTCTCTCCGCTACGCCATTCTGCTGCGGAGTGCCCAGCGCAGTCAAATGGGATAAAATCCCATTCTCTAACAAGTGTCCCAAGAACTCATCAGAAAGGTATTCCCCACCTTGATCAGATCGAAGTGCCTTTATGGGTTTACCCAATTGCTTTTCCACTTCAGCCCGAAACTCCCTGAACTTATCATAAGTTTCGCTTTTGTGGTGCATTAGGTACACATACCCATATCTTGAGTAATCGTCAATGAAAGTGACGAAGTACTCATACCCTCCTCGTGCCCGGATGTTCATCGGTCCGCAAACACACTATGCACAAGTTCTAGAACCCCTTCGGCCCTATTGCCCTTAGACCCGTATGGTCTTTTGGTCATTTTACCCTCCAAACAAGACTCACATTGAGGTATAGATTCCACCTTTAAGTGACTTAAAGGTCTATCCCTTACCAACCTTTGAATCCTATTCAGGTTAATATGGCCAAGGCGCAAATGCCAAAGATAAGTCTTATTAGAGTGAGAAGTTTTAAGTCTTTTTGAGTCATTATCATTTATCTCAGCATTAAGCAATAGGTCCATCTTAGGTTTGATAAAATATAGATTATTTTGCATCCATCCAGAACAGATAAAAGATTTGTTTTTACGAATCACCACTTTTTCATTAAAAGATACCACGTAGGAGTCTTTAAATAAAGAAGATACATAAATTAAATTCCTTTTAAATTTAGGAACATAAAAACAATCTCGCAAAATTAAACTCCTATAATTATCAAAATAAAGATGGACATCTCCCACTGCTTCCGCTGAGACCAAGGATCCATCGCCCATCCGAAGCGTTCAGTCTTCACGAAGTAGACTTCTCGTTTCTTTGAATCCCTGCAGAGAAACACAAACATGATTAGTTGCACCGGAATCTATGACCCAAATGTCACTGGATTCCTCAACCAAACAAGTTTCTAAATATAGAAGATCACACCTACCTCCCTTGGAAAGGAAGTCCTTGCAATGCTTCTTTATATGCCCGACCTTACCACAGAAGAAGCACTTAAGCTTCTTTGGGTTCTTCTTCTTCTTCTTCTTGCTCTTGGTAGCAAGAGGAATAGAATACTTACCACTCTTGGCCCGTTGCTTCTTTCCATTCCCAGAGTTAGGATTGGAACCAGAAGTAGCTACCATATTGGCCTCTCCACCAGCAGGAGACTCCCTGATCAGCAGTTCAAACTCCTGTAACTGTTTCATCAGTTCTGTTAAGGTCATATCCCGTCTATTGCTCAAATTAAAAGTAGCTCTAAACGGAATAAATTCCTTAGACAGAGTCTCAAAGACCATAGTCATCTGAGTTTCAGCATCGATGTCGGCTCCATTGGTTTGAGCCTCAGCGAGGTAACCCATGACCAACATCATATGCTCCTTTACAGATGTCCCCGGTCTTTGTCTACAGTTTAAGAGTTTCCGAAGCGCCCCTTGCTGCTTTGTTATGGCTTGGCCTCCAAACATGTCCTCAAGATTATCCAAGATCTGCTTCGCAGTCTCATAATCCTGATGTTGAGCCTGCAGTACATTGTTCATGCTAGCCATAACATAGCAGCGGGCCTGATCATTAGCATCTTTCCAGCGATCGTACGCTTGGAATTGCTCATTACTTGAGTCTCCCGTAAGCTCGGGAGGACAAGGAGTTGTCAGTACATATTTCAGTTTCTCAAAGGAAAGGACGATGTCCAGGTTCCGTTTCTAATCATTATAGTTTTCACTGGTTAATTGGTTTTTGTCAAGTATCGATGATAAAACGTTTTTAGACATTTTCAATCTACAATAAAGAATCATATACCAAACATAAGCAAACATATATAATAATTTAGTAAGATAACACAATCATGTAAAATTATACAAATGTGTTTATGTGTCAAAACCTTGAAAATATCACAACCTTACAACGATAATTCCCAACTCAGAATTCAACAAGCTCCTAGGGGAGTCATGCCAAATTCAATTAGGAACACGGATCCTCTCCTGATTAATATATGCCATCCAGGACCCGTATGATCCAGCATATACTAATAATCGTTTCTTTGGCCATTAATTTTATTAACAGAGCTCCTAGGGGAGGTTAATAATAATATTAACGTGAGTGTATAACCACCGTTTCAATATTTTATCCATGATTTATAATCACCACCTAGGGGTATGCAACCATAAATCATACTAAAATACCTTATCCTTTTAGAGATCCAATCTGGTACATGATAGAAATCCTTTCCTAGGGGTCAGGACCACCATGTTCTTCCTATGGACCAACGATGGAGGCCTTAGGTTCTCTCTTCGAAAACCTTCTCCCACTCAATCTTTTGAAGTCAAGGTTTTATTTTAAAATTATGCATGAACAATTTTAATATGAGCGGCACTCCCTATTCTATATGGCATGTTATCAATATACATGGTAAATCATATTATAATGCAGACAAGCAAAGCAATCAAGCAAAGCTACAAGCATAATAATAATAATAACCGTAATATTATGGTTCCACCCTAGAGAATAGAAAAACTAAGATTACAAGAGAATAATCGAGACATTTATTGATTCTTCATCCTTGAATCACAAACTTGCAAATTTATGTAAAAACCTTGTCTCTGATACCAATTGTTGGAAACAAAGTGCGCAGCGGAATTTTAAAAAAAATTTCATCAGAGTATTTTCCAAAACACAAGTTTGACATGTTATATGTATAAATTAAACAGATCTTACTAACCTCAGTGTGCCGAAGAACCTCCGCGACCTGTGTAGAGAAGTAACGTTCCAGAAGAGCCTCAACCAACTGGTCTTCTTTGCTATTCTCTATCCACAACCAGAGTGAGTGTGGGCTCACACGTACAGCTCTTCCACCGGTGACTCTCCTTCCAACCAACAGAGAGAACCCAAAGCTAGTGTTCGTGATTTGTGAACAAAAGCTCTCAGGGAGTTTTCAGATGCTCACTAGAAGAGTATCACTCTTAATCTCTCAAATTGATCTTAGTAAATCATTAGACTCACTCCCTTTTTATACCTATTGGTCCTAGGGTCAGTCCATATCAGATTAGGTCTCAAAAATCGAAACAGAATCAAGTTCGGATCAATATCTGATAAGATCCGCGTGAAAACGCGTAATCTTAACTGTCGTCGGTCGGCAGGCCGAACTTTCTGATAGGCAAGCCGAACAGGCCAGTTCGGCAGGCCGAACATGTCATCCGGCAGGCCGAACTGCCGAGAAAAAATCTCCGTGAATCTTTTATTTTCCACCCGAGATTCTAAAGGATAAAGTCTCAGTTTTGATTCAAATAGCCCAATAGAAAAGATATCTGATCAAAACAAACTTTATCAAGATAATCTCTAAGAAAATAAATCAATTCACAATAATTCTACAAGTTTATCTTGTTCTAATTGTCCAAAATTAAAACAACCGATAAACAGACAAGAATTACCCGAACGCAATAATTCAACAAGTTCATCTTGAACTGATTTTCTTACATAATTAATTCAACCGATAAACAGACATGAATTATTTGATTCTTACAAATTTTAAACTAATCTGATAAATCCGACATAAGTCACCAATTATTGGAAAAGCACGCCGTGTCGTTACAGGATTTTGTGAGCTAGCAAAGGAGACCAAAATAGACCTATAAAGTTCAAGCTCATGATAATTATGAAACCCAATATCTCAGATATACATTTCACAATTATCAACTCCAATGCTACTCCACTAAAAGCTTGGAGCTGCACTCTCGAACTTTATAGAATTACGAAGCTCGTGTAGTTAAGTCTCCATGACATATCATAGTGTATCGCATCCCCATATGATCATCCATAATCGGCTTAAGGACAAGTTCTGTCTTACCTTCCCGATTATTTTTATCTTACGTTCCATTGTCTCACCATTAGAAAACTTACCATCCATAGATAATATACCATTCGGTTACACCTATGTATCCAAATGATTGAGCGCTCCAGTTTTCCAATTACAGGACAACGCATATAAGAGGATATCATTACTCCTAAAGAGGAGCTATGGATTCCATATCTATGAATAACAAGTCTACGCTATCAAGAGTCATGCCTCCAACGTACTGGCATGCATGCCACTATAGAGATGTGGGAGTCACCCATTGGTACATCAAAAGACACAAGTCGAGACAACGGGCCCATTATTCATCTCAGGATTAAGATACAATACAAATGATTGTCTAAAGTGAATCGATTTGCCAAGACAGAATTATTAATCCAAATCAATTCACTTTATGTCCCGATCCAACACATCGTCACCTATGACAACATGCCAATGTTTCTATTCATGGAGTCCAACTCCGATGGTCAAGACAAACCATCTCCCAAAAGGGATATAGACAACATAACAATCTTTACATGAATAAAGTGCCCAACTTTATTCCCTCGATTGCGGATCATATGTTTTAGACCGTCACCCTAAGAATTGCGTCATCCGCATAATCATCCCATCATATGCCCAATTCTTAAGGTTTAGACTGACAGTCTCAGACTATTGTTTGCTTATCATACATTCAACAAATATGAACGTAAAGAGGACAATATTTGGTATATATAAATGAATAAATTCTTTATTGATAAAAAATGTCTCCAAAAACGTATTACATTTTTACTCCTTAGAGCATACATGTCTAACAGAGCCTTATATATTTGAAGGGGAGATCATGACATGCTTCACGTTATAAGAAGCTTTTCATAAAATTCAGTTCCTTTAGTGCTTTACTATTAAAATATTCATCTTTCGTATGGACAAAAAGTCTCAAAATAATCTTGATGTTGATATTTAGCAGCATAATTATGATACTTATTTATTATGTAAAAATTAATTATTGTCTTGACATAGAGTTTGTATGTGGATTGATTGGCCTAATTATACTTATGTTAGACGTAAACTTGTAAAAAAAAAAAAAAACACAAACCATGAAATGAGATCAATCTGGCAATTTTTAAATCGTTTGTTCTGTTCCACGTCATTATTGTTGTTGGAGCTCTTTCTTAGCGGGCCTGTGTACATGGAGGGTGCAAATTTTGTGGTTTGGTTGACTTAGGTGGCATGTTTTTCAGATACCAAGGTGGCAGCACGGCGGGTGACAGAAGCCGCTAAATCCTGAGTAACCTTGAGGGCGACCTACATATAAGGGTGAGATTCGTAGAGATTCTGGCTCCATGGGGATGATGACTTCGGCGAAGAAGATTTCCAAGCAAGTGAATAGTGTGGGAGAGGAATATGGTTGTATTATGTTGTGTTGGATGAAGTGATGCAAAGAGTATTTATAAGCAAAGAAGTGCTCTTTGTTTGGTTGGGATTCTCCATCGGGTGCCTGGTTAAGGGGGTAATGGGCTTGGTTCCTCGTGAGAGGCCGAAAGAGAAAGTCACTCACCATAGGAAGAGTTTTCCACCATGATTTGAATCCAGTGAACCATAAAATATTACGCTAATAGGTTTCAAAATGCCTAACTGGCCCAGGAAGCCCACTTCGTGTGATACGCCATGATAGGAACCAAATTGGAAGTGCTTGTTATGCCTGTTTTGTGTCTATGGTCAAACCTTAGGTTTGCCTTCTGCATTGACCAACTTGGAATAAAGGGCCAGCTTTTCCCTTGTAAGGGGGGGATCAAGTGACCCAAAAGATTGAATATCTCAGTCGGGTTGATGGGCAGGCGCGACAGATGGGGCTAATTAACTGATGCATTAGGTGTGCCAATTTTTTTTTTTTTTTTTTTTGGATTGGGCTAAAGCTTTCAAATTGGCTTCTCCGCTCTACTTTATCATAATTTCCTCCGTGTCTATTTCATTCTAATTCCAATTAGACTTAAACCCTCTCAGGTGGATTAAAGGTCTTATAGGACCAAATAGAATGGGCGTTCACATCTTTTGACCTTTTAAACCATGACCCACTTAGAGATCCTCACAATGTTGTTTCCACATAACGTACCTTGGACCATGTTATGGAGTATGGGTTAGACTTATGCCTAGCGAAAAAATAGGTATCAACAACTGCTTTTTTAATCGTTTAGGACTAAATTGAAACATTTAAAAATGGTCTGGTCTACTTCATAATATTTGAGAAATGTTCAAATCAAACAAGACCTTTAACATAAATCCTTCTCAAAAAATATTTTTTTATGCATACCTTTTATTATTCTCATAAATAATATATATATGTGCGAGCGCGCATATACACACATTAAAAAATGTATCTTACTTCACATATTTTCAAAATTTAAAGTTTAAATAGCTTAAAAAACGACGAAGACGACGACAACAATAATATAATAATAACCAAAATTTCCAAAAAAAAAAAATAAAAAGGAAATTAAACGGTTCAAAACAATAACTTAAACCGGACCAAACTGTTTATGATGGATCGATTCGGTCTCGTTACAAAAACGATAGATATGATTTGTATTTTTTCTAAAACTTCCAAAATAGTCCAATTTAAAAAAACCTATTGATTTGAGACTTGACCTGACGTACGGTGCACTGTCCTAATTGAAGGCACTGATTTGTACAAAATAAGACTTAACTATTTTATTAAATTTTGATTTCTCAAATAATGTTTAACCAATCGCATTATAACATATTATTTAAAAATTTGAAATAATATCTAATTAACTTTTATATGGTTTTCATTAATTGATATTTCATAAAATGATTAGTTAAACTCTACTTTAGAAACCAATATTTGGATGGAGGATTTGAATCCAACAGAACATATACATAGCCTTGAGAAGCCTGAGACGCAAAATGCTCTTGTAGTATATACATTTTAATGACTATAGCGCGATACATATGCAGATATATACATTTTAAGGGGCGATCAATAAATCAATGTTATTGGATTTTGGACGTGGAATAGTTAGGGGGAGTTTGGCAGTGGTGGGAACCACTCAGTTTTCACCACAATCTTAGTTATAAACAGTGTAAAGCTCTCACATGCTACAATAACAATAAAAAAAATATGCTACAGTATAAAATTCTCACATACTACAGTTCCCACCACCCTTCCAAACACCCTATTAAATGTGTTGACAAAGAGAACATCTTTTTGTGCATAACACTAACCCATGGAAGTAAAAAGCTATGAAGAACAATCTTTACTATTTTACAAGAAGATTGGTTTCTAATTCTCTTTCAAAATCTACGCTACATTCAATAAATTTTATCTAAATATTAGACAAAAGGATTCTTTTTTTAATAATAAGTCAAGCAAATCAAATAAAACGCCGATGAAAACAAAAAGAATAAAACGTTATAAACTTCACATTGTACCTTAAAAATTATAGGTATGCTTTCTTTTTACAAGAAAAAGAGAGAGAGAAAAAACAAGTAGACCAATAAATAATCTAAGATATTATTGAGAGAGAAAATATCTTGTCAAATTATCTCTAAAGATATTAATTTGGTTTTGTTCTGAAGTAATGTTTTTCAATTTTTTGGGGTAATACATAAGATATTTAATTTTTCAGAGATAAGTTTGATTCGAACATATATACCTATAAATATAAATATGCAAAAGTAGCAAGGTTCTTGGTCTCTTATATTTATCGGTTTAGATATTGTATACAATTTTGGAGGCAGGTAAATAGATAAGGAGCCGTTTTGGATTTGATTTGAATTGGAACCTAGTTTCTGAGGGTATGATTATGATAAGTTTATCATTAATATTTTTTTTTCCTTAATTAGAGTCCTCGTTAGTTTTATAGTCTTTGACGATCTGCCTATATATAGGACTTTATGCTTGTGAATTTCGGAAAATCAGAGTGTTTTTGTACTGGGATGGCTGTAAAGGGAGCCAACATCCACAGCAAAGTTTGGTTGGATATTCGAATCACGGTTTAGATAATTTTGTTATAGTATTTTCTCTCACAAAAATTTAAATCTTCATTTAAATACTCTAATCAAATACTCGAATCAAACAGGCCTAGAATTTTTGCTATAAAAAAAATAAGAAAATACATAGTTTGCTGTGGTTTTTGGTTCTTTCTTCCTCCATCTCATCGTTTCTTGGGTTTAGTGAGATGAAATCATAAAAAATTCAAGATTTTTTTTATTATTGTCTTTTTAGATATATAATTATTGCGATCCGAGTGTATTTGTTTCTAGTTCAACATGGTTCTGCTTTGTTATTTATTTATATAAACATTTTTTTGTTTAGTTATTGAGAAATTCTTTTGTTAATATGTGATTGAGTGATTAACTTGTTTCATGAATGTTTGGGGACTTTAGGTTTTGGTACAAATTTGCTAAATGCTCTCTCATAAAATTTTTACTCAAACTTTTTGCTACACTACATGGACAACCGACTTATATTACTACAGGAGCTCAAACAATTTAATTTTTTTGCTAATGTTTTCTTGTAATTTTTTTAGTCAAATATTCTGTACAAAATTTAAATCAAACGAGCCATATAAGGCCTGTTTGTTTGAGTGGCTCACAGGTGTTGAATTTGGAATTTTAACTAAAACAGTATTTGGTAACTTTTTTTTGCGTCCACTTTGAACCATTGACGTGACAACTTGAACAAAAAGGCCCCAGATTTGGGTTCAGCCATCCATGTTTTTAAATGTTTTGAACTAACAAACTCACACGAGATTTTGAACCCATCTCTCACAAAAAGTCAAAATTTCAACTCACTTCTAAACATAGTTTTAGATTTTATTCTATTTTTCAAACCACACCTTAAGCATATATATCAAAACACTGGGGGCATAACTGTAAATTCAAACCACACTTTTCAAACTTTTTCATCTCAAATCTAAAATGTACTTCAATGGTGTGCCCAAGTTCATAAATCCCTTGTCTATTCATCTCATGTTATGTAAATGCAGAAAAAGAGAATGAGTTCTATCGTTTCATCCTATAACATTTAAAACTGCCATTCTATAAGACTCTCATAGGTGATGTAAGGGTTTTTTCCAACCATATTAACAAATTTGTGCTCCATAACAGAAATATGTAATCTCATTTGATTCTCGCTTGCCAAATCCGCTTCCAATTATGTTCATTACCAATAAGAAATTTGTAATCTTAGATGCCTTCTAGAACACGTCATCTCTCCTATCACTGGACAAGTGGCAAAATCTGGATCATCTTGTGAGCCTACTCAGGACTAATTTCTTCTGCAACACACACACACACACACACACACACAGAGACACATATATACATACATGCATGCATGTATGTATGTACAGAGACACTTCTGTCTATAGTTTGTGTTAAAAATGTGTATTGCTAAAAATTTTGCTCTAGTCTCACAACATTCTTCAACACAGAAATCAACTCAAAACAAAATAAGGAAAGAGAAAGCTTCAAGGTGCTACAGACATGTAAATATGCAATAGGAGGCACAAAGATGAATAAGATAAGGATATTACACAACTAAAAAGACAAACTACCTGAGCAAACAAGTTGTTTTAGAAAGCCACAAATAAAAAGAGGGTGACATAAAACAAACAAAACAAGTGAGTAAGGAAAAATAGAAACAATAGTTTAACAAGTCACGAACCATTTAAGCTCTCCATTTCTTGTAAGCTTTCATTGGACCCCCCAATTTCACATTCCATTGGTCCATGCTCATTTTCAATCAGTCTAGTAAAATATGAAACTTAAACAAACATGTTCTTGACAGAATAAAAAAAAAAACTAAAATCAGGTAAATGAATAGCTACTAACTAAGATTTCTTGCCCAAAGTTGAGACAATCACTGTTTAAGTAGTGTAGTAAATCTAATAACAGAGCTCACCTGTCATGTTTACATTTGAGAGAGGTTAAGTTTGAAAATATCCTTTTACATCCATCACCTGTCATGTTTACATTTGAGAGATGTTAAGTTTGAAAATATCCTTTTACATCCATCTTGTAATATTACCACAATCAAAAAGGAGGTAGAAGGATTATTATACAAGAATTGAGTTTAACGTAATCCTTTTACAAGAACTAATGGAGTTGAGGGTGGAAACTGGTGGAACATCTGGCGCATATTGTTTGAAGGAACCTGAGTTGACCTGGACTATCAACCTCTACAAGCTGTGCAAGTTGTTGAAGGTGGCCACAAGTGGAAACAGATGCCGGTGTCTGAGTATGCAGTTGAGGGGGGAAACTGGTAGAACATGTGGTGCATATGGTCCGAAGGAACCCAATTCGATCTGGACAATCGTCCTCTATAAGCCATGCAGTTTGTTGAGAGTGGACACGAGTGGAAACAGTTGCCAGCATCCGAGGAATGGTGCTATATTCAAGATCATCCTTTTTGTATATCCTACAAGACACCAAATCATGAACCTGCAAGGAGAAAACAAACGAAAGGGAATAAGAGTTTAAATCGGAAAAAACAGAAACAACCCCAGAAAAAAATGAAAAACATAGTGTACCATGTCATGTCTTTGAGTCCTTTTTCTTCTGTTTTCATCAGAAGAGAGTGCAAATTCATACATAAGCCAGCGAGTTTTATCCTTCTTGGTATGGCTTCCTTGGAAAAAGATCAAAGTGCCCTTGATTCCAACTTTCTGGCCATTGGAGTGTATTTCTTCCCGCCACCATTGCAGTTCCTAAAATCCATTTTTACATATTCTGCTAAAATAATTGCCGCCGGTTTTGTGCTTTGTACAACGAGGTGTGAAAAAAATACCAAATCTTTTCCCCTGGCTGTGACTTATGAGTCGCTGTAGACAAGAATCAGACAAATCAAAAATAAAATAAGTACTCACATTAAATTATATATATATATATATATTTTGAAAACGAAGAAAATATACAAGAAAAAAAATACCGGATAGCTTGTCTGGGGTGTAATTGGACGGTACAACATCAGGAATCCTGTTTGGAGGCAATACTTTACTTTGAAACTTTGGAAGCAAGTAACCTATGATCAGCTGCTCTTCTGTTGGCTTGAATCTATCGCCAACTGGGATGTTATCCTGTTTAGTTCAATACGCAGTAATGAACTTATTAACAACCCAGTTTTTACAAAACTTAGTAAATCAATAAATACTATTAAAGAAAACATAATAAGAAAAAACAACACACTAACAATACCAAATAACCGAGTATCTTCATCCATACCCATAAAAGAACAGAGTATTTTAAGTCAATCTCAAGTCACAAAATAAAAGAAACAAACTTAATAATAAAAAAAACAAAGACAAAAAAGGGCACAACCCTTTTTTCCATAAATGATTAAATTGACTGTGGAACAATTCAAATTCTTGACAAAATATAGACTTTTGTTACCAGCATTTCTTTTCCCTGGTGAACTTGTAACATTTTTCAGAAATTCTAGGTTGAACAGAACAAGAAAATGTAGAAACCAAATAGAAGGAAAATCTACACAACATTAACATAGAAATTTAATCATAAAAATAATAAAAAATTTTCGAGGAACAGATAGACAGTACTATTTGGACACAAATGGAATCAATTGCCGGCGTCCGAGGAATGGTGCTATATTTAACATCCCCCTTTTGTATATCTTACAAAGCACCAAATCATGAACCTGCAAACAGAAAACAAAAAAGAAAAGGTCATAGGAGTTTATATTGATAAAAACAAAAACAACCCCAGGGAAAAAAAAAGAAAAGAAAAAGAAAACATAGTGCACCATGTCATTTCTTTGAGTCCCTTGTGTTCTGTTTTCATCAAAATATAGTGCAAATTCTTTCATAAGCCACTGAGTTCTTTTCAAATTTGTAGGGCTTCCTCTGCAAAAGACCAAGTTTTTCTTGATTCCGACTTTCTGGCCATTGGAGTATAAATCGCTATTCCATTGTCCAAGGCAACATCCATCTTTGCATGTTCTGTTAAAAAAATTGCTGTTTTTGTACTTTTAACAACAAGGTGTGAAAAAATACCAAATTTTGTCACCCGGCAGTGACTTATGAGTCGCTGTCGACAAGAATCGAACAAATAGTACTCACATTAAATTTTAATAAAAAAACTATATACATAATTATTGAAAACCAAGAAAATATACAAAAAAAAAAATACCAGATAGCTCTACTGGGTTGTAATTGGACAGTACAACATCAGAAATCCTCTTTGGAGGCAATACTTTATTTTGTATCTTGGGAAGCAAGTAACCTATGATCAGTTCGTCATCGATTGGCGCACATACAAAGCCAACTGGGAGATTTTCCAAGACGTCATTGCTATGCTCTTCACCCATTTTATACGCAGTAATGAACTAATTAACAAACCCAATTTACAAAACTTAGTAAATCAACAAATTAAATAAAAGGAAACGTAACGAGAAAAAACCAAGACAGTAACAATTACCAGATATTCCAAACCCATAAAAGAACAGGGCATTTTAATTCAATTCTCAAAATAAAAGAAACAAACATAACAATACAAAAAAGGGTACACTTTTTTTTTTATTATAAACAATTAAATGGACAGTGGACCAATTGCATTTCTTGACAAAAATCAAAGATTTTTGTTACCAGTAATTTTTTTCCCAGGTAAAGTTGTAAAATTTTTCAGAAATTCTTGAACAAGAAAATTTTGAAAACAAATAAAGAGAAAACCTATGCAACATTAAGATAACAATCTAAACATAACAACAACAACAACAACAACAACAACAACAAAGAAAAATTCTAGAAGCAGAATGGCCAGTACTATTTGGACGAAAAAATTTACAAAAAATGAAAGAAGATTTCGAAAAATTATCAAAACCCCCTTTTGCAACTCAAAGATTTGATCTTTTTTCTGTTGGCAATAATTTCACATGCACTAAACTTTAAGAATCAAACCGATAAAAAAAAAAAAAACACTTACAAAGATGGCCAACTCTTTGATATTCACAGTAGAGCAGCGACGATCCAGAGAGAGAACCATAATCATGGAGAGAGAGAGAGAAGGAGAAAGAGGGAGCCGGGATTGCGAGGGAAGGAGAAAAGGGAGGGAAAGGGGAGAGAGAGAGAGAGAAAGAGAGAGAGAGAGAACCCAGTAAATGGATTTTTTTTTCTTCTTTTGAATATTCGGTAATTGATGTTAGTGGTAAATATCGGTAAATTACTTATTTTCTTTCGGTAACTAAGGGTAAATCACTTATTTACCTACTAGACAAACTAGTATTGGCGCTTGTCAACCACTTAATTTAATAACTTTAGTAACGACCCTGTTTGGTTCGAGTATTTAAATAGAGTATTTGAATGAAGATTTAAATTTTTATAAGAGAAAATACTGTAACAAAATGATTCAAACCGTAATTCGAACTATAAAACAAATAGGCTCAAAATAATTATATAATTATTAACTTCTCCGATAAGTATTTTTTTTATTTGAAGATGTATGTGGCATTAAGCTACTACTATTATTATTATTATTATTATTATTTATAATGAATGTAAGAAATCATAACTCACAAAAACACTATAAGGTCTAATCCGAGAACGTATCGGTTGAAATATATTATAAATATCATTTTGTTAGGGGCATTCTTTTACTTTTATATATGAAATAAATCTTTTTCCATGTAATAGATTTTTTTTTTTATTTCCGGTTGAATTGTCTGGTTGAACTTATGTAGAACAAGCATTTTTATTCTATTTGGATTAACTTTTATTGTAGAACAAGCATTTTTAAATACTATGACTTTATGAATATGCGGATTCACATGGATATTCTAACAATCTCCAGTTGGATTGCTGAATCTATTTTTAGAGATCCAACATCACAGTCTACAGTTCTAAAAGGGGGCCTTGATTGATCTTATGACTATCCATTTTTTCGGGCAGTCACTTTACTTTCTTAAACATCGTTTCATAAATAGTAATCTTACTTACTTAGTAAGAAAAATACTGAAATAATTTTTTTTTTCTTTAAACGTTCTTTAAACTGATGCAACCTCTATCGCATTTTAAGTTGAGACCTCGCTCAACACTTGTCCTTAAAATCATTTCAAATTGTTTCTTAAAACTTAATAAGAAACATTTATTAAATCATAGCTTAGAACTTTATTTTATAATTACATAAAACGGATCGTAAACTGTATCTTAAAACTTTGAATACAATTCTTAGAACTCTGATTTTCTTAAAACTTTGAAAACACAACATTAAACAATGGAAAACATTTTCTTTACGTAGCGGAAGCAAACAGTGATGGTATCCATACCTAAATCTTTGCATTTGTCCTCCGCAGCACCCAGCTCTTCTAACGAGTCCTACTGGTCACCAATAAATTACCTACAACATGAAAAACTTTTAATGAGTTTTCGCTCAGTAAGTTCAAATATAAACTCACAAATCATTTAATCATGCTTTAAAACTTTTCTCATTAAAACCTTTCTCTTGAAACATTTTTCAAATAACATTTCTCATAAACATTTTTGAAAACATTTTTCATAAACGTTTTCCATAAACATTTCTGAAAACATTTTTCATAAACGATTTCCATAAAACATTTCTGAAACGTTTTTTATAAAATATTTCTTGAACGTTTTTCTTAAAACGTCGTTCATAAACCTTTTTTTGAAAACATGAAAATCTTTTTCATAAATATTTATCATAAAACATTTCTCTGAATGTTTTCCATAACATAACATATAAATATTTCATAAAAAGGCATTCAAGCAACATCAGAATGCATGACTCCATTTATGCTCAACTATTAACTTCAATTATGAGCATTTTATGAACATTCTTTTCTTACTTTAACTTTCTATTTTCGTTCCTTAACTTTCCTTACTTTATAACCTTTAGTGTTCGTACCAACATCTTTAATCATGAGATCATAAACGTGATGCTCCCCTTGTGGGAGACTTAAGACCATCGAACTTCGTGGTCATGTACCTCATATCTAGAATGTCAAACTTTAACCTTACTTTTATTGTCTCATAACAAGGAGGCTGGTACAACACTTTCTTTTTCTCCTTATGTTACCTTCTTATTAAATTTAGTGAGCATTCCAAATGCAATCACATCATATGCAAACACACTTGCAATTCATAGCTTGTACTATAAAACATATTGCATAACAATACAACATATTGCTTAACAAATGCATCATAAAACGCAAACATATTTTGCAAATCATAACTTGTATTCTAACACTTATTGCATAACAAATGCAACATATAAGGAAATCATATTTTGCAAATTATAACTTTTATTCTAAAACTTATTGCACAACAAATGCAACTTATTACATAACAAATGCATCATGAAACCTATAACTTAAACTATAAAACATTATGCATTGTCATAATGCAAAACAAACTTTAAATACTTTAAAAATCATAACTTAAACTAAAAAAAAAATGCTATGCATATCAATATGCAAATAGACTTTAACATAACAATTGCAAATTCATTGCAAATCTTTTTTCTTGAACTTTAAACTTTTTGCATAATAAATGCAAACATACTTTAAAAGAGACTTACATAATAATTGTAAACTCATTTGCAAATTATATAAATAAGCATTTAAAAATCATTTATTTCATGCTGTAGGTGAGATTTGCAACTTACCTGAACTATACTCTAGCATTCTCTATTCCGTTCTTTTTTCTTGCATTAGTCGGCCTCTGTGCCCTGATCAAACCATAACCGACTTATTAGTTAACTTTCTTTATTATCAATCTACTCGATTGATAATAAAACGTAAACATTAACCATTCTTTTCTTTTAACTTGACTAGTATACTTTCGTTTACCATTGTGTTTACTTAACTTTATAAACCATCAGTCTACCCCCCCTAAATTGACCATTCTGAGTCCAATAGCGGTGTCAATTTTGCCTAATTCTGCCTCTAACATAGCAGGTCGGAGCTCGACATTGATGGCAAAAATGGAGGCTCCGATGATGGCTTTTCGGCGATAGAAACCTAAAATTGGCTGAGGGCTTTTGCTACCCATCCTCCTATGAGCATTTCCCCTCACTCAATCTGAAGAAACGTGGCTGGGAAGAGCAAGGACGGAGGCTCCCGCGGCGGTTGACTATGGCGTTGGCCGTTCTCTGACGAAACGAGCTCCTACGGTGCAATTGATCGAGGTGTTTTATTCCCCTTGATCCTCTGAATCCATTGGGAGGGGTGGTGTCGGCCACCTCCTCTGGCAAGGTGGAGTTCCACCGTGGCGTGGTGGCGCACAGCGGCAGTAGGTGGTAGGCGTGCGGAGCAATCTGGCAGTTGTTGAGCTGCCATCAAGGATGAGTTTTGTTCCTCTCATCACGGTGGTCGTGTAGGAACAAGAATCACGTTGATCGGACGTCGGACGACGAATATATCTCGTCATAAAGTTTGGTTTCTTTGCCACTTTGGGCGGCGCGTGTGGCTTTCTCCGACAGCTTTTTGGGCGGCATGGCACCTCGTTGGACTCAGCTCATCGAGAGCTTTCCATTGGCGTGGGAGGTGTTGAAAACGGACGCCAGAATCTTGAATGAGATTTGAGGAGAGAGATAAAGCCATTTTTTTTTTCTAATTTTTCCTCCTTTTTTTTCTTCTTTTCTTTTTGCACTTTTATAAAAGAAATTGTGGTCCATACAATCCAATTCTTATACTGCATTACTTTAATACTGTATGATTTTTCATGTTATTGTACAGTATTTTTCATTAAACTGTACTTTGTCTTAATATAATTCTTAACTTAATGTATTTTTAATGCATTAGAAATTCTCAGGTGTTATAGATCTTTTATCATAGGCAAAAGTTCTTGCAAATAATGCCATCCTACGTTATTTATAATATCTAATATACTTTTAACAGTATTTTATTAATAGTTTATTTGAAAGAACAGTTCAAACAGTTTTTTTTTTTTTTTTTGTATTGTTGGATCCTATTTTGTTTAAATTTTATAAGAGAACACTATAAAAAAAACATTTGAAATCGTAAAAAACGGTTCGAATTATAATTACCTAATATCTAATATACTGCCATCCTACGTTATTTATAATATCTAATATACTCTTAATAGTATTTTATTAATTGTTTATTTGAAAGAGCAGTTCAAACAATTTTTTTTTTTTTTTTTGTATTGCTGGATCCTGTTTTGTTTAAATTTTATAAGAGAAAACACTATAAAAAAAACATTTGAAATCGTAAAAAACGGTTCGAATTATAATTACCTAAAAAAGGTTAAAATACTATGAGTAGAAACCAATGACCAATGATATTACTAAATACTGGGATAGTCCACCATGTTATCAAAGTAACCCTTGGTATCCTATCTTGATACTTTATGGTATTTTGTTGTGATATTAAATGCTTAAGGATATTTTGGTCGGTAATCTTTGGTATCCCATAAGGAGTGCAAAGATTGCAAAGTGACGATAATTAAATAAGATGAAGAATTTAAGATCGGTAATCTAATACCTATCTAAAAGTCTCATGGGACACTTCAAAAAAAAAAAAAATGTGGACGACATGACGATTCGTTCTCTTTTTTTTTTTCCTTTTTTTTTCAACTTTTTTTCCCCTTTCAACTTTGTTTTTTACTCCACACCACCAAAAAAAAATATATATATATAAATTCTCTCAAATTAAAATAACCTCTTCTAACTATATTTCTTTTTATTTTACAATTTTATTTTTTATATGCTTCTTTAGAATACTTATTTTAGTCTTGCCATTATTATAATAATGTTGTTGGGTTTTTCTAATTAGCCTACTATAGTAATTTTTTTTTTTTGTAAAATGTGTTTCTTTTTAAAAGCTTTTTTACCCCATACTTTAACTATTATTTTTTAATAAATGTATTTTTTAGTTTAATCCAGTAGGAAGAATTTTGAAATATGTTTTTTTTTCTTACTTTACTCTTATTTATATAACTTTTGTTTGTATGTGCTCATGTTTAGTTTTTTATTTTTATTTTTATTTTTGTCAAAAGATCCTCTACATTGTAATAATTCTTTAATGTATTTCTTTTAAATAGCCTTTCCCTACATGTTTCCATTCAAATATATATATATGCCCCTATTAGTTTTTCACTATGCAATCTTTATTATTTTAAAAGTGATACATATAAAGTGATATGTGTTAGTTGCGTATTTACTAACAATAAAATTTTTATAATTATATAAATTAAAAATAACAATAATACCATAATAAAAACTTAACATACAGATAAAATTTTTAAGATGGCTCCCACGTGGGGTTCAACTAGCATTTATTTAAAATATGTAAATATGGCCATTATAATAAAGATTTCAACTTTATGATAATGACTAATATCAAAATATAAAATACGTTTGGCAACACAGTTAAGACCAAAAGTTAGAATGATTTTATTATAACACGTGAGAACTTTACATTGTAGCTTACTTTTGCTTTATACTGTAATATGTAAGATCTTTACACTTTAGCCATTGAAATAACATTTTCCAAACGACATTGCCAAATATTCTCATGAAAGGCTAAACATATACCACAAATGATTTTAAAATATAGATGAAATTGTGATAGTAAGAGAAGAATATAACAGTTTTTTTTTTTTTTTTTGAACTTGAAAAACATGAGTTCATGAAAATGGGCACCTTATGTGATCACTTTGGGAGAATATGAAAAACTCTTGTCCAATTGACAGAAAATTGATCCAATGAAAAAACTACGAGATGTGGAATCAATTTTCTCAAAAAGGTAGTAGAATACAGGCGAACTAAACATTTTCAATTGGCAACCTAGATGTCTGACAGCATTAATGTAACACTCCTATGTAGGGGTTTGCAGTATTGAATAAATAAGAATAAACTTAAATACAATATCATTTTAAATCATTAAAACAATGCCCATAGGTCTTGAAATAAACAGAAAATAAAAATAAACTTTGAATACAAACTGCAGTTTTAGTATAGCACCAAATATTTAAATACAATCATCATCACTATAGTATAGTTTTCAATTATATATATAACTTAACACAGCCACCACAAAGTACTATAAATCTTACATGATTCAGACGAGTTACAATTAACTAAGGTTCTTCCAACATGTGACCAACAATGTTGTCATTTATTTCTCGTTAGTTAAGTTGCACTGAGTTTCATTTGAGAGATGTAAATATGATAAAGATGAGCATTGACATACCTAGTAGGGAAAACCATTACTCACCTTAAGGTTTTATTCATTACCACATTAAACCTACATGGTTAGTTAGTTCATATCATTATCCAATTTATGAGATTCATTATGATCATATTTTGTGGATTTCATATGTTAATCATCACCAAGTTTTATACATATAAATATATACAATTATTACTATTCTCCATTATTCCTAGGTATCTACGTTCATCAGTGTATTCGTCACTCAACTCATTGAAACCCAAATGGACGCGCTTGACTACACTCCAATCATTCTAAGGGTGTTTCGGTGAGGGGACATCAAGCCCCGAGTCCTCACCAAGTCGATTCCTGTACAGTGCATTTTAGGACTTTCAACCTAAGAGAGCGTCATCACCTCCCTCCTATTTTACCTTTTAGGGTATTCGTACCCAAAGACGTAACCACCGCCCTATTCATGTCTTACCATTCCTTTATAATTTATCATCATATATATAGAGTTAATTTTCCTAACCGTGCTTCTCAATTTACAACAACATATGACAACATCAATATATTCCTTGTTGTACAATACAGAAAGAGTTTCACATCATTATGTTATGGTATAATCATATATATTTAAAATATCATACACATATCTTGCAATATGAAACAACCAAATTTCATTCATCAAAACCTTACAAAAGATGAGTAATATAATCCCTACCTCTTTACAAAGTATCCACCAATAATTTCCACCTTACACAATTCACCACGTAAACTACAAGTATGCCGTTATCCTAGACGTACATAATAATCACATTTATGTTTTCCAAAGTTTGGATATCAAATACACAAGTTCTGAAACATTTACTTGACTCAAAATGTTGAGAATAATTCAAGTTTGAACTACCAGATCGGCCTACCGATCATCTATTTCTGGCCTACCATATAAAACTGTTATTTTTGGACTCTCTACTAGCCTAACGATATTGTTCATTAGCTTGCCGATACTATTCATCAGGTACTGTTCATTGGCCTGCCACCAAAAACTAGAAAAACAGAGTTTTTCCCCACTCTCGAGATCTTTGAGCTATAAAGCTCAATCTGACTCATTTCTTCAATTCCCAGACCATAAATATGTACAAAACTCTTAGAATATCATGTTTTAAATACCTATAACCATTTTCCTTCAAACCTTTATAAAATATATTTAGATCATAAAACCTAAAGTTTTACAAAACTTACACAAGAACATATTTCAAGTTCAAAGTACTTAAACATCACAACTCACTTTCTAAAGGTGTTTAGAGTTTCAACCGTTATATAAACATCTACAAACATCTGCAACAAGTTTTTCATAATTTTCATACCAAAAATACATCTTAAAACCAAAGTTAAGGTTTTAGAAATTTAACTTTAAAACTTAGCTCAAAAGTATAGTTTGATCTTGAAACATCCAAGCCTCCTCAATCCTTGAGTTATGAGTGATTGTTTGTGGAGTTTTTGAGAGAAAATTAGTTTAGAAACCTTGAGTGTAGCTTGATATTTTCTTTAATTTTTCTCTGAGCTTTGTGTCAAAATGAGAGAGAGACGTGTGAGAAGAAAGAAGAAAAGAGCTGAATAAAAAGAAAAAAAAATTATTAAAGGGACATGGTAGGTAAATGTTAGGTGTTAAATGGTAGGTAGGTTACAGAAGAAATTTGAAAGAAGTGAACAAATGAGTAGTTGGAGAAGGATTCTTCATGTCTCCGCCGGAGACTTTTGTAAAAAAAATGCCAAAGTGGCATTTTCATAAATAGATGAAACATCTAAGAACAATTTAGTAATTTTAAATACAACCAAATTTTTAAATTGCCACATTTTATACATTAAATTTTACAAAATTATTCCTGTTAAAATAGCGTGTGTCACAATTAACACGTATCTATTTATCATTCAGATTTTAAAATGATCAATATTTCCTTTAGAAAACAACATACATTTACAACAATACGACATTCCATTTTTTGGGAAAACCCAAAAAAATGACACGTCGCGTTTGCTAAAATGAAGAAATTGTCGTTTTTACTTGAATAGAAACGACAATGTCGTCTTGCATGGAAAGGAAAGACAACAACGTAGCGCATACAGTTTATTGACTTATTTTGACAAAACGAAATGTCATTTTTTCACAGAACGACAAGGACTGACCACAACATTAATGTAACACCCTATGGGGGGTTAGTAGTATTGAATAAATAAGAATAAACTTAAATATAATATCATTTTAAATCATTAAAACAATGCCCATGGGTCTTGAAATAAACAGAAAATAAAAATAAACTTTGAATACAAACCACAGTTTTAGTGTAGCACCAAATATTTAAAGACAGTTATTATCACCATAGTATAGTTCCTAATTACATATATTGTTGGAAACAAAGTGCGCAGCGGAATTTTAAAATTTTTTCATCAGAGTAATTTCTAAAACACAAGTTTGACATGTTATATGTATAAATTAGACAGATCTTACTAACCTTTGTGTGAAGAACCTCCGCAGCCTGTGAAGAGAAGTAACGTTCCAGAAGAGCCTCAACCAACTGGTCTTCTTTGCTATTCTCTATCCACAACCGGAGTGAGTGTGGGCTCACATGTACAACTCTTCCACCGGTGACTCTCCTTCCAACCAATAGAGGAAACCCAAAGCTAGTGCTCATGATTTGTGAATAAAAGCTCTCAGGGAGTTTTCAGATGCTCACTAGAAGAGTATCACTCTTAATCTCTCAATTGATCTGAGTAAATCATGAGACTCACTCCCTTTTTATAGCTATTGGTCCTAGGGTCAGTCCATATCAGATTAGGTCTCAAAAACTCGAAACAGAATCAAGTTCAGATCAATATCTGATAAGATCCGCATGAAAACTCGTAATCTTATCTCCCGCTAATCGACAGGCCGAACATTCTGATCGGCAGGCCGAACAGGCTAGTTTGGCAGGCCGACCACGTCATTCGGCAGGCCGAACTCCCAAGAAAAAATCTCCGCGAATCTTTTATTTTTCACCTGAGATTCTAAAGGATAAAGTCTCAGTTTTGATTCAAATAACCCAATAGAGAAGTTATCTGATCAAAACAAACTTCATCAAGATAATCTCTAAGAAAATAAATCAATTCACAATAATTCTACAAGTTTATCTTGATCTAATTTATCCAAAATTAAATCAACCGATAAACAGACAAGAATTATCTGATCGCAATAATTCAACAAGTTTATCTTGAACTAATTTCTTACAAAATTAATTCAACCGATAAACAGACATGAATTATTTGATTCTTACAAATTTTAAACCAATATGATAAATCCGACATAAGTCACAAATTATTGGAAAAGCACGTCGTGTCGTTACAGGACTTTGTGAGCTAGTAAAGGGGACTAAAATGGACCTATAAAGTTCAAGCTCATGATAATTATGAAACCTAATATCCCAGATATACATTTCACAATTATCAACTCCAACGCTACTTTATTAAAAGCTTGGAGCTGCACTCTTGAACTTTATAGAATTACGAAGCTCGTGTAGCTAAGTCTCCATGATATATCATAGTGTATCGCATCCCCATATGATCATCCATAATCAGCTTAAGGACAAGTTCTGTTTTACCTTTCCGATTATTTTTATCTTACGTTCCATTGTCTCACCATTAGAAAACTTACCATCCAAAGATAGTATACCATTCGGTTACACCTATGTATCTAAATGATTGAGCGCTCCAGTTTTTTAATTACATGACAACGCATATAAGAGGATATCATTACTCCTAAAGAGGAGCTATGAATTCCATATCTATGAATAACAAGTCTACGCTATCAAGAGTCATGCCTCCAATGTACCGGTATGCATACCACTATTGAGATGAGGGTGTCACCCTTTGGCACATCAAAAGACACAAGTCGAGACAACGGGCCCATGACAACGCACCGTCACCCATGACAACGTGCCAATGTTTCTATTCACGGAGTCCAACTCCGATGGCCAAGACAAACCATCTCCCAAAAGGGATATAGACAACATAACAATCTTTACATGAATAAAGCACCTAACTTTATTCCCTCGATTGCAGATCATATGTTTTAGACCGTCACCTTAAGAATCGTGTCTTCTGCATAATCAGTCTATCATATGCCTAATTCTTAAGGTTTAGACTGACAGTCTCAGACTACTGTTTGCTTATTATACATTCAACAAATATGAACGTAAAGAGGACAAGATTTGGTATATATAAATGAATAAATTCTTTATTGATAAAAATGTCTCCAAAAACGTATTATATTTTTACTCCTTAGGACATACATGTCTAACATATATAACTTAACATAGCCACCACAAAGTATTATAAATCTTACATGATTCAGACGAGTTACAATTAACTAAGGTTATTCCTCGTTAGTTAAGTTGCACTGAGCTCCACCTGAGAGATGTAAATATGATAGAGATGAGCATCGACATGCCCAGTAGGGAAAACCATTACTTACTTTAAGGTTTTATTTATTACCACATTAAACCTGCTGGTTAGTTCGTTCATCTCATTATCCAATTTGAGATTCATTATGATCATATTTTGTGGATACCATACGTTAATCTTCACCAAGGTTCATACATATACATATATACAATTATTACAATTCTCCATTATTCCTAGGTATCTACGTTCATCAGAGTATTTATCACTCAACTCATTGAAACCCAAATAGACACGCTTGACCACACTCCAATCATTATAAGGGTGTTTCGGTGAGGGGACATCAAGCCCCAAGTTCTTACCAAGTCAATTCCTATACAGTGCATTTTGTGACTTTCGACCTAAGAAAGCATCATCACCTCCCTTTTATTTTACCTTTTAAGGTATTCGTGTCTAAGGACGTAACCACCACCCTCTTTATGTCTTACCATTCCTTTATAATTCATCATCATCATATATATAGAGTTAATTTTTCTAACCGTGCTTCTCAGTTTACAACAACATATATATGACAACATCATATATTCCTAGCTGTACAATACAGGAAGAGTTCCACATCATCGTGTTATGGTATAATCATATACATTTAAAATATGATATACATATCTTGCAATATAAAACAACCAAATTTGAATTCATCAAAACCTCACAAAAGATAAGTAATAGAATCCCTATCTCTTTGCAAAGTATCTACCAATAATTTCCAGCTTACACAATTTACTATGTAAGCTCCAAGTACACCGTTATCCTTGACGTACATAATAATCACATTTATGTTTCCCAAAGTTTGGATATCAAATACACAAATTTTGAAACATTTACTTGACTCAAAATGTTGAGAATAATTCAAGTTTGAACTACCAGATCAGCCTAATGATCATCTATTTCTGGCCTACCGTACAAAACTATTATTGTTGGACTCTCTGCCAGCCTAACGATACTGTTTATTGGCTTACCGGTACAATTTATTGATACTATTCATCGGGTACTGTTCATCTATCTACCGTCAGAAACCTAGAAAAACAGATTTTTTCCCTACTCCTGAGATCTTTGAGCTATAAAGCTCGATTTGACTCATTTCTTCAATTCTCAGACCATAATATGTACAAAACTCTTAGAATATAATGTTTTGAATACTTGTAACCATTTTCCTTCAAACCTTTATAAAGCAAATTTACATCATAAAACCTCAAGTTTTACAAAACTTATACAAGAACATGTTTCAAGTCCAAAGTACTTAAACATCACAATTCAGTTTCTAAAGGTGTTTAGAGTTTCAACCGTTGTATAAACATCTACAAACATCTACAACAAGTTTTGTACAATTTTCATACCAAAAATACATCTTAAAATAAAAGTTAAGGTTTTAGAAATTTAACCTCAGAACTTAGCTCAAAAGTGGAATTTGATCTTGAAACATCCGGGCCTCCTCAATCCTTGAGTTGTGAGTGATTGTTTGAGAGAAAATTAGTTTAGAAATCTTGAGTGTAGCTTGAGCTTTGTGTCAAAATGAGAGAGAGACGTGTGAGAAGAAAGGAGAAAAAAGCTGAATAAAAAGAAGGAAAAATTATTAAGGGGACATGGTAGGTAAATGTTAGGTGTTAAACGGTAGGTCGGTCAAGGGAGAAATTTGAAAGAAGTGAACAAAGGAGTAGTTGGAAAGTGATTCTTCATGTCTCCACCGAAGACTTTTGTAAAAAAAAGCCAAAGTTGCATTTTCGTAAATAGATAGAACATCTATGAACAATTTAGTAATTTTAAATACAACCAAAATTTTAAATTGCCACGTTTTATACATTAAGTTTTACAAAATCATTTCCGTTAAAATAACGGGTGTCACAATTAACATGTATCTATTTATCATTCAGATTTTAAAATGATCAATAGTTTCCTTTAGAAAATGACATTCATTTACAACAATACGACATTCATTTTTTGGGAAAACCGAAAAAAATGACGCGCCGCGTTTGCTAAAATGAAGAAATCGTCTTTTTTACTTGAATAGAAACGGCAATGTCGTAATGTGTTGTCGTAAAAACCGAATGAAGTTATATTACATAAATTTGCGACAAAATGATAAGTGGATGTCGTTTCTCGTTCAATAAAGAACGGCAAGGCGTTTTACCTAAGGAAAGACGACAAGTGGATGAAACAACATGGCTTTCAGGACACCTGCATCGTGTTTCGGTGAACTACGAAAGAGTGTCGGTGGTAAAACAAAATGTCGTTTTTCTCAATAATTTACCTCTTTTAAATTTATGACCATGTCGTTTGCTCACTTAAAACGACACTGGAGCAAAACGTCCAAATGGTGTTTAAGGTTTACCTGCTTATGGTTTAATCTTAACGACATCCGGCCTTTGGCAAATAAGGAAATAATAATAATAACGACGACTTCTCGTCTTAGTCTTGCACACTATGATGTTTGATTTATCGATTCAAATTTTTTTTCTATTCAAAACAATTTTCTTACAGTCTTTTTTCATATAAAATTTAGCTACATTATTCCAAGTTCGAACCGACGGTTCAAACCAACTATTTAGATATCACGATAGCTATATAATAGCCAAAACTCATAAGATTATTTGGAAAAAAAAAGTGAAATAATAATAATTGATCAACAAATCTGTACGGTCTTAGACAGTTGAAGCTGGCTTTATCAGCTACGACGTTGACTCATATATACAATATTTATGTGTGTGACCACATGCAAAGGGGTCTAAACGACAAATATCTTTCCCACAAGGCATTATTAAATCAGACTACATGCAAAGCCTATCGCCGTCCGGGGGGGAGACTTAAATAATAATCTTTCTTTAAATGAGTGCAATTCGGATACATTGTAGTTTGGATCACATGCCAAAATAATAATGCTTAATTTCACTATCAAATTCACCATCGACCCATTTCACTTTCTTGGACAGCATTTGTAGCTATTATCTGGCTAGACTGATTGTTTTGTTATTTTATTATGTATTAAATAAAAAAAAATTGTAATTTTATTGGACGACAATGGTTTAGTAGGTGATGTTACTTCTACCCACCACGGCAAAGGTGATCCTTTTTTTTTTTTTTTTTAAACCGTAGTATAAGACTATAAGTAGAGTACTAAAATATTGAAAGTTATACTAAAATAATTTATCTTTGATTTAGGTGAAGCTTCTGTTCCTAATGAATCTCTTACTCACCTTGAGCGTCACATGAGAACTGTTTTGGTTTGTCCCACATGGGAAGTTAGGCTTTTAATTAACTTAATCACCTTATTAGCAAGGTAAAGTATTGTACCGTGTAGTTTTTGACTTTATTAAGTTGGCACTTTCGTAAATGAGGCTTTTAATTAACTTAATCATCTTATTAGCAAGGAAAAGCATTGTACCATGTAGTTTTTGACTTTATTTAGTTGGCACTTTCGTAAGTGAGGCTTTTAATTAACTTAATCATCTTATTAGCGAAGAAAAGTATTGTACCGTGTAGTTTTCGACTTTATTAAGTTGGCACTTTCGTAGGTGATTATTACAAAAGCCCATATCATCTAAGATAATTATAAGGTTATTTTTTGGGATCTGAAATTTCCTTTTTAGTCTAAAATATGCTTAAAAACATAAAAGTACAAAAATTCTACAAAAACAAAAAAAAACAAGTACGGAGTCTTAAATTTGACTCTTTTTTGGGGTTTGTTGTTTTGTTTTTTTTGCATATCTTATGTTTTTTCGCCTTTCAATTATGATTTTAGACTAAAAGCATAGAAAAATTTCATTTCCCATAAAATTGGTCCTAACATACTTTTTTTTTTTATTGGTAGACAGAAATACCAAAATGATAGAGACGAAAACTAACATCTACATAATCTTCTTATTATTAATATGTGATTAGACAAAAATTAGACTGTTCAAAATGATTGTACATTTAAGCATCCTTAGAAATAACATTACTTTATAGATTGTACTGTTGCTAATCCAAATATATATAGGAATAAAATCCCAAGAGGTTCCAGGCAGGCACTTTTGTTGTAAAGGCGGTCGTGACTTATTTATGTGAGGAATTTGCAGGAGACCGAGGGAACCAAAATGGCCCTGCTAAAGCTTAGTGACAACTGTGTGCCTCACATTCTCTCTCTTATTCTCTTATATACATATATATATATCAATATATATATAATGTATCTATAAGTTTGAAATGAAAAGTAGCAAAATAAAGAGGCCTTGGAATAAAGAAACAAAGAACAATATCACAGAAGCTTCTTTGATGCCTTGGCCACTTTCATTATGGGACTCACTTGAAAATCCTCTGCACCAAAAGCATTGCATCCTTGACCAAGTCTTAGCTAGAGACTCAATGATCTACTTCCACAACTTACTTCAATATATACTTCCATTTAACTAAGGGTTATTTCTTAATATAGCACTGTAAAAAAGTATTTCATGAATAACAGTAATTTTTTTTTTTTGTTCATGTCACTGCCTTGTCAGATTATTTTGGTAATATATACAGTAATTACTTAAATTAGAAATCATGTTACTGTTGGTAACATAAAAAATCCAGATCTAGCTAGCTTAATACGCTCTATGAATTGAATTGAGCCAGAGCCAAGCCGATTTTTTGAAATGTTAGCTTTTTTTTTTGAAAAAAAAATTTCTTTAAATTTCATGAGCTACAAAGGAAAAAAAATCACAGCTAATAGCTTGTACCTCTACAAAAAAACTTTAATCACGACAATTTTTAGGAAAACTTTTTGTTACAACAAAATATTGTGACTAATGTGTAATTAGTCGCAAACTTTAGTTTAATTTTTGTTGCGACTAAAACTTTTAACCAGAGGGTTTTTAGTCAAGAAATGTTTTTGTGACTAATAACCGCGTGATTAAAAATTTTAGTCACAACAAAAATTGAATTAAAGTTTGTGACTAAATATACATTAGTCACAACATTAAAATTTTACTAAAAATTATCGTAACTAAAAGTTTAGTTTTTTATACTGTACTTGTATGTTATATAAAAATTTAATTCATGCTGACTATTTCCTTCGAGTTTATTATTGTTTAGAAATGATAATTTTCAATTAGAATCATTTTAGCAAATAAGTTTTTTTTGGGGCTAAAAATTTTAACAATCAATTTAGAATTCAAGCTAGGTTGAGCCAAAGAACTTCTTTTAATAGGGCTAGTTTGTAGATTTAGTAGTGCCATAAGTTTACAATTAAGTTGGTAATCCAATATTCTCCAACGTCCATTTGCAATGGGTCCAATAAAGTGGCTGTCCAAGGAATTAAAACTATAATAACGTTAAATATTAATGATATGTTTAATGTTTGTAATAGGTCAAACTATGTCATAGGCATCTTATTAATCAAAATCTCATGTGGAACACATAATTGAGACTCGAATCTAGCACAGAAGCTGAAATATCGGCCAGATTCTGTTTAGCTCCATTTTTTTTGGGTTCTAAATTAAGTATAAAAGTTACATTTTAATCACGGCACTCTGCTGTATTTTTGTCTTGGATTGCTCAAACTGCTCAAATTCGTTGGATACAAACTAAACAATAGGTCAAAAATGGTAGAATCAACTATCGTCTCTTCTAATAATTATTAAATAAATTAGAATTAAGATTGTAATTAATTAACAACCTGGAAACTGTCAATGAATTGCACTAGCTTGATTATTAGGATTTGAACTTCAAATTATCCAAAAGCAATGTTATATTAGTATGTCAAATTTCAGATTTTAGTACTTGGGTAGGAAAACTATCTCAATACAGTATTGCTATTCTAGCTACATTTAACATATGTTGTACTTAATGAGAAATTTGACACCAATAGAGGGTTTCGCACCTAGGTTTGAATGGAAAAAAACTTAGTTTAAACTGGGTTTATAGTATTTGAATTGCTCAAGTCCCTATTAATTAGAACCGATAGTTCAAATAAATGAATATCCAAATGCCCTTTAAGTATCACATATGCTAAATTTTAACATTTGATTGCTACTGGTTGATATATTTATTTATTTTTTATATCATCATTACAATATAGACATTTTAAAATTATTTCAAAATTAAGAATTTACTTCTATAATTTTTAAAACTTAAATGATTATATACAGTAGATATATAAATTAATATTGGAAAGAACATCATGTATCAAAAACAGAAAATAAAAAATGTCATTTTCGTGTTTTGTGGGGTCAAACATAATATCGACATTTTATTATCTAAATACATGAACTTTGTACATAAACAGATAATTGGTGGGCGATTAAAATTATGAAGTACTATGTATACTACTTTAGTACGTAATTACTATGTGCTCATGAAGAAGTGTCATCATTGCTATATATATATATATATCAACAAGGCTCATGAGATCGGTGCTTTTAGCAATAATTTCCCTTCTCTGACATATACATATACGTAGAGAAGACTAGTAGTCAGTAAACTTATAAATCAATGTCCGAACAGGTCGAAGAAAGAATCCCTTTACATATGGCTAAGTCTACGCTGCTTTTTTGTCGTCATGTGCATGTGCTTGTTGGGTGCATGAGATTCGTCGAAGATTTTTCTCATATGCAAATATATGAAATATGAGTAATTTGTTATTTTTCCTTTTAATTGTGAAGGTAATTTATTTGACCTTTAAGTTTTTCCGTTTATATAGGTATGCTTATCTATATGAACACATATTATTCTCTTAATTAAAGGGAAGAAGGAAAGCTACGGCAGTTTCTTTTGATGAAAATATTAGCATATTCCAAAAAAAAAAAAAAAATGCAAAACAAATCCTCAAAGGAAATCAGAAAATGTATTTAGAGAAAAATACATAACAGTCACAAGACAACTTTTGATGTCACCTTCTTTTGGAGGATTATATATATATATATATATAAGAAATTGTACAAGTTATTGAGGATTCTATTTATACGTAGTTAGATGACTAATCGATATCTATCGTCATCCTGATGAAGACCAAGTCATATAGCTCAAAAATAAGGAAATCACCGTTGGTGTAAAAAAGGCAAATTAATGAGGTGAGCTAGCAATATTGCATATTTTAGATAATGAGTTAACTTTGTTGACGTGAAGACCTTAATTTTATATGTCTCAACAGATCGTGAAAGTAAGTGCCACATTTATCTCTAAAAATGATTGGTATGTAATGTGACTGTCATTACACTGATGATTGTGACTAGCACAAACCTAGCATTAATGCATCTCGTGTAATGAGAGTACTTTATATTTGTAAAATCAAGAAATTAAAAATGTGAAATAATATGTAATTTTTTAAAAAAGAAAGTATATTTTCTTGTCCACAATGGTGAATTATCTAATGCGCGGTAGAACTAGTCTTTTTTTCCAACTTATTTTAATTAGATAACATATAATAGGGCATTTGGGTATTAAGTTCAAACCATAAATATGTGGTTTAAACCAACTTTATTACAATATTTCTCTCATAATTTTTGAATATCAAACCAAGTTTGATTTAAACCATCTTAAACTATATTCCTAAACGGTCTATAAATTAATTTAAGCAATTAAAATTTGATTTTTTTTATTAGGAACAACTCAACAACCAAAAATTTTAACATTTCAAATCTCCTTTTATAATTATTATTTGTTATTACATATCATTATAACGTACCAAAGCTTGAAAAAACATTAGGATCCTATACGGTAGTTGGATTCTAAAACAGTGTTTAGCAGGTCGTTAAAACCATTGGTTAGAACCGTTTATATTGTAACATATGAGCGTTTTACACTGTAGTGATTTGTTTTATTGTTACTGTAGCATGTGAGAGTTTTATATTGTTTATAACTGAAAAAAATGATCTAGACCACTTTTTACTAATCAAACTATAAATATGCATCGATCTTTGTTCTAATTACGAGCCAGTTCTCTTATGTTTTGTTTTTGTTTGCCGTAGAAATTCATAGCTTTTTCTAAATTCAAGGTGAAACCTAAAGTTGGGAGCCATACTGTACGGCATATGAGTAGGAGGTTAATTTAGACAATGAACTTTGGAGATTGGGTTGGCAGCAGGTACTACTAAGATGATATGTATTGACCAAGTCCACATTAGGGTCTTAATCTCAGTACAATTTTCCACACAATGATCACAACCAAAATAATTATTATAATCAGACATTACGACAATTAATTACGAAAATGATTAAGAGCTTTTCTTAATAAAACCGCTAGAACAAATTGTGTTTAGTAGTTATCCACCGTCCATGCGGTGGTCTCTTTAAATGAGTCATTTGTGTGCTGATTAATAATGTGTTTTTATTAATAACGTTTTATTAGAACTTGATATGCGGATTACTCTTTTGAACATTTTAATCAAACTTATTAGTAGGACAGAGCCAGAAAAATTAACAAGAGGGGTAGATGTATGATTAAACTAGTGAGGTGAGTGGCAAAATTGATTTTAAAAGAAGAAGGGTGCAAAAAACAATTTTTATAAAATTTCACACACAAAATTATAAGAAACAAAGAGTTTAGAAGGTAGCCGTTAACCCTATTCCTTATGTAGTTCCGCCCATGTCTTTTGTGTTTGAGTTAGTGTTTGTACTTCTCTAATTTAGAAGGTAATTACATTTTTAAAAGAAAAGCGATTAATAGTTGGGAACTATTAAGTTGTTTGGCACTTTAGTTGTAATTGAAGGTTTAAGTTTAAAATCTGTATCTTGTGAGAGTGTAATAATTTTTTTATTTTTTATTATATCTTTTAAAGTTTTATATTATTTATAGTTAAAATTGATATGTCAAAATTGAAATGATAAACCAACACTGTATGAGGATAACTCTATACATATCCTAGAAAAATATGAATTTTCGTACCGATATATCTATTTTGGAATTGATGGATTAAAACCATCCAATTGATTGAGTAAAAGTCCACAAAAGAATACCAACTAAAGGGACGGCACCCCAAATATATGACAAGCTGTCCCCCAAAGTTTTAATATTGATCTTGAGTAGCCCATGAAACGCTAAAATTTAAAAATCACTTGGCCGCATATGGAAAATTCAATATTGGGGTTTTGCAAGCATGTGCACCACCTTTTTTTTTTTTTTAACATTTTCTTGTTTTATGATTAATATCCGAGAAAATGCTTTTTTTGTTATCGACGATCCAAATTTTGACAACTGTTCATGAGGATATGGATATATCTTCAGCTTCAATCTTGACCGTCGTTCGTATCTGTGTGCACCGTTCCTTCTTATTATCAAAACTCTGTATTATTATTGCTGAGAAAGACAGAGAGAGAGAGAGAGACTAGTGTACGATTTTGTTGAAATTTGAGGACAAATATATACATGAGTTGCTCGTATTTTCTAGGTCTTTCATGGCTTATAGTAATGAGTACTAGTAATACTCTCTCTCTATTTCCTTTTTTTTTCCTGGTGAAAAAAGTGACTGAAATTCAAGATAAAGGATTTCATTTCCATATGGCCAAGAAAAGCTTAGCAAAGGATCTAATGTTTACACCTACCACTGACCACTTTTATAAGAAGAAATTGCACAAATTCCGAGTAAACGGACCACCCTCATGAGTCATGATTAACCATGAACCCATTCTCCAAACTCCAAAAAAACCCCCACCACATTTTGAATCCCAAAAGCCAAAAAAAGCGACATCAATAAGAAAAACCAAAATACAAAAATGACCCAAAAGAGAGAAGATCATATTAGGGAGTAAAAAAGGGGGGAAAAAAACCTCACTCATTCCATTCATTATCCATCCAATCACTACACTTTCCTCACTCCACCACCCCATTCTAATTTCTTTTTCTTTCTTTTTACACCTAAGAGAAGAAGAGGATTTTACTTGAGAGGAAAGTCTAGAAATAAAAATTAAAAAACAAAAAAAAAAAAAGAAAGAAGAAAAAAGAAATTAAGCACTTCTCTCCAACATTTCCTTGAACCTCCTAGCAGACTCTTGCTTCTCCAATATAAACTTGGCATGACAGCTGGCAATGAACAAATCAGCCAATTTATCAATATCATTAACCTCAACCGTTTGATCCCCATCGTCATGATCACCTGGAGCAGTATCACCGTTCTTATCGAGCACCTTCTCCTTCTCCTCTAGCCATTGAAGGTACCCATAAAGCTGAGACTCAGGTCCGCCGTACTGATCAATCTCGGCGCCGTACTGTCCCGTCGGAATCACGGAGTTCCAACTGGAGTCGTAGTAAAAATGGGTCGCCGTCGTCGTCTCCGGTAAGCCATCGTAGACCGGCGCCGGCACCGGCAAGACGTGGGAGTTTTTGGAAGAGCACCAGTTGTAGTGAAGCCTGAAGGAGCCGAAGAAGATATTGTTGTTCTTCTTGTTGTACTTATTAATAATATTATTCCTGTTTCTGTTCTTTTTGGTCGTGCAAATAAGCTGCAGTGTCTGGCTGTGTACGATGGCCGACACGGCCTTGGATTTGGCGGCGGACAGCGACCGGACAAGCCGGCGCACGTGGGAGAATAGAAGGGTTTGGATAAGGGTCTTGAGCTTCATTGATGAGGAAGAAGAGGATGAAGTAGATGAAGAGAAAAGAGTGAGATTTCAAAAATTTAAAAGAGAAGAGGTTTAGGTTTTAGATTGGATGGTCCAACCATGTTCTTGAATGGTGCGAAAGGAGCTTTATTGAAATGGAGATGGAATTGGAATTGGAATTGGAATTTGTTGGGGGGACATATAAAGGGTTTCAATTACCAATTTACCCCTCAACTTTTGGCTTATTTAAAGGTGTACCATCATCCTTCTTTCAACCTTTTACTTAAGATTGGGAGATTTGAGGCGTGTCATAAGATATGGGAGGCGATTTTTACCCTTTTTATGTGGAATTTGGAATTGGAAACTTTGCGGGCTTGAAATTTCAAAAGGAAATATGTGTGTGACTGTGTGTTTTTTTTTCCTCCGGAAGATGTTATATTGTTGTTAATTGACTAATGGCTATTTATTTTTTAACAAGATGAAATTAGTGTAAAGATATAATAAACTGGATGATGAAAAATCACCAAATATGAAGAACTCAAAAAAGGTTGATCTCTCATATATAAATAGTAAATAAATCAGGGAAGTAAAAATACAAAAAAATTGAGCTATTCATTCTCAATACAAGAATTATGTCTACTATGATGTTTTGGAGAAATTCACTAGATAATAATTGAAATTCATTTTATACTTGAGAACGTATAAAATAAAATTAAGTGTATATATATATTTTTTTTTGCATGGGGGATAGCTTCCTATTATAGCCTTTTTATTAGACACAAAATTTTTAGTTAATAAATAAATAATCCTTTAATTACTTCATTTGGATTATCCTTGATTCAACTAATCTTAGAGCTTCTACTTATCCCACAGTTTGATTTGAATATCAGGGGATTTTGGAGACAATTCCATTGTTTTAGAGATTTTGATACTTGTCTCTCCTTGTTTAACTCTACAATCTGAATAGGAGATCAATCTTATCTCAGATGAGGAATAAACCAGTAGGTAAGGAATGTAATCGCCTTCCCATCATATCATCACCTCTCCTCCTAGCTTGACCGCAAAACTCAGTCTGTCTCTCCTCATAGCTCGACCATTGACCTCGATTGAGTTCATCTCCCCTTGCTTGGCTACCATCTTGGCTTGATGTCATTTACAAATAGGGTGTTTATGAGAATAGTTTAAATCATCAGTTTTATGTTTGAAACTGTAGCATGTGAGAGCTTTACACTGTAGTTTTTTTACTGTAGCATATGAGAACTTTATATAGTTCACAGTTCAAACCATTGATTTGAATTATTCTTGCAAATACCCTAAAAGTGTCTTGCTCTATACCAACAAGCATGAATGTGGTAGGAAACCATCGATAGTCAACTTGCTCGACTTGGCAGTGGTACAACAACTACTATGAGTGAATTTTGATCTTGTTAAGAAAAAATTATGTAAAATTATCCAGGTTCTTTTGTAATAATATGCGAAATTCTAAGCCATAGATTGGTTAACTTGAAAAAATGTAGTGATAAAGCGTCAATGATCAATGTGATACCAAAAGGAACACCTTATGGCTCATTGAGATCATCTTAATTCAAGTTAAATAAGTTCCATTATTAAAATGCTAAACTTTTTAGATTTATGATTCACCATCTGTTGTATTATTTCGATTACATCCATTATTTAGGAACTCTTTTTCTATTTCAGAAAGCTTTCTTTTGGTATATATTAGATCTAAGATATTTCTCCATGTCAAATTTTTTTCCTACCAGTTGATTCTTGCATCAATTATTTCTCAATATCCACAGATAGAAAATTTATGTTAGAATATTGTATGCTTTTGAATATGAGTAGTATCACTCAAAATTATGTAAAGCGTATGTCATTATTTGTTCATCTTAAAATTAACACGTGAAATACAAAATTTGTAACGAATCTGATATTTTGCATAACATTAGGGTTTAAGTTCTCCTTTCGAAGCTATCAAACTCTGTAAGCTTTTTTTTAAAAAATTATTTTTTGTGTTTTTTTTGGGCCGCTACAAAGCTACGCGGGTCTAATTTTCGGAATGGTGGCATTACTGTAATTAAATAGACAACCATGGGTAGCCGTGGAATTTTATGTAGTGACGTACTTTTGCTGGCGCCGAGGATCCCAAAACTAACCTAATTAATTTAATATTCAGATAAGCAACTCGAGAACGGCGACTTATTATAGGCTTAAGCTTCGCTGAAATTACAAGCTCAAGAAATAATCAGTGTTCTGCTTAACATTGAATGCCATTTCATAGATTTTTATTTTGTGGGTCTTCCCCAAATTTGTCTTCTAGTTGATCATGAATATGTTAAAATAGATTTTCAAAAAGAATATGTTAATTTGATTCTAGAGAACCCAAACAAGATCTGAGAGAGAAAGCAAAAAAAAAAAAAAGAAAAAAAGAAAAAGAAAAAGAAAAAGAAAAAGAAAAGGGAGATAAAAGAAAATAAAAAATTTATTTATTTTTCCTGTTTTTAAGCACAGTATTCCACTATACAAATATATAGACATATTTCACTGTTTTTCTTCCTCCTTTACTGGGTTTTCAAGTCATGTACTCTTTGTCAGGTTTAACCTCAATTTTGATAGGATTCCCATGTTTTCATTGTCATCATGCAACTAATTAAATAAACAAATCAATAAGTTGCACACCAAAAAGACTTTAGTTTGTATAATAATAAAAAGTTAACTATTTTAATAGTCTTATAATAAAACTGTTTTAGTTGAAATTTTATTCAGGTAACAACAGACATCTTTTCTTAAACGACCCTTTAATTTTTTAACATGTGTGTAGTCTAAGTCTTAATAATCTTATAATACTTAAAAACAAACTCATCTGTTGAAATTTTATTTAGGTAACAGCCGATAGCTTTTCTTAAACAACTCATAGTTCTAACAATACAAGAAACATCAAACAAGTTAAGGGTAAAGAGGCTGATATCCACATGGCTACGTGAAATTGGCATAAACCTCAAATTTCAGTCTGAATTTCCATGGGCAATAACATTTCATTCAGTAAAGGGACATAATAACCAACACAATTTGGCGTATCCTTTAGACTTTGGCCACACCGTAGACATTGACTAGTGACTTAGGGACTAAACATGCAATACCAACAAATAAATGGAAACATTGGTATTAAATTTATTTGGCCTTTTTGGCATACTTATAGGGTGTTTGGTAAGCATAGTTAGAACTAACTTTTTAGTTTAAAATACCGTAGTATGTGAGAGCTTTACACCGTAGCAACTTTTTGCTTTTTACTGTAGCATGTGAAAGTTTTACACTATTCTCTAACTAAAAAATTGGATTTAATCATGCTTGTCAAACACCTTATTAATGTGTCAACATTGACTAAATGTGAAAGAGAAGCCAAAAATGAAAAAAAAAAAACATAAAATAATGATGATAGGCAAGAAAGAGGAAAGAAACATTAATTATATTAAAAGGCTGGAGCAAAGTGATAGTTATGTTACATATGTATGTCGTTTTTCTTCATACCAATGTTTGATTATTTCCCCTGTCGTTTTTCTTCACACCAATGTTTGATTGTTTCCCCTTTTAACACTTTCTCTAATATGCATTTAGATCGAATGGTCGTTATTTCACTGCATCTTATCTTAATGGCCTTCACTTTCTAGGCGATTACACTGACATAAGACACATTACTTGCTGCTCTTAAATTGCATTAATCTAAAACCATTTCTGACTTTTTGATTTACTGGTCATGGAAGAGATAATAAACAAATAAATAAATAAATTCACACAATTTCTCAGAAACTGTGGGATTAGACTTTGTTCTTTCCGGATAAGTTATGGCACAAAGATCTTTCTAACGATATATATATATAAATGTTATTTCATACTCCAAAGTCCATAGTGTACAACAACCCCATCGGATTATTTTATTATTTATTTTTTGCTAATGAATTTTACTTGTTAAAGTAAGTTTTGTATGCTTGGCTTGATTTTATTGGTCATTGTAAGTGTGGTTTACCTACAACAATGTGTTTCATTGGTTTCATTATCTCATTAGCAGGAAAAAAGATTAGCCAAACTTCTTATCATGTCGTAAGGTAGCTTTTAATTTTCTTTTTTCCCCCCTACTTTCCCTACAACACAATACTCTCTTTTTTAATCCATAGATATCCCTTGATTAGTTAGTCACAAATTGGATATAAACTGAGTTTAAACCATGCAAACAAAAAGGGTTATGGAAATTTCATGTTAAGCACAAGCTTGCAAGGTTGTCTTAGATCCAATACACAAGCCTTGGATTATGCCATTAGGAATCCAAGGAACTGAGAAACCAGTACCCAATTATAAAACCCTTAGAGCTATGTAGTAGAATAGAATAAATTATCTATATCTTCGTCGTTTTTCATTATTTATTGCGATTAGTATTGTGGTAGAATATTCTATCCATATTATTGTATGTAAATGTTCGATTTGATCAAAATTACATTAAAATAAAAAAGCATATAACCTGACCTAACTTGATAATTAAAATCTGATGGCATAAAATGATGACTCTAGTGGGATATATCTTGTACCTCAGACAAATTTTCATACTATTATTTGCACAAGTAATTTGCTTTTAAAAAGCATAATCATTATGAGAATGAAGGAATTACATTCTCCCACCATCAAATGTTTATTAAATCATATCCTTCCAATGAATCATGGGAAGTACAAAAGGCAAGACTGTATTGTGTTGCTTCTGACATTAGCAAGCAAGTGTTGGAAGGAGAATCAAAACAAACATCAATGGAAAAAATAAAGCAAAGGGTGGTAGAAACAGTGAGGGAAAACCCCAAACCCAGCTTTAGTCTTGTTGTACACAAAAAGATGCATTCAATCACCTCTTGGAAGATTGGAACACCTCATCATCTTTCCTTTAATCTATTCCCTCAGCATCACCTGTCATTGTCAAGGAAAGTCCAATGTAAATTAGCATTTCAACTTTCTGAGCTTTTTTTTTTTTTTGTGGGCAATTTTGAAATTTCCTTCTTTCCTTCTATCCGTTTTCAGTGCATAGGAAACTCTACTAGACTAAAATAGTGGCCCTCACTGTCACAAGTCACTTTCTTGAATGGTTAGAACAACAAATTTGTATAAACCCTCTTGAATTTAAATACACAAAATTCAAAGGAACAACAAGAGAAAAAGTTATGCTTACAAGAAGAATCTTTAAAAGCAAAGTCATCTAATGTAAATGTAGATTTTTTCAGTCATCAGTCACTTTCTGTTATGGCAAAAGAGTAGAGCCAAGAGTTATATTTACTACCTTGAATTCAAAACCATAAAAAATAGAATAAAAAAATAGAAAAAAAAAGAAAAGAAAAGAAAAAAAAGAAACAAACTGCTATATATAAGAATCTTTAAAGCAAGAGTCATATCATCTTTGTACAATTATCCCCAAAAAGGTACTAAAATACTTGAGTGAAATGGAACATATGAGATTGCATAAAAAATTTGCTCCAAAATTATATAAAAAAATTGCCATTATAAAAGTCTGAATCCATATCCAGAGCAAGATTCAATATACAAGAAAAGTCAGAAATAAAAAGAACTCCAAAATTTTAAGCATCCCATTTTAGCATCTGTCTATATGAACTTAAAAATCTACTATAGTAATTATTATATGCCTAGCATCTACAATCTAAAATGTTTAATTCTATGAAGATTAAAAAAAAGATTGCGGAAATACGGCGCTTGTTCAGGTGCTTATCAGAGTGCTTGTTTCTTTTTTTTTTTGTTATAATTCTTCCACATTCATGGGGGGCCAGTGAACATGGTTTACTGTGTATTTCTTTAACTTTTATTTATTTTTTAAATATTCTACCTCTTTTTGTAAAGTTACACCAAGTTATTCACACGTCACAAAGTGGATAAGTAAAAAAATTAGAAATTAGTATGCAATGTGGATGGGGAAATACTATTAAAAAAAAAATAAGAAGAAAGAATTAGAAAAGATAATTTTGGACAAAATTTGATTAAAGGGCATTAATTACATCAAAAGTTAATAATTCTTAGGTGTATCTTCAAATCCGGTGTTCCAAAAACTACCCAAAAGAACACTTCAAAGGAAAAAAAAAGTTTTATCTATCACTTCCTACAAACAACATCAAGAAGATTATTATATATCACTATCTTTCTCAAGAAGTTATTGGCACACGAAACATCAAGAAGATTATCATATATCACTATCTTTCTCAAGAAGTTATTGGCACACGAAATAACATTAGTTACAATATGTACTTTTATATGCCAAAGCAAAGATCTCACCTTTTTTTTTTTTTGGGTTGAAGTCGAGAGGTCTGATACAGTGAACATTTTTTTTTTTTCTCATTTGTAACACACATATGAAGTATATGCAACAACATAGCCGTATGATTACTACAAAGGATCATACACAACTCACCTTTTGGGGGCGTTTGGAAAAATTACTAAGGATGGAATGAAGTTGTAATTATTTTGAATCAAATGACTTCACATCCAATAATCACTTGCACGTTGCAAGCTTAGGACGGAACCGTATATGCATGATAAAAATGAAAATCCCACATCGTTTTCGCACATGAATTTTATACTCTCTTTGTAACGCCCATGAATTTTAACTAAAATTAACTATATTAAGCTTAATTATTAAATATGTCAAGTGTGATTTATATGTTAATTTCAGTCATTTAAAATTTTGTTGCATAAGTTATATTTAAAAATCTGATTTTTGGTTTTTAAATACCAAATGATAGTTTTGTTCATATTTTTTCTATAATTACCAAAATGCGATGCAGTCCTTTTTCTTTATATTTGGGTTGTTTATTTTATTTCTACTCTTCCATTCTTTCTCCTTTCCCACGCATACTCTCTCTCTCTCTTTCTCTCTTCACGTTTCATTTCTTTTCCTCGCTCTCTCTTATGGATTTCAAAATAACATTTTACTCTCTTGCATCAAATAGAGATGAATTCTTCACAAAATCTTCACATTTGAACAAGATTTTGAGATAAGATTTTTAGAAAATGAATATGGTTTTTCATACTATTTCCATCCAAAGTTATTTCTCTAAATTGCTGCATTAATCTTGAGTTTTTCCTGAGTTTTTATGAAATATTAACATGCATGTTCATATCAAAGAAGGAGTTTATGTATTTTGGTGGAAAAATGTGGTTATGACATTGTGTTTCATTTCGGGATAATTGTTTCTAAAAGGGTTTAGCAATTTTTTCTAAAGTTTCTGCATATTCTCTGGGTCTGAATTTACATCAAAACAGGTTAAATCGAGCTTTTGAGCTCGGGTTGGTCGAGACTTGAAAGTTAGAATTTTTCAAATTTTGACAGATCAGCAAGCCGAACTCATACTTTGGTAGGCCGGATTCAAACAGTTCGGTAAGTTGGACTCAGATGGTCGGTAGGCAGAAAATTAGCAGTTTGACAGGTCAAACCTAAATGGCCGGCAGGCCAACTGAGCAATATGAAAATAATAGTTTTACTCATAGTTTTTAACGTTTAATGATTTAGAGATGTTTTAAAAAGGATTATGATTTTGTGTCATGACTATTTAGAATTTAAAGGCATACTGATAATTAAATTAACATAATAATATTTGTTGAACGTAATTTCTGACTTTAAATGCAATTTTTAAGGTTTTAAACGTTAATGGAGCTTATATTGAATTGTGTTTTGAGCTAACAGTATTGATTTCAAAATGAGGTAGGATATTTTCTATCCTTTCTTTGGTAGCCCCTTTTATAAATTGTTTTGGCCAAAGTTTAATTCTTAAATAAATTTTTAAGAATGATTTCTGATTGATATTGAAATTATTTTTATGCATTTAAAGAATTGTATTTTGATATTCTTTCTTTGGATTTGTCAAGATCCTGAAATTTGTTTTAGTTAGTATGATTTGCGAATGATACCTTTATCCATGACTGTTAGATTTAAACAATGTGATTTAACTGATGATCCTAATAAGCCTTTCGTTCACGTTTTGTTGTTTTTAAAAATTCCCCTCCAAGGTTTGAAGAAGAAGAAGCATGAGTAGAAATGGTACTTCCTCTGAAACTGTTGTATAACACGTGTATTCCGATGTCAATGTCGTCTATATTAGTTACATAGTATAATTTATTCTAAAAATGATGATTGTTGATAGTCTTGTGTTATTATTATTATTATTTGCAGTTTAATTACCTATCCATCTTCATGGTAAGTATCCACATGATAGTGAATGTCGATGAGATTTATTTCGACTGAGCAATTTACTTTATATTTATTTACTTTGTTTAACTAGTAGTTAAATTTAATTCATCTTATTTAATTTAATTTATTTCAGTCGCGGCCCCAGGTCGTGACACTCTTTGCACTTGAAAGTGTTAGTAAAGGATGTTGTCAAATCAGTTTTCTTTTTTGTTTGTTTTATTCCTACTAACTTTCATCTTAACTTCTCATGGTGGATTGTCCTTTACATGTTACTGGCAATATGTATTAAATTACACAAGAATAGCTTTTCTCTATAATATTTTCACTGAGGTGAAGTGCGATGATCTTTTAAATATTTGCAGTTGAGACTTGAAAAATGAACTTGGAAAAATAGAGTAGAAGTTCATTCAATCTAAATTTTGGAACTAAACTTGCATCCACTTCAAATTTCAGTTCAAAATTACCAAGAATGTGTTGACGTTTATGTATAAAAATGTTTCAAAATTAACATCAAATTGTATAAACCTTTCCTGTTCAAAAATGTTGAAATTTGCAAATATCTTAAAAACTAAAAATAATATGTGATGATGCAATCCATTAAATGTCTTAGAATGTCAAACACTCTTACATGGAGGAATACCTAAAGCTCTGCTTGGAGAAGCAATTGTAGATGTATAAAGAGCTGTGACAAATATGTTTGTAAGTTGCTTTTTGGCTTCAATATATTTTAAAGCAATAGTCTTATTTTCAATTAATTCCTAATAAAATCCACCCATGTGGTAACTATTGGCGTTTTATTGGGTTTTATGGACATCTAGAGAAAGCTCAACAGTATCATTTGTGGGATTTGCTTAGTAGATTCCGATATATGTACACATTACCTTGGATGATTGTCGATAATTTTAATGAAATTTTTTATCTGACGGAGAAAATGGGTGGTACTAATGCAGTTCATGGAAGTATGAATAATTTCTAAGACACCATTGATGATTGTGGATTAATGGATTTGGGATTTCAAGGACCTCAGTTTACATGGAGTACTAACGGACAGAACCCCCTTGATAATGTGTTTGAAAGGTTGGATCATGGTCTTGCAAATGCTTCATGGGAAACGATGTTTGAGAGGTCTCGGTTTCTTCACCGTGACTTTTTTTTGTTCCGATCACCTTGCTATACATTTGATTCTTGATCCAAAAGTGAGTGCGGACTTGGAATTAGTTGGAGGAGGGAGCAGGTTCAAATTTGAAGGAATATAAAGACGTTCTTCTCGGGGCTTGGTGTTGGGAGAGGAGGCAAAGGAAGTGCATTAAAGTCTACGCTAGAGCAGTGTGCTACGGCACTGAAGAGTTGTGGCTCGGATACTTTTGGTAATATGCCTCGGAGGCTTACCTTCCCATAGCAACTTTCTCTCTCTTCCTGCTACTCCTCTTCACTTCTCGTCATGACTGCCACCAACCGCCACCGTGTACGATAGCACGGATCAACGCCGATCTATGAGAAGGAAGAGCTCCAATAGGGTAAATATGGTTGTATGCAATCTAGATGACTTCTCAGGGACGATGTCAGACGGTAGCAAATCCTTAACTCTAGACGATAATGGTGATTGCAGGAGACTGTGGCGGAGGAAGCTCAGATTGAGAAGTTTGTGAGAGATCTCCGGCGATACTCGGCCAATGCAAGATAAGAAGCTCTTGGAGGACAATCAAGCATCTTTTCATGATCGCTGTCGTCTGCAGCTAGAGAAGACAATCGTTTTTGAACAGAGAGAAAAGAAGAGAGGTAAAGAGTGAAAAAGAAAAGGTAAAAGGTTAATTTTGTTATTTTACATGATTCTAAAAATTATTTATCTATATCATCCTATTTATTAACTTTCCTTATAAATTATGCTATTAGTTTTTAATGATTTCTCAAATTATGTTATTTTCTTTCTTCTCCCATCGTTTGTCTCATGAAAGTGCAAACAATTACTATCTCATAAACACCTATTTTTAGAAAATTTTTATTTATGTCACAAAATATGAAATATTCTTTTGCCACAAATCAAGTGGAATATGTTTCGTGTCCTATCAGGAGATATTTTATGTCCTATCAAGATATTTTTCATGTCCTACTAAGATATTTTTTATCTTTTACTAGAATATGTTGCGTTCCATCAAGATATATTTCTTGTTTAACCAAAATTTTTGTTTTTATCGTAATATTTACATATCTCAACCATAAATACAGATCCAAAAAAAATAATAATAACTCTCTTCACTCCCAATGCCAGCCACACGCATCAAATTGTCAACTGTGTGTAGCCTACATCTTTGACACCATCCACTCCACCGTGCTCGGAACTTGACGATGTACAATACCCTGCCTTTATTATGACCAATCTCGACACCAGAAGTTGCTAATCACCAAACAAACTCACAATACCGACATTTTCTCTTCTATAACATTAATCGCCGCTCGTAGATCTCATTGTCGTAGATCTTAGTGTTGCTGGTTCGTGGTTGCAAATCTCACTGTCGGCCTCAAGCTCACTGTCGAAGATGAAAAAGCTTGAGAGTTAAGAATTCTTCGACCGTGATTTCTCCCTCTAGTTTACGTGATCTGAATCTATCGGGATTTGGTTCGTGACTGTATTTGAACTATAGGGAGTCAGATTTGGTCTGCTCTCTTCTAATTCACAACTTTAGAGATCGCCGATGATCTGCTTCGTGTGACTTTGGTGACGACAAAGCCATCTTTGGACAACTCTGACGACAATGATGACATGCTCCACGTGACGACGACATGTGAAAACCCACTATTTAACAGGAATGATGATGAGAGAGACAACACATTATGTGACAAGAATGACGGTGAGAGAAAGGGAGGGATGAGAGGGAGGGAGAGAGAAACGTAGAGAAAGAGAGAGAGAGAAAATGAGAGTGGAAAACCAAATGACATAGAAAAAGTGGGAAATATATGAGAATTTTTTCTTTTAAAATAGATCAAAATTTATGGCATAAATTTTTCTAAATTTTAAAATTTATGGCATAAATAATTAGATTGGTTTACAATACTACATATTGTATAAGTTTCTTCCACATTAAAGGGTCTTTTTAAGAATCAACTTCTAATGGTGGCTATATATTAGATATTTGACATCGATATTATTGAATTATTGTAAAGTTGCAATATATTTTTTTTTATAATGATCATAGTTGTATATTGTACATTAAATCCAACCTTTTCAAATTTATTAAATTTATAATCTTAATTTATTTTTATAAAGTCTCATTCTTTTATTTCCTTAAAAAAAATTTCATTCTTTATTTACAATAACCATAGGTACATATTGTACACAAACGCCCGAATTTTATAAATTATCTTATTTTATCATTACATGATTACAAACTTTATGCTTCCGGTAGACGACTATTATAATTTTTATTGTTCAATTTCGTTAATTACAATTTAGAAAACATTATTGTTTAAATCAATCTCACTTTAGGTTATGTTCTATATATATTCATACTTAATATGATTAACGCTTCTACTCAAATAATTTACTCCAATGCCAAGTTAGACCATTTCGTGATAGAGATAGGTTAATATTATACATTTATTTGGAGTACTACATTAAAATTATTTCTTCTTGCATATGACTCCCAATATGCATAATAGAAGATTTCAATGTTAATAGTCGTTTTCGTTGGCTTGATCAACGTATATAACCAACCTCCTCATAATAACTAGAATAAATGATGTGTGGAACAAAATAAACTTGTGTTATATAAAAGAATGTTCCAAACATACAAAATGTTTTTAACTTAAGGGTACCTATCCTAACATTAATTTGCTTGCTTGAAGTGTCTGTCAGCATTGCTTGGAAGAATTTGATACAAAATAGAAACATCTAGTTGAATTCTAAAACTCTTCCCATCTCGGTTTTTGTATTAAATGAGAAGGTTTCATTTTTTGTTTTGAGTTTTATTATTTGATAAAAATTTGAAAAATCTAGTTTTATTTCGACTTTTGTACTACATGAGAACGTTTAATACCTTCAATGTCAATTATCATTTCCTAAGCTAACTTGGACTTCTATAGTAAAAAGAGAACTCGTTAGGTGGAGTGACTTATTATCTTTATAAGTAAGTGTTTGGATATATATGTTAACGATTTGAAACTCAGGTTTATTCTCTTTGGAGTCACCAATTTTCTTTTAGATAAACTAGCCGCTTGTTTGGCCTTGTTAAGCTCTGATACTACAATAAAATTTAGGCTCTTTATATATATGCCACAAAAATAAAGCTTAGATTGATTTATGCCATTGAAAAAAATAATTACAAAGAATACCAAACCATATCATTATACTATATTTCAAAATACCAAATATATCCTCAAGGAATCAGGCTGCGATACTGAGCAGTAGCCACTATGATACCGGTGTCTAGCTGGTATCCACCACCTTTACCGGCCAATAGCCACCACCAAATACATAACACAGTAATGAAATGATATATCCTAAAAAAATTAGATCAAAATAATTAAAAAATGAAAACTAGACCTGACTGCCTCCGCGCGGTGGCCATGATAAAAAAGAACCCCATTGCACGAAGGAGACGAATCTCCTTTCCATGGCTACGATGGGGAGAGCGCAAGAGAGGCCAGGCTACCACGTGAAAGAGGTCTCCCTCCAACTTCAGAACCATCATTGTTGTTGTCACTGGCGCCGTCACAATTCATGCCTAACCAGATCCTTCTTCACCAACAGATTTTTTCCTAGCAAACAACATGGATCCGCAGTGCTACTCAAAGTTGACGGCATCGAAATCTTGTCTAGGGGTGACGACATCGTCAGAATCATTGCGGATAGGTGAAGAGGAAGGAATGCATGATGATGAAGATAAGTTGTAGGAGGCGGCAACCATATGAGAGAGAGAAAGAAGGAAAGAGACGAGAAACTGAAAAAAGAAACCTAAAAGACTAATGGCCAAAATGGTCTCTGCACTATATTGTTCATGATTGATCTTGCAAGAGTTTAATAGTCCTTGGCATAAATGGATCCTCAGGGTGTCTATGTGGCAGGTATCTGAATTGTCTCATGAAATTTGGACTTGTTACATATTTGGGCCACCCATTTAACTAGTTGATCTTTTAAGATGAAAAATAAGTCCAAATTGCATTAAGAATAAGAATCTTATGAGCTACACAAGAGAAAGGATTAGGAAAAGCAAGGTTTTTGTTAGGTTGGGATCCAGACATGAAAAATTTTAATTGGCACCCAAGTTTCAAACTCAAAAGTACTTAAAAATCAAATTTGGGGACTGAAAAAAGATAGACAACACGAAGATTTTGATAATGTTTAAGACCATTTTGGATGAAAACAAGATCAATTTGGGATGCAAAATTAACTTGACCTCTCTGGGAAATCAAGATTTAGTCACTATTGGTGTGCACGTAAACTCAACAAATAAGGCTATCAAATTTGATTAATTTAATATACATACACATAAACTCAACAATAATAAAAAAAAAAAGAATTTTTTGGTGAGAACCTTGTCAATTTGCATGTTTTGAAACTTTCAAGATTTAGTCAAAGTCACTATTTTTTTTTGTTTCTACAGATCTAGGTTTGAAAGAGAGACATGCACTTATATATATCTTCTCTGTTTCTTCCAGAGAAAATGAAACGCCCCTTATTGGACGTCACAGATGTCGTTATATTCTTACATTCATACTTACTTGGACTTAAACTTGTATATGAAAGCAAAACTTAAACGATACTTTTAGTTGAAAGAGTAATTAAACATACTTAACCAGGATCCAGCCATATACATACATTTTTTTTATATAACTTAAAATTGTTAAATAACATTGCTTAACTTGTTCCATATCATAATTTATTCAATTATACCTTAAATTATTCATAAACTTATTTTAATTAAATAGACATACCAAGTTGTAAGATCATATTTTATAAAAATATCACATCACTTAAAAGATACATATTCCCACAGTTCGGCAGGCTGAACTTGGGACTTCGGTAGGCCGAACTTGGGACTTCGGCAGGCCGAACATGATTGGCAGGCCGAAGTTCCCTCAACCGGCAGGCCGACAGAGGCTATGCAAAACTGACTTAAAATCTCATCATTGTCCAGCGGGCCGAAAACGTGATCGGCATGCTGAACTTCTAAACATCGGCAGGCCGACCAAGATGTTCGGCAGGCCGACCAAGATGTTCGGCAGGCCGACCGAGCTAATAATCCTTGGAAAAAATTAATTTTTAAAACAAAAGCAACTTTTCATAAAAAAAAATGCGAAAGTTCATAATACTTAAAATAATGAAATAAAATATAAAACATAGTTCAAATATTCTTAAAACTTAACATAAAAATAATGTTCAAAATATAAAACTTGATTTAAAACATAAAATCATTCTTCTTGGCGTTCTTTCGGTTACAATTCATCGTGCCTTGTGCTCACACGTCTTCCCATGTCCTCCACCTATTCCATGATTTTCTTACCCTTATCTGCAACATGACATAAAACATGATTAAGCTAATACTTAGTAAGTACATATAATTCTCAGAATTTAAAATATTACATAAACATCATCATCATCATTGTCATTATATCATAAAAGTGCCTTAAGTACAATTTCAAAGAAACATATCTTTCATTACATTGACCATTTTAAAACTTATTCCATTTTATCTTAAGGGCCCAAGTGTTGCACCATGAACATCATTGTAGGCGCGCCGTCATGAGAGGAGAATGGTAGCTAATCCCAAACCAAACATGACATCATAACATATCATTTCATAACATTGGTGTGCAACACTTATTAGGTGATACATATATACATAATTTTCATACTTTGAAACATGTCATCATCATACATACATAACTTTAAATCATAAAAATCTTTCATAAGAAATCCTTTAAGGAAAATAACCATAAAATCATCATGAATAACATTGTGGATATATCATCAAACCTTGTAAAACGTGTCATGTTGCAGGTGAGAATGTACTTACCTTAACGCTAGCTTACTTAACCTTAATATACTTTTGGTGACGACGCCGCGGTCTCGATGTGCTCGTTTCTTTGAGTGTTCATGCCATTTATCCATTTAAAAATACAATAAAATTAATACTTATCATAAAACATTCATTCATATAACATTCATATATACATTCATCTCATATTACAAACATAATTCATAATCATCATTGTGACAACATAAAATTATCATTACATATAAACATTATTCATAACATGCTTCCTTAAATATTATCATCAAAACATCTCATACATTATAAACATGAAAATCTTTTGAAAACGTTTTCTAATAATTTAAAATACCTACATTTTAAAAATTCATACAAACATCTTATTATCATATATTCCAACATCATAAAAATATTTCATCATCAATCAAAATCCTTTAAACATATAAAACATCTCATAACATAAAATACATTCATCATACATTATACATGTACATTCTTGACAACTTTCATGAAAAACATCATTCCTTAACCCTTGAATAAACATTACATTTTTCATGCATCAATATTAAACAGTAATATTTATTGTGAAGGGTAAAAGATAGAAAATTCATATTTTTCATAAAAAAAAAAACACCAAAATGACATGAAACTTGAAAAAACAACACCCAATACACACATGAACATCACATTAAAAACTCAGAGCAAAATACAATACCTAGAGAAAGGTATTGCAACCGATTGGAGGAGAAGAATTCTTTCCAGAATTAATGGAAAAATTGAGTTCTTACCTTGAAAATTTCTTCTCAAAATTCTTGAATTCAACCAATAAAATATAACTTTTTCTTTCAATTTTCTTGCAGAGAATTTTTGAGAGAGAAGAAATGGAATGCATGGAGAAGAGAAGAGGAAGAGAGGAAATGAGAAAATGTCTCAGAACTGAGAGAGAGAAGAGTGAGAAGTTGAGAGAAAAACTACAGAAAAGAACGTTAATTTTTTTTTTTAACGTAACGAGCATAATGAATATTCATTACCCTCCATTAAGTCAGAATTTTCTAACTGTTTGACAGCCAATGGCGTGAAGGAAGGAGAGAAGAGAGGAAAGTCAAACAATCACTCATCACTTACCATGTTTTGCCCTCTTAAAATGGGAAACCATTTAAAAATCAAACAAATCAATGCGAAGTCAACCCTTTTATTTCCTTAACTGACAAAATTATTCCATTAATATGCCAATTAATCACAATAAATCACTCATTTAATGTAATTATCTCAGCCTTAAATTTGGAGAGATTTCTGCTGACTACTCGTCAGCTGTGTTCGGCCTGTCGATGGTTTCCTTCGGCCTGTCGATCTTTGGCAGACTGTTCGGCCTGCCAAACTTGAAAGTCCGGCCTGCCGAACTGTCCTTAAATACCAAACATTAAAACATTCAAGTCATCATTACATCATAATTAAACATACATTAATATAATCATGAACACTTGAGCACAACGATTCCATGCGGTCGTCACCTGTTATACAACTTGACATAAAAAGTTAGTAACATTAAAATCATATATCATAACATATAACATAAATTATTAATAAAATATATCATTAACGTCGTTACTAACTTAACGTAATTCATTACATAAAAATAGGCGGGTGTTACAATTCTCCCCACCTTATAAAAGTTTCATCCTCGAAACTTAGAATAAATGTGGATACATAGCTCTCATGTCATCTTCACGTTCCCATGTGGCTTCTTCGACTTGCTGATTTTGCCATAACACCTTGACTAATGGAATTTCTTTATTCCTCAAAGTCTTGGTTTTTCGATCGAGTATCTTCGTTGGCTTTTCTTCATAACTTAAGTCTTCTCGTATCTCGATCACTTGTGGCTCAATCTCATACGTAGGGTCTGGAACATACTTTTTGAGCATGGAGACATGAAATACATCATGCATTACGAACATCTCAGAAGGCAACTTCAGTTGATAAGCTACTTTGCCTATTCGTTTCACAACTTCATAAGGACCGATGAACCTTGGACTTAACTTGCTTTTCTTCCCAAATCTCATAACTCCTTTCATTGGTGCAACTTTTAGAAACACATATTCGCCCATGGCAAACTCTAAGGGTCTTCTTCTTCTGCCAGCATAACTCTTCTGACGGCTTTGTGTGGTCTCTATTCTTCTTCTTATCAGCTTTATCATCTCAGATGTTTCATTCATAAAATCAGTTCTTTCAGCATCGACACTTTCCATCATCTTCTTTTCACCAGGTTTGTGCCAACATGTAGGCGATCTGCATTTTTGTCCATACAGAGCCTCATATGGTGCCATCCCAATTGTTGCCTGAAAGTTGTTGTTGTAAGCAAACTCTACTAACGGCAACATTTTACACCAGCTGGTCTTAAAATCGAGAGAACAAGCCCGTAGCATATCCTCTAAAATCAAGTTCGTCCTCTCCGTTTGGCCGTCTGTTTGAGGATGAAAAGCTATACTGAAATGTAATCTGGTTCCCATAGCAGTCTGTACACTCTTCCAAAACTTAGATGTGAACCTGCCATCACGATCTGAGATGATCGACTTGGGAATCCCATGAAGTTGTACAATTTCCTTGACGTAGAGTTCCGCTAACCGTTCCATAGAGTAAGTGATCTTGATAGGAATGAAATGTGCCGTCTTAGTCAGTCGATCCACCACTACCCAAATTGCATCATGACCATTCTTAGTTCTGGGTAAACCGATAATGAAATCCATTGCTATATCCTCCCACTTTCATTTCGGTATTTGGATAGACTACAATTCACCACCAGGTCTCTGGTATTCAGCCTTTACTTGCTGACATGTCATACATTTCTTCACATACATTGCAACATCATGTTTCATTCCAAACCACCAAAGTTACCCCTTAGATCATTATACATCTTTGTTGCACCTGGATGAATGGAGTAAGGAGTATCTTGAATTTCTGCCAAAATCTTTTCCCTTAAATCATCAACATTGGGAACACATAAATGGTCCTTGAGATACAGAGTTTCGTCATCCGCGATACGAAATTCTTGACATTTCCCTTCTTTCATTTCTTGCTTGATCCTTGCAAGACTTACATCTTCATCTTGTTTTCTCTGAATTTCATCGTACATCATCGGAGCAAGAGTGAGTGCTGATAGCTGGCCTGCTATAAGTTCCAAACCGAAGTCTAGAATTTCCTTTCTTAAAGGTGGAGACATTGCTTGCATTGACATCAACGTGGCAACTGACTTCCTACTTAGAGCATCAGCCACTCGGTTAGCTTTTCCAGGATGATAAAGGATTTCACAATCATAATCCTTCACCAACTCTAGCCATCTTCGTTGTCTCATGTTCAAGTCTCTTTGCATGAAGAAGTACTTCAGACTTTGATGATCAGTGAAGATCTTGCATTGGACCCCATATAAATAGTGTCTCCATATCTTCAACGCAAAAACGACTGCTGCTAACTCGATGTCATGAGTAGGATAGTTCTTTTTATAATCCTTCGGTTGTCTTGAAGCATAAGCAATCACCCTTTCATTCTGCATTAATACAGCTCCGAGGCCCATCTTGGATGCATCACTATAAATTACAAACCCGTCATTTCCTTCAGGAATTGCCAATACTGGAGCCGTCGTTAACATTTTCTTTAGCTCTTGAAAACTTTTCTTGCATGCATCTGTCCATTCATACTTCTTTCCTTTACGAGTCAGGTTCGTAAGTGGAGTTGCTATCTTGGAGAAATCTTCTACGAATCTTCGATAATAACCTACTAAACCCAAGAAGCTCCTTATTTCACTTGCATTCATCGGTTGCTTCCAGTTGAAAACAACTTCTACTTTAGCAAGGTCAACCATAATCCCTTCCTTCAATATAACATGCCCCAAGAATGACACTTTATCCAGCCAAAACTCGTATTTAGAGAACTTAGCATATAGCTGGTGTCTTCTTAAAGTCTCCAGCACAATCCTTAAATGCTCCTCATTCTCTTCGTGATTCTTAGAATAGACAAGAATATCATCGATAAATACAACAACAAATTTATCAAGGAAATCCTTGAATACCCTGTTTATCAAATCCATAAAGGCAGCAGGTGCATTCGTCAGACAGAAAGGCATAACCACAAATTCATGTTGACCATACCTCGACCTGAAAGCATTCTTGGGGATATCTCCTTCTTTAACCTTCAACTGATGATATCCTGATCGTAGATCAATCTTTGAGAATACTGATGCACCCTTGAGTTGATCAAACAAATCATCGATTCAAGGCAACAGGTACTTGTTTTTGATCGTCACCTTATTCAGCTCTCTGTAGTCGATGCAGAGTCTCATAGTGCCATCCTTCTTCTTCACAAACAAGACTGGAGCACCCCAAGGTGAGTGACTTGGCCTGATGAAACCTTTGTCAAGTAGCTCTTTTAATTGTATGTGAAGCTCCTTTAATTCTGCCAGGGCCATTCTGTAAGGTGCTTTAGAGATTGGATTGGTGCTTGGAGCAAGCTCAATCTCGAATTCGACTTATCTTTTTGGCGGTAGACTCGTCAGATCATCAGAAAACACATCTGTATATTCATGAATAACATGTACATCTTCAATTCTTGTCTTTCCTTCTTGGCTTTTGTCTACAATGTTTTCCAGATAGCCCATGCAGCTACTTGCTAATAACTTCCTTGCTTTCATTGCCGATAAAAACATGCTGGGTTTCTTCCTGGATGCGCCAACATAAATGAACTTCTAATCACCTTCAGGATGGAAGATCACCTTTCATTTTCGGCATTCGATAGAGGCATTATACTTACTCAGGAAATCCATCCTAAGAATCATGTCGTAGTCATGCATGTCGATCACAATAAGGTCGACGAACAACTCCCTATCAAAAATCCATAGGGGTACTGTACGCAAACAGTGCGTAGATAATATCACTTCCCCAGAGGGTAGTGTCGTAGTGAATCCCTGTCTCATAGGCTCTAAACGTACCTCTAATTTCTTAGCATATGACATAGATACAAAAGAATGCGTGGCACCCGTATCAAAAAGAACATAAGCATCATTAGATAAGCTTGTTATCTGACCTATGACCACATTGGAAGCTTCTGCAGCCACTTGTTCTTTCGTCATGGCATAGATTCGGGCATTTGTCGGTGGGGCTTCAATTCTCCCTTGACTAATAAGTGGCCCTTCAAGGGAGGCTTGCATCTGATGAAGTTGGGCTTGAGGAGGAGCTCTCTGCGGGGCATTGGCATTCATCAGCTTGGGGCAATTCTTTACAAAGTGGTCTTCACGCCCATAGATGAAACATTGGTTTGTTCCTAAGCGACATTCCCCTAGATGCTTCTTTCCGCATTTGGCACATGGTTGAAATCGCCTATTATTATTGTTAGGCTGGCCATCATTGTGCCTCTTGTTGTCTTGACCCTATTGGTTTTGAGGATTGCCCTTCCTCTTGTTATTCCTCCAGTTTTGGTTGTTGTTGTTGCTGTTGTTGTTGTTGTTGTTGTTCCTGTGGGGAGGGCGGTTCTGGTTGCTTGCATTGTTGGCCTGTTGGCTGGGCTGAGGCTGGTTCCTTCTTAGCTTTGACAGATGAAACTCGACACGTTGAGCCCTCATGACAACCTGTTCTTGAGTCCTTGGCGGACTTGCCCCATCAACGATCGCAACAATATCTGGTCTAAGGGCTCTGATCAGTCTTCTGACCCTTTCACCTTCATCCATAACCATTCCTGGACATAAACGGGCTAGCTGGTCAAACTTCGTCACCACATCAGTGACTGACATATCCCCCTGGCGTAAGCTCTCGAACTCCTTATAATGCTTCCTCGTGACATTCATATGGAAGAACTTCGTGTTGAATTCATGAACGAAGTCAGCCCATGTCATCTCTTCAACATTCCTGCTCTGTTCGATACCATCCCACCATATCCTGGCCTCCATGGTAAGACAGTACGAGGCACAGAGGACCTTTTCATTGTCCATGAAATCCATGAGTCGTAAGGTGGCCTCAATCGTCTTTAACCATCCTTGAGCTACTAGCGGATCCTTAGAACCTTCAAAATCCGCTGGCTTAACTCTCTTCCATCTGACCAGTAGGGGTTCCTGATAGGCTGCTCTTGGTTCAGCAGCAGGAACTGGGACTTCATTTACTTGTGGCTGCGGAGGAGGAGGAGGCTCATCATTGCCTCGACGTTTGTCATTCTGGCCATTGGCCCTTAAAGCAGCAATCTCCCTTCTTTGGTCCTCCAACTACCTTTGCAGTTCAGCAATCACTGTCATGAGTCTTTCATTGGTTTGGGTGCGAGTTTGCATTCTTCTGTGGCCATTTATCTTTAATTTCCTAAAAGAATTAGGACTTTAATCTTCCATTTATGAGACAGGTTTTTACTACTAGATCGTTAATCATTAAACATTTAAACCTTAATCTTATCATCATACTTGCATCTATACATCTAACTTTATAACATACTTACTTGAAGGACTTGGATTGACATGTGGCGATATGTATTGTAATCGAAATTTCTCTCTAATACCAAAGCCTGTAACACCCCCCTTATTGGATGTCACAGATGTCGTTACATTCTTACATTCATACTTACTTGGACTAAAACTTGTATATGAAAGCAAAACTGAAATGATACTTTTAGTTGAAAGAGTAATTAAACAAACTTAACCAGGATCCATTCATACACATACATTTTTTTTTTATAACTTAACATTGTTAAATAACATTGCTTAACTTGTTCCATATTATAATTTATTCAATTATGCCTTAAATTATTCATAAACTTATTTTAATTAAATAGCAATACCAAGTTGTAAAATCATATTTTATAAAAACATCACATCACTTAAAAGATACATATTCCCACAGTTCGACAGGCCGAACTTGGGACTTCGGCAGGCCGAACATGATCGGCAGGCCAGAGTTCCCTCAACCGGCAGGCCGACAGAGGCTATGCAAAACTGACTTAAAAACTCATCATTGTCCGGCAGGCCAAAAACGTGATCGGCAGGCCGAACTTCTAGACATCGGCAGGCCGACCGAGCCAATAATCCTTGGAAAAACTTAATTTTTAAAACAAAAGTAACTTTTCATAAAAAAACGCGGAAGTTCATAATACTTAAAATAATGAAATAAAATATAAAACATAGTTCAAATATTCTTAAAACTTAACATAAAAATAATGTTCAAAATATAAAACTTGATTTAAAACATAAAATCATTCTTCTTGGCGTTCTTTTGGTTACAATTCATCATGCCTTGTGCTCACACGCCTTCCCATGTCCTCCACCTATTCCATGATTTTCTTACCCTTATCTACAACATGACATAAAACATGATTAAGCTAATGCTTAGTAAGTACATATAATTCTCACAATTTAAAACATTACATAAACATCATCATCATCATTGTCATCATATCATAAAAGTGCCTTAAGCACAATTTCATAGAAACATATCTTTCATTATATTGACCATTTTAAAACTTATTCTATTTTATCTTAAGGGCCCAAGTGTTGCACCATGAACATCATTGTAGGCGCGCCGTCATGAGAGGAGAATGGTAGCTAATCCCAAACCAAACATGACATCATAACATATCATTTCATAACATTGGTGTGCAACACTTATTAGGTGATACATATATACATAATTTTCATACTTTGAAACATGTCATCATCATACATACGTAACTTTAAATCATAAAAATCTTTCATAAGAAATCCTTTAAGGAAAATAACCATAAAATCATCATGAATAACATTGTGGATATATCATCAAACCTTGTAAAACGTGTCATGTTGCAGGTGAAAATGTACTTACCTTAACGCTAGCTTACTTAACCTTAATATACTTTTGGTGACGACGCCGCGGTCTCGATGTGATCGTTTCTTTGAGTGTTCATGCCATTTATCCATTTAAAAATACAATAAAATTAATACTTATCATAAAACATTCATTCATATAACATTCATCTCATATTACAAACATAATTCATAATCATCATTGTGACAACATAAAATTATCATTACATATAAACATTATTCATAACATGCTTCCTTAAATATTATCATCAAAACATCTCATACATTACAAACATGAAAATCTTTTGAAAACGTTTTCTAATAATTTAAAATACCTACATTTTAAAAATTCATACAAACATCTTATTATCATATATTCTAACATCATAAAAATATTTCATCATCAATCAAAATCTTTTAAACATATAAAACATTTCATAACATAAAATACATTCATCATACATTATACATGTACATTCTTGACAACTTTCATGAAAAACATCATTCATTAACCCTTGAATAAACATTACATTTTTGATGCATCAATGTTAAACAGTAATATTTACTGTGAAGGGCAGAAGATAGAAAATTCATATTTTTCATTAAAAAAAAACACCAAAATGACATGAAACTTGGAAAAACAACACCCAATACACACATGAACATCACATTAAAAACTCAGAGCAAAATACAATACCTAGAGAAAGATATTGCAACCGATTGGAGGAGAAGAATTCTTTCCAGAATTACCGAAAAAATTGAGTTCTTACCTTGAAAATTTCTTCTCAAAATTCTTGAATTCAACCAACAAAATATAACTTTTTCTTTCAATTTTCTTGTAGAGAATTTTCGAGAGAGAAGAAATGGAATGCGTGGAGAAGAGAAGAGGAAGAGAAGAAATGAGAAAATGTCTCAAAACTGAGAGAGAGAAGAGTGAGAAGTTGAGAGAAAAACTGAAGAAAAGAACGTTAAATTTTTTTTTAACGTAACGAGCATAATGAAAATTCGTTACCCTCCATTAAGTCAGAATTTTCTGACTGTTTGACAGCCAATGGCGTGAAGGAAGGAGAGAAGAGAGGAAAGTCAAACAAACACTCATCACTTACCATGTTTTGCCCTCTTAAAATGGGAAACCATTTAAAAATCAGACAAATCAATACGAAGTCAACCCTTTTATTTCCTTAACTGACAAAATTATTCCATTAATATACTAATTAATCACAATAAATCACTCATTTAACGTAATTATCTCAGCTATAAATTTGGAGAGATTTTTGTTGACTGCTCGTCAGCCGTGTTTGGCCTGTCGATTTTCCCCTTCGGCCTACCGGTTCCATCAAGTTCGGCCTGCCGATAGTTTCCTTCGGCCTGTTGATCTTTGGCAGACTGTTCGGCCTGCCGAACTTGAAAGTCCGGCTTGCCGAACTGTCCTTAAATACCAAACATTAAAACATTCAAGTCATCATTACTTCATAATTAAACATACATTAAAATAATCATGAACACTTGAGGACAACGATTCCATGCGGTCGTCACCTGTCATAAATCTTGGCATAAAAAGTTAGTAACATTAAGGGGGTGTTTGGCAGTGGTGGGAACCACTCAGTTCCCACCACAATCTCAGTTATAAACAGTGTAAAGCTCTCACATGCTACAGTAACAATAAAAAAAATATGCTATAGTATAAAACTCTCACATGCTACAATAAAAGTGGTTCCCACCACTGGTTCTCACCACCCTTCCAAACACCCTATAAAATCATATATCATAACATATAACGTAAATTATTAATAAAATATATCATTAACGTCGTTACTAACTTAACGTAATTCATTACATAAAAATAGGCGGGTGTTACAGAAAATGCCTAATAAAACTTTGAATCACGTGTTAAGTACCTCATACCTCACACCTCACATATAATAAAGTTCGTGTAAGCGACTAATCTATGGTTTTTTTTTTTCGTGGGTGTTGAGATAATATTTGAGATCACATATATGTTTTTATATTTTATTTTCAAGCAGAGATTATATCAGATTGATTAGGCCGTAATTCGCATATAAAGAGACAGCTATATCTAAGTTCTTTCTTGTGTATTTTATCAATAGAATCTGTTTGTTTACAACGTGGGAAGAACTAAGTGAGTACTAACCAAGACAGCTGTGTCTAATTATAGACCAAGCTATAAGCAATTCATATATACTTAAAGCCAATATAAGATAAACACTTTTTTGTAAACCTATAAATAGGTGTCTCGATCCCAAACTTTTCAAGAAGAAAAAAATAAAACAAAAAAAAGAGCTTCAAATTAAGACCATTATGGCAGCTCTTTCCCAGCTTTCTGATCATTTCCATGAGCTCGATGGCACATTGCAGCTTGTTAGATGCCGCCACTGTCGATCAAAACATCGTCTCAGAAATTACTGGAATAGATCTTGTGACTATAAAGGGTGTCCTAGGATGCCCCTTACCTGTACCGGCACGAAATGAGGCATCGTTGCCTGCTGGACTAAACGTGGCATTGACATGTGATGGGGGTAGAACTATCATCGCCGACGCTTTGACAGATACAAAGGGATTTTTTAAGATTACTTTCAGGACCCTACGCAATTCTCTCCTTCATCCGCGACAGTGTGATGAATGTAGAATAGTTGCTACTGGAATTTTTGCCGGCTGCGGCTCTTTCCCCGGTCACCGTGGAGATCTTCTAGCACCTATCAACTGTCGTGAAGCTGTTGTAGAACGACTGCATGATGATGAGCAAGGACATGGTAACGCTGTGATGTACAAGGCGGAACCTTTTTATTTTGAACCTTCGCATTAATGTGCATGTGTACTTATGTATGCGTGTTAGTTTGTTGCATGCATTAATTTGCTTTATTTCTTTTCTTTGTCTTCTCCAAAAAGGTTGCTAAGATATGTGTTCTGTTAAATTTATTTTCTATTTTATAATTCTTCGAGGGAAAATTTCATTTTGAACAAAACAAAATACATACTCTAATGTAGTTGCAAATGATCATCCATTAGCAGAGGTTTAGACTCCAAACATTTGACTGGATCTACCAACAAAAACAGATGAAACTTATGGTCAAACTAGAAATGTCGAAACCAACAGAGAAAAACTTAAAACTGTAAGTTTATGATTCATTCATAACCATTGACGTCCATACATCCGTTCATATAATTCGGAAACTAAGTGTGGAAGAGTTGTAGAATTAAAAAAGAAAATTTTTTCAAGTAATCAAGTTATTGACTTAATCGGAGGATGATAAAATTCTTGTCTTGTTATTATATATGTAATTGTATGTTAATTAATATAGGTATAAAATATGATTAAAAGTAGTATGAAAATTTTATTACACACGGTTCTATCGTTTTTACTGTTTTCACTAATTTTAGTTTGCAAAACCAAAAAAATCGCCTTTTCATTTAAAAGAAATGGTTTGTTTCTGATCATGTGAAAGAAGGTGGCGGGGATGAGTAATTTTGAGTTCTCAAAATATTGTTAGGCCTAAATAACTCCAACATGGGTTTTTTGGCCCAATCAGTTGTCACCGGTTCTAGTGCACCATGCGGGCTGGACTAGGACCTTTTTTTTTTTGACAACAGTGTGGGTCAATTTGTGAAATACCACTTATGTGGTATTGTTTTTTAATTTTTTTTCCTTTTTTTGAGGGATGAGTTTTTCACTTTTATGAAAAGTTTGACGCATAATACTTCTAATAAATCATAAAGAAACAATTCTTCCCAAGTATTTTAGGTTACTATTAGGCAAATATATGTTATCTAAAGGTATTTTAGTCTTTTTAGCTTGAAGAAATAGTGTGGATCAAAAAAAAGAAAAAAGTGATTGGATGCAATAATGGTAATAAAAAAGCAATATACTACCTAATTTACTAGAAAATAAAAGAGTTTGAAACTAAAGAAGTAATAAGAGGTTTTAAAACCTTTGAAGTGAATCGTATTTTATTAGGTAAATAATTTATTTTTCTTAGTAAATTATTTGTTCAAATATTTTAAAATATGCTATCTATTTCTTTCAGTTTCAAAAAATACAACTTGTAAATTTTTATTTTTATTTTTTGCACGTGGAGTCTCAAAACTTTTTGAAGGCTTTATCTCTATTTTGAAATTTAGACAATTAACTTCCATACTCCCAATTTCCTGGTGCTTAGGATTTTAATTTGAAAATTTAGACAAATGGGCCTTCAAATACTTGGTCCATGTTTAGAAAGTTTGGACAACTTGTTTCTTTAGACTCTCATTTTCTTGACAATTGTTGGTCCCCACGTGACATTTTCCGTTAAATGCAACTAGAGCTCAATATTTGAAGGCTTTATTTTGCCTTAAATTCCTAAAAATTAATGTATTTTTTTATAGAAAGGTTCCAGAAACTTGTTGTGTGTGATATTGATGATCTTGTTTTTGGGCCAATATAAGACGATAACTTGTTTGTGAGGTATACAATGGTTTATCAAAGTGTTAAGTCATTAAGGCATTTTCATCAAGAAACCATATGGCAAAGTTTTTGCTTCTACGTTTGTTAAATAATGGAAGTTAAAATATAAATTGTAACTTTTCAAACTATATTTTGAAAGACTAACGGTTTTTAAATTACGTATAGAAGCAAATTTTAGACTTTCAAAGCCAAAAATAGTTTCTAAAAAACTCTGTCAAATACATGCCCTCGGAATAAGAGCTTTTTGCTCTTTTTTCGTTAGATCGTTTAGCCTCCTCAATAGAAAACGCTAACTTATAACCTAAGCAATAAGTCGATCCCTTTCTTCCCACCAGAAGGAAAAATCAACAGGATCCAAATGTTTCTAATGCATTATAATTCCATTATTTTTATTTCAATAAAAGTTATAGATCTTCCTTGAAAAAAGGCTTAGCCATTTCAGTTATTCTTAAGCAAAGTCGATCCTTGAGGCTAAGTTTTTTAGGGTGTTTAACATTATGGTTAGAACCATTAATTAGAACTGTTTTTACTATAGTATGTGAGAGATTTATACTGTAGTAACTTTTTTCTTTTTACTGTAGCATATGAGAGCTTTACATTGTTTATAACTGAGAAGTTGGTTAGGACTGCTCTTGCCAAACAACCTATTCAATAGGGGATAGATCAAGCTTGGCTTCTTTTTCAAGTCGGTTTTGGGGGCGTCGACACACCTACGTGAATTTGGGTAACGGGTGCAAGGGAGAAATTGAAAAGAAACCAAATCCGGTTAAGGACGGACATAATGATCAAGAGAAAAATTTGAAAAAGAAAGAGATAAATAACTAAGGTAATGAAATGAAGAGTAAATTTGAAAACAAAAGAAATAAATAACCAAGGTAATGGCATGAAGAGTGAAAGAGAAAATATTCTCTTATGATTTTATATATACGAGGAAGAAAAGAAATATCAAATCATCTCCTCTACCTTGTGTAAATTTTGTGGGATCAAAGATAATTAGGATCTTATACATAACGGATAATTAATCTTCACAATTTTTTTAATTAATCCATCCTACTAGATAACTATAAATATTATCACTTATCCTTTAAAATCTTCTCTTTTATTTTATTATCAACTACTATTTCATATTCAAAATAAGCATGAAAGTTTATATAAAATTAATAAAAATAAATATTGAAAAACTCTAAAACATTAACCATGTAATGTTCGAAAAAATCTAGTAATTAATAAGCATAATTACTTAAGAATTTTTCTATAAATGCACCATTAAATTCATGAGAAAGTATAAGTTAAGAGCTTATAAGCATAAATTTTTATAAGAATTATGAGGATAGCAGAGTATGACAAGCTTAGTCATACTATGCATGTTGAAAAAGTTTAAGAATAGCCATCAGTTAGATGGCTTAATGGTAAACAGAGATAGTAAAAAATTATATGAACGATTATAAATGAGTGCAAATATTCAAGAAAATGGTTGAATTTAGACAAGTCAATGCATCCTTAACAGTTCAAACAGAATTTGAGTCCAATAAATTAAGTACTTGATCGATTATACCCAAAAGAATTCAAGTATTTATGTCAAGGATTTACTTGAAAACCTAAACATTTATTTATGCGTAAAGATTTGTGGAGTTATAGCCCAAATTCCACGATTATATGAGAAACTATTGCAAACTAATTTTAGATCAAAAAACCTTCATCTCGAAGTCAATATGAAGGGACTTTATTAGCAAGAACCTTGAAATTTAATAGATAAGAATTTCAAGTATAGTATTATATTAACAGTATACAAATGACATTCAAACATAGTTAAATGACATTAATTAATTCTCACTTAATTTAGCGAGTTTCGTGTTAGTGAAATAAAAAAAATAGTGTTACAAGCATTTTGAACTTGGTTAGTGCTAATGATGAACCAAAAATGTAACACCCGAGATTTTTAATGCATTAAAAATGCATTAAATTAAAGATTATGTTAAGACAAAGTACAATTAAAGGAAAATACTGTATAATACGATGGAAAATTATACAGTGTTAGAGCAATGCAGTATAAGAATTGAATTGTGTGGACCACAATTTTATCTTATACTTTTTATAAAAGAAAAGAAAAAAAAAAATCAGAAAATTAAGCAAAACTCGACTTTCTCTCTCTAGACTTTCTCTCTCTAGATTTTCTCTCTCTCTCCTCAAATCTCGTTTGAGATTCCGGCGTTATTTTTCGACACCTCCCATACCAGTGGGAAGCTCTCGTTGAGCTGAGTCCAACGAGGTGTCGTGCCACCCAAATAGACGCCGGAGGGAGCCTCACGTGCCGCCCAAAGTGGCGACGAAACCCATTTTTTTCCGACGTCATTTCTCCGCCGTCCGACCACCAATCGACGTGATTTTGGTGTCTATGGACTCAGTGTGAGGAGAGGAACAAGATGGTACCAATTTTCCAGCTCAATTTTGGCTGGAACAGCTTCGCCGGAGCTGCCCCGTCGCCGCCGTGGAGCCGTCGTCGGAGCCGCCGCATATGGTGGCGGTGTGGCACACCGCCGGTGCCAAAACGATCAGAGGGCGACGGCGAGCAAGACCCCTCGGTCAATTGCACCGTTCCGCCGCCCCTCGCCGGAGAACGAAGGCGCCCGCCACCGTCGCCGTGGGTGTGTTTGGGTTGGCCAATTTAGGCCGTTTTGTGCCAAATTGAAGGCACAAACACCTTCAGAGGACCGAGAGGAAGAAATTCGGTACCTCAATTGCACGAAATGATGGCCGGAGGACGGAGAACGGCGTCTCCGTCGTGCACCGCCGTGGAGCTAGGTGGGGCCGCCGTTCCACGCGGTGTTGAGCTGCCCCACCGTAGGGGAAACACTCAGAGGAGGTCGGGGAAGAAAACGCCCACCTCAATTTCACGGTACCGTCGCCGGAGGACCGAAATCGGAGCCGCCGGTTTCCGCCGAGAGTTCTGCCTTCGAATTGCTATGTTGGAGGCCGAATTGGGTGAAATTGACCCCACCAATCGACTCAGGAGGGTCGAATTAGGGGGGGGTAGGCTCGAGCTCAGCCCTCAACGGAGCCAACCGCCGCCGGTCAACGGCCGGTCAACGGCGGTCAACGCCGGTCAACGGCCGGTCAAGGGCAAAATGGGATTTTGTGATCCGGACCTCCGATCGAAGATCCGAGACCGCCTCCCGACTCGTTTCGACGCTCTGAACGCAATGGTGACCTCCGTTCGAGCTAATTCCACTCCGATGAAAATCGTCCGGTACCGACTGCACGCGGATCGAGACGATTCAAGCAGCAATATCGGAGTCCAGAAGGACAGTTTCAAGAATGCATGATCTCCAGGAAGCATTCCTAGCCATTTATGGTCGCTCGAGGAGCACTGCAGAGGATGCTTCACATACTGTAGATGCAGCGAGATACAACCAGATCTGCTTAGCTTGGAGTTCAAGTAAGTAGGAATCTCGACTGCAGTATGAATTGTTTTAGATGCTTTCATAGAAATTTATGAAATGCATGATCAGTGATTGTTACACTGTTTTATGTGAGAATAAGTTTTATAACGTTATAAGGTGACGAAAAACCCGTTAAGGGTAAAATCGTCATTTTTAAGGAAACGGCTAGAACGGAGTCGAACACTCCGATTTAGCATAATGTTATTAGATGGAAAATGTTCCGTGATACGTTAAGTAACGTAACGGTCATGTGAGATCAAGATTTAACGAGGAATGTTTTAAGTAAACGAGTGGTAACCGATGGGTTACAAAGTTAAAAGGAAAAGTAACCCCGGTGGGTTACAAGGCTAATTGAAGGAAATGTAAACTAACAGTTTATAAGGAAAGAATGATTAATGTTTACGTTTTATTATCAATCGAGTGGATTGATAATAAAGAAAGTTAATTAATGAGTCGGCTGTCGTTTGATCAGGACACAGAGGCCGACTAATGGAAGGAACGAGAAAGGAACGGAATAGAGAACGCTAGAGCATAGTTTGGGTAAGTTTCAAACCTCACCTACAGCATGAAGTAAATGATTTTTAAATGTTTATTTATATGATTTGCAAATGTGTTTGCAATTGTTAAGCAAGTTTCTTTTAAAGTATATTTGCATTTATTATGCAAAAAGTTTTAAAGTTCAAGAAAAAGAATTGCAATGAAATTGCAATCGTTATGTTAAAGGTTTATTTGCATATTGATATGCATAACGTTTTTTAAAAGTTTAAGTTATGATTTTCAAAGTATTGAAAGTATGTTTTGCATTATGACAATGCAAAATGTTTAATAGTTTAAGTTATAAGTTTCATGTTGCATTTGCTATGCAATAAGTTGCATTTATTGTGCAATAAATTTAAGAATAAAAGTTATAGTTTGCAAAATGTATTTGCATTTTATGATGTATTGATTTAGCAATATGTTGCATTTGTTATGCAATGAGTGTTAGAATGCAAGTTATGATATGCAAAATGTGTTTACATTTTATATTGCATTTGTTATGCAATGAGTTGCATTTATTATGCAATTGGTTTTATAGTATAAGCTATGAATTGCAAGTGTATTGCATATGATGTGATTGCATTTGAAATGCTCACTAAAGTAATAAGAAGGTAACGTTAAGATAAAAAGAAAGTGTCGTACCAGCCTTTTTGTTATGAGGTAATAAAGTAAAATTAAAGTTTGACCTCCTAAAGGTGAGGTACAAGACCTCAATGTTTGATGGTCTCAAGTCTTCCACAAGGGAAGCATCATGTATATGATCTCATGATTAATGAGTTGGTACGAACACTAAAGTAAAGTAAGGAAAATGAAGGTTACAAGATAAAGAAAGTTAAGGAACAAGAATAAAGGTTGAGAAAGAAAAGAATATTTAAGTTTATAGAATGTTCATAAAATGCTCATAATTAAAGTTAATAATTGAGCATAAATGAAGTCATGCATTCTAATGTTGCTTGAATGCCTTCCATGAAATGTTTATATGTTATGTTTATGGAAAACATTCTGAAAAATGTTTACGATAAATGTTTATGAAGAACGTTTTCATGTTTTCAAGAAACGGTTTATGAACGACGTTTTAAGAAAAACGTTGAAGAAATGTTTTAAGAGAAAGGTTTTACATTAAATGTTTATGAAAAACATTTCATGTTTGCAAGAAAAGGTTTACGAATGACGTTTTAAGAAAAACGTTGAAGAAATGTTTTACGAAAAACGTTTATGCAAAACGTTTCAGAAATGTTTTATGAAAAACGTTTTCAGAAATGTTTTATGAAAAACGTTTATGAAGAACGTTTTTAGAAATGTTTAAGGAAAACGTTTATGAAAAATATTTTCATAAATGTTTATGGAAAACGTTCATGAAGAACGTTTCAAGAGAAAAGTTTTCATGAGAAAAGTTTTAAAGCATGTTTAAATGCTTTGTGAGATTATGTTTGAACTTGCTGAGCGAAAGCTCATTAAAAGTTTTCATGCTGTAGGTAACTTATGGGTGACCAATGGGACCCGTTAGAAGAGCTGGGTGCTGCGGAGGACAGATGCGAAGATTTGGGTATGGATACCATCACTGATTGCTTCCGCTACGTAAAGAAAATGTTTTCTATTGTTTAATGTTGTGTTTTTCGAAGTTTAAAGAAAACCAGAGTTTTAAGAATTGTGTTCAAAGTTTTAAGATACAGTTTATAAACTGTTTTATGTAATTATAAAGTGAAGTTTTAAACTATGATTTAATAAGTGTTTCTTATTAAGTATTGAGAAACGATTTGAAATGATTTTAAGGTCAAGTGTTGAGCGATGTCTCCACTTGAATGCGACGGAGGTCGCGTCAGTTTTAAAGAACGTTTAAGGAAAGAAAAAAAAATTTTATTACAGTATTTTCTTACTAAGTAAGTAAGATTACTGTTTATGAAACTATGTTTATGAAAGTAAAGTGACTGCCCGAAAAGGCGGGTCGTCACAGGTGGTATCAGAGCAGTATCCTGCCATCCCATTTCGCGCTGTCACATGTCCGCTACACCATAGCTCAAGTAAGTAAGTTAAGTTAAGAAGAAAGAAAAGTTAGAATTTACTGAATACGTATTTATGTTAGGCGTAGCCTTTGATATTGGCACACCTAGATATGCAACGAGAAGGCAAAGGTCAAAGGATGAATGTGATGTTATATGCTAGAATGTCCTCGCAAGTCGACTGTAGTCGTCGTCTCTTAGCGATGTCAAGTCAACGATGATAAAACGTGCTCAATGATGGTCAACAGATGGCCGACAGCTCAAAATCAAGAAGATGAGCTTGTGACACGTTATGATGTTTAGGCGCACAATGGTGTTTCCGTAGGAGCCAATATTACTCTGTTGTAGTTATTTTGTATTGGCTACACGTATAACGAGGAAAAGTGGATTAAGATAATGGAATAATGAAGGTCAAAAGTGATTTTTGGTGCTCTATGGAACGAGAGTGCCTGAGAACAGCCATATGTTAGATGACTAACGATGTTATTTGATAGAGCTTAAGCACTCCTTCGCTGAGCTGAGACATGCGAATGAGCTCGTAACTGCCCGGATGGGAAATACGATCAAGACAACGATGCCCAATCTAGCAGCAGAAACCTCACAGATTGGAGGATGGAAGCTGGAAATTATACGTTATGAGGAAAATTACGTAAAATGTCATTCTAGAATGGATATAGAACCGAAAATTATGGATTTTGTGGTCGGGTGACCCTGATCTTAGAAGGAAATGAAGAGATTAGAATGAAAATGAACCCTATTTCTAAGAATAGCATTCAATGATGGAATGCTAAACCCTTAGATGAATGGAAACTGCGCTCAAATGTTGGAAGATCAGAGTTGCGCAGCAGAAGTGTGGTGTACAATTTAAAGGAATATGTCAAGAACATGATGAAAATTGTTGAAGTTTCAAGATGAAGGCTCAATATTAGTGAAAAAGTAATGATTAAGGAAGTATGTCAAGAACGAAAAAGGATGACAAGGAAGATGAACTGCCTATGAAGGTGCTAATTTTCGAGGACGAAAATTGTTAAGGAGGGAAGATTGTAACACCCGAGATTTTTAATGCATTAAAAATGCATTAAATTAAAGATTATGTTAAGACAAAGTACAATTAAAGGAAAATACTGTATAATAAGATGGAAAATTATACAGTGTTAGAGCAACGCAGTATAAGAATTGAATTGTGTGGACCACAATTTTATCTTATACTTTTTATAAAAGAAAGAAAAAAAAAAAAAAGAAAAATCAGAAAATTCAAAGCAAAACTCGACTTTCTCTCTCTAGACTTTCTCTCTCTAGATTTTCTCTCTCTCTCCTCAAATCTCGTTTGAGATTCCGGCGTTATTTTTCGACACCTCCCATACCAGTGGGAAGCTCTCGTTGAGCTGAGTCCAACGAGGTGTCGTGCCACCCAAATAGACGCCGGAGGGAGCCTCACGCGCCGCCCAAAGTGGCGGCGAAACCCATTTTTTCCCGACGTCATATCTCCGCCGTCCGACCACCAATCGACGTGATTTTGGTGTCTATGGACTCAGTGTGAGGAGAGGAACAAGATGGTACCAATTTTCCAGCTCAATTTTGGCTGGAACAGCTTCGCCGGAGCTGCCCCGTCGCCGCCGTGGAGCCGTCGTCGGAGCCGCCGCATATGGTGGCGGTGTGGCACACCGCCGGTGCCAAAACGATCAGAGGGCGACGGCGAGCAAGACCCCTCGGTCAATTGCACCGTTCCGCCGCCCCTCGCCGGAGAACGAAGGCGCCCGCCACCGTCGCCGTGGGTGTGTTTGGGTTGGCCAATTTAGGCCGTTTTGTGCCAAATTGAAGGCACAAACACCTTCAGAGGACCGAGAGGAAGAAATTCGGTACCTCAATTGCACGAAATGATGGCCGGAGGACGGAGAACGGCGTCTCCGTCGTGCACCGCCGTGGAGCTAGGTGGGGCCGCCGTTCCACGCGGTGTTGAGCTGCCCCACCGTAGGGGAAACACTCAGAGGAGGTCGGGGAAGAAAACGCCCACCTCAATTTCACGGTACCGTCGCCGGAGGACCGAAATCGGAGCCGCCGGTTTCCGCCGAGAGTTCCGCCTTCGAATTGCTATGTTGGAGGCCGAATTGGGTGAAATTGACCCCACCAATCGACTCAGGAGGGTCGAATTAGGGGGGGGTAGGCTCGAGCTCAGCCCTCAACGGAGCCAACCGCCGCCGGTCAACGGCCGGTCAACGGCGGTCAACGCCGGTCAACGGCCGGTCAAGGGCAAAATGGGATTTTGTGATCCGGACCTCCGATCGAAGATCCGAGACCGCCTCCCGACTCGTTTCGACGCTCTGAACGCAATGGTGACCTCCGTTCGAGCTAATTCCACTCCGATAAAAATCGTCCGGTACCGACCGTACGCGGATCGAGACGATTCAAGCAGCAATATCGGAGTCCAGAAGGACAGTTTCAAGAATGCATGATCTCCAGGAAGCATTCCTAGCCATTTATGGTCGCTCGAGGAGCACTGTAGAGGATGCTTCACATACTGTAGATGCAGCGAGATACAACTGGATCTGCTTAGCTTGGAGTTCAAGTAAGTAGGAATCTCGACTGCAGTATGAATTGTTTTAGATGCTTTCATAGAAATTTATGAAATGCATGATCAGTGATTGTTACACTGTTTTATGTGAGAATAGGTTTTATAACGTTATAAGGTGACGAAAAAACCCGTTAAGGGTAAAATCGTCATTTTTAAGGAAACGGCTAGAACGGAGTCGAACACTCCGATTTAGCATAATGTTATTAGATGGAAAATGTTCCGTAATACGTTAAGTAACGTAACGGTCATGTGAGATCAAGATTTAACGAGGAATGTTTTAAGTAAACGAGTGGTAACCGATGGGTTACAAAGTTAAAAGGAAAAGTAACCCCGGTGGGTTACAAGGCTAGTTGAAGGAAATGTAAACTAACAGTTTATAAGGAAAGAATGATTAATGTTTACGTTTTATTATCAATCGAGTGGATTGATAATAAAGAAAGTTAATTAATGAGTCGGCTGTCGTTTGATCAGGACACAGAGGCCGACTAATGGAAGGAACGAGAAAGGAACGGAATAGAGAACGCTAGAGCATAGTTTGGGTAAGTTTCAAACCTCACCTACAGCATGAAGTAATGATTTTTAAATGTTTATTTATATGATTTGCAAATGTGTTTGCAATTGATAAGCAAGTTTCTTTTAAAGTATATTTGCATTTATTATGCAAAAAGTTTTAAAGTTCAAGAAAAAGAATTGCAATGAAATTGCAATCGTTATGTTAAAGGTTTATTTGCATATTGACATGCATAACGTTATTTAAAAGTTTAAGTTATGATTTTCAAAGTATTGAAAGTATGTTTTGCATTATGACAATGCAAAATGTTTAATAGTTTAAGTTATAAGTTTCATGTTGCATTTGCTATGCAATAAGTTGCATTTATTGTGCAATAAATTTAAGAATAAAAGTTATAGTTTGCAAAATGTATTTGCATTTTATGATGTATTGATTTAGCAATATGTTGCATTTGTTATGCAATGAGTGTTAGAATGCAAGTTATGATATGCAAAATGTGTTTACATTTTATATTGCATTTGTTATGCAATGAGTTGCATTTATTATGCAATTGGTTTTATAGTATAAGCTATGAATTGCAAGTGTATTGCATATGATGTGATTGCATTTGAAATGCTCACTAAAGTAATAAGAAGGTAACGTTAAGATAAAAAGAAAGTGTCGTACCAGCCTCTTTGTTATGAGGTAATAAAGTAAAATTAAAGTTTGACCTCCTAAAGGTGAGGTACAAGACCTCAATGTTTGATGGTCTCAAGTCTTCCACAAGGGAAGCATCATGTATATGATCTCATGATAGTTGGTACGAACACTAAAGTAAAGTAAGGAAAATGAAGGTTACAAGATAAAGAAAGTTAAGGAACAAGAATAAAGGTTGAGAAAGAAAAGAATATTTAAGTTTATAGAATATTCATAAAATGCTCATAATTAAAGTTAATAATTGAGCATAAATGAAGTCATGCATTCTATTGTTGCTTGAATGCCTTCCATGAAATGTTTATATGTTATGTTTATGGAAAACATTCTGAAAAATGTTTACGATAAATGTTTATGAAGAACATTTTCATGTTTTCAAGAAACGGTTTATGAACGACGTTTTAAGAAAAACGTTCAAGAAATGTTTAAGAGAAAGGTTTTACATTAAATGTTTATGAAAAACATTTCATGTTTGCAAGAAAAGGTTTACGAATGACGTTTTAAGAAAAACGTTGAAAACGTTGAAGAAATGTTTTACGAAAAACGTTTATGCAAAACGTTTCAGAAATGTTTTATGAAAAACGTTTTCAGAAATGTTTTATGAAAAACGTTTATGAAGAACGTTTTTAGAAATGTTAAAGGAAAACGTTTATGGAGAATATTTTCATAAATGTTTATAGAAAACGTTCATGAAGAACGTTTCAAGAGAAAAGTTTTCATGAGAAAAGTTTTAAAGCATGTTTAAATGCTTTGTGAGATTATGTTTGAACTTGCTGAGCGAAAGCTCATTAAAAGTTTTTCATGCTGTAGGTAACTTATGGGTGACCAATGGGACCCGTTAGAAGAGCTGGGTGCTGCGGAGGACAGATGCGAAGATTTGGGTATGGATACCATCACTGATTGCTTCCGCTACGTAAAGAAAATGTTTTCTATTGTTTAATGTTGTGTTTTTCGAAGTTTAAAGAAAACCAGAGTTTTAAGAATTGTGTTCAAAGTTTTAAGATACAGTTTATAAACTGTTTTATGTAATTATAAAGTGAAGTTTTAAACTATGATTTAATAAGTGTTTCTTATTAAGTATTGAGAAACGATTTGAAATGATTTTAAGGTCAAGTGTTGAGCGATGTCTCCACTTGAATGCGACGGAGGTCGCGTCAGTTTTAAAGAACGTTTAAGGAAAGAAAAAAAAATTTTATTACAGTATTTTCTTACTAAGTAAGTAAGATTACTGTTTATGAAACTATGTTTATGAAAGTAAAGTGACTGCCCGAAAAGGCGGGTCGTCACAAAAAAATACCCTAGAAATTGATATTAAAATTTAAATACTTAAGTTTGGGATTTTCTTAGAAAGTCCCGTGTTTTTTATGGGAAAAATCTCATGTTTTATGATTGAAGAATTTGTGGAATTATAAAATAAATTCCAAAATTCCATATCTAATATTAAAGCTAGATTTTATAGCTTTTTCGAGCAAAATAATTCAATTTATAATTTTCACCACGAATTAAGGTAGTAGAATATTTAGTCTGTAAATAACTTGAGAATTCGGTTTATAAGAGTTTGAAGTTACAGAGAAACACTCTAACACTTAGCAAGTCTTTAATTGCCTATTAATTAAAAATTGGAGTTATGAAAAACTCATATTTGGTAGGAAAATGCTAATTAAGCTCTCGAAATGATTCTATCAAAGACCATGTCATTACGAGACAAAGTACAAAAAAAGTCAAGTTTAGATTTATTTAGTTTAGGAATAATTTTAAGTTTAAAAATAGTCCAATTTTATCTCACGATTAAGAATTGATATTGGGATCAAATTATTTGGAAGATTAGTCTTGGACCGTGATTAAGCAAGGTTGAAGAACCTATTGGGAAACAAGATTCTTTTTTAGTGAAGTTGGTCACCTCCATTTAGTATAAGAAATATCTAAATAAGGGAATGTTTTGGAGATTATGAAGAGATAAGAACAAGGATTATGACATGACCTTGATTAAGTCTGATGTGATGAGTGTAATTGGTGTCATAATGAGCTTTTCCCTCCACTTTTCTCCATCCTATGTGGCACCCCCATTAGGGTTAATAAACCCAAATTTTTAACTGAAATAGGCTTGCTTAGAGGCTCGATAAACCATAGTTAAAGAAGCAAAGTGCGGTTAGCTAATTGTCTATAAATAAACCCTTGTAGTTCAAAAGGCTATTTTTACATTTCTCTTTCATCTTTCTCAAGAGAAACTAGTACGTCTAGTCTCATTCTCTCTCAAATTTTTCACTTCTACCCTCATTAAAATCACTGGCCAAAAATCTAGAGAGGAAGAGGATCTAGGAGGAGGCATTCAAAGTTTGTCTTCAAGGATATATCCATTACTCTTTTCTCTTTTATTTTAGGTATAGTTTAGCTTATGATTCTTGGTGATGTTGGTTTGCACATAATAAAAATTTGTGTTATTGATATGGTTTGTAAGTTTAAATTGTTATGGTTTTAGTGTAAGCAAGTTTGAACATAAACAAGTTTAGATTTTTGGTTATGGTTAGGCTAAAAAATTTCCTGCTTATTTTGAGCATACAAAGGAACCCTTTAGAGGTTTATTTCGGAATTTTCTCGAACATAAAACTTTTAGATCTCCATATTCTAAGCAAATCTCAATGACCAAAGATTTTTGTGGTTCTAATTCTAAGACAAAGTTTTGGACCATTTTTAATAATTGCTCAAAAACTATGTAAACAGTGGACAACCATTGTTTTTGACAGGTACGGGCCTCTTTATGGCTGAATCACAACTTTAATGAAACACAAAATTTTATATCTTAACAAGATGAAGGAATTTTGTGAAAAAAAAAAAACTTTTTACAATTTCATTTCTAAAATACTTGTTATGTGCAGATTTAGAAAACTACACAGTTATTATTCAAAAAATAGTGCAATTTTTGTTTTTGATGAAAACGACCCATACAAAGTCTGAATCACAATTTTTGATAAGATAAAAGTTTTAGATCTCGACGAGATGAAGAACTTTTGTGAAGAAATTTTATTAAAATTCTTCTTCTAACATGTACTTTAAAACATATTTATAAGTGTGCGTTTATTTCGTAGGTCCGAATTACAGTTCGAATAATTTTGTTATAGTAATTTCTCTCACAAAAATTTAAATTTCTATTCAAACTTTTTGTTCAAACTTGTGAACCAAACAGGCCAAAAAACTGCGTAAACTTTTTAAAGAAAACTGTTGAATCAGTAAAGTTTATGAAAATCGTCGAAAACAGATATGCCAAAACAGAAGCAGAATTTTGAAAAACATTAAAGCTTTTGACATTGTCAAAATGAGGAACTTTCATGAAGAAAAGTTTTAAGAAAATTGTCTCTAATATACAGTTATATGGTGACTTTTTAAACTAACTAAAATGTACCTTTCAATACTAGTATTAAACAAAACATATATTCAATAGCAAAATTATAATTTACGACCAACAACGGAATTGTAGCACTAAAAAAAACTAGATGAGTTCACAATTAATAATTTTGTCAAATTCAAACTCTATTTTAAATATAATATTTTTTCATGAAACTTTACATATATGAATTTGCGTTTTCTTACAAATTTCAACAGATTTCAAATGATTTTTAAATAGGAATAATAGAAGCCCAACAAATAGGTTTGTAACATTACGACGTAAAATACAAGCTAAACACCCGTACTAGTTCAAAAGCCATTTCTTTGATCAATGCTCCAATAGTCTAACATTTAGAATATTGTAGACGCTTCTAAATTTAGTGGGCTATATTGGGCTTATGAAAATAAATACTAACTAAAATAGGCCTTTGTGTAACTAAGACCCAACAAGAATAATAAAGGGGTTTTACTTGGACTTAATTAATGGAAAAGATAATTGATTAACTACTAAATTGATTTATTAATTAATTATCAACTCTAGCATGGATTATTAAAGGCAATTAAGGAAATAAAAGTATAAGAATTAGATTAATTATACGTATAATAAATATGATAATTGCACGATCCTTAATAAAAATGTATTCTAAGAAAGAATTTATTTTCTTTTATAATTATGCTAATTAAATAGCTCAAGGCCAACTAAGTTTATACTCTCATTGGGTGTTTTTCCACATAATATAAGAGTAATGGATAGGAAACATGTTGAGTTAGCAAATCTTATTCTAGAAAATTAGCTAGGGAGGAATCTCATTGAGAAGTTAGTTTTAAGCTAATTAATTAGATGATTCTAACTTAATATTTTATTAGTTTTGAGCAATTTATAGGAATTTGATAGTGTTTTATGCTCTTTTATAGATTTTGAGAAAAAAGATGCATAGTGGCAAAGTGTGAGGCAAAGCGGACCAAAAAATGAGCACAAGAGAACTCAGAGATGAAATAGAGCCTAGACACTAACTTATGGGCGCCTAGGCACTCCTGTAGGAGAAATCCCATAGTAAAACTCGAGAATATAGCGCCTAAGCGCTACAACTTAGGCGTCTAGGCATCATTTCGACGAAGGATGATCAATGGGTAGTATAGCGCTGAGGCGCTACAACCATAGCGCCTAGGCGCTATTACGAAGCCTAGGCTACAACAATGGCGCCTGCATTAGAAGAGGATTAAACTCCAAACATTTGACTGGATCTACCAGTGAAAACAGATGAAACACATGGGCAAACTTAAAATGTCGAGACTAATAGGAAAAAACCTGCTTAACATTAAAATTAAACATGACCAAACCTCGTAATAAAGAACCATGACAGTTGTTGGATAGAACTAGTTGACCAAGTCTACAACCCCAAATACTAAGGACACAAAAGACACGACATATAAACAAATCTATTATCATAAGATTCTTAAGAAAAGTTTGAGATACCTGTTCAACATCTCACGAAGAAAAACAATTATTTTATCTAAAATAATTCATTAGGCTATTATTTCGGTTCATTTCAAAATTTCTTTCTTTTTTCTTTGGCTACATTTGTCAAGGCTTCTCAAATCAAGTTCCAAATTTTAAAATTCCTTTCTTTTGAATCTTCTTATTATTGAGGTGACAAATGACAGAATCTTTGACACAAAAAGCCATAGCAACTTGCAATTCATGATAACCTTACATGCCAATCCCAACAACCAAGAAGAGATCAAGGAGAATGGGAGGTTGGTTGTGTCACATTGAAATATTTGCTGCCTTATTGGAAGATTTTTTTTTTTGTCCTACCAGGAGATTTTTCGTATCCTATTTGGATATTTTTCGTATCCTGCCTAGATTTTTTTCTCTTCTTTCTCTCTCTCTCTCTCTCCCCTCACCACGATTGCCAAGTCCTTGTCGGAGTGGAAGAATCGTCACATCGCCTGCATCATCCACCAGCAAGGCTCAGTTTATATCAAAAGTCAAACATGCGATGCGATTTCCTTTCCAAGCGACTAACCAGCGAAGGTCAGAAAGCATCTTTAGTGACGAACACAAACTCTGCAATGCAGATCTCGAAAAGATCGATCAACAAATAGAACACATCCAAAAAGCAAAGATTTTAGGTCCACATTCCATGCTCTTCTCGAGAGTTAGAAATCTCGAACGACGCAGTGATCAGCCATTCTTCAGTCCAAATCATATGAAGCTGAAACTCATTGGTGGAGATCGATGGTGATGCAAATTTGTTGGAGGAGATCACATTGTCATGACAGAGGAAGACAGCTATCCTGCGGTGACAACACAACTTCGTCAGAGAAGAGATCGCATTGTCGCAGCTAAGGAAGACAATTGGAGATGTTTGCATTCGAACCACATTAGAGGCAGCACGGGTGGTGACGCAACTTTGCCAAAGAGGAGATAGATTCCCAGCTCCTTTATTGCACAATCATCGCTGGCTTCGTTGGAAGGTCAATTGGCAATGGCTGATCATCTTGCTTGCACGGGTGGGAGGGAGGGAGGTAGAGAGAGAGAAAGAAAGAGAGAGTTTCAAGAAGAGGGAAAGGGGGAAAAGAAGAAGAAGAAGAAGAAGAAACTGTGGCATAATTTCACTTTGTGTGGCATTTTTTGTTTTTTACTTACCTTTTCTGTGGTAGAAATAAATTGAGAATTGAAAGTGTAGCATTATTTTTAATTTTCTCTAATTTTTGACTTACGTTTTAATTTTCCCTACTATTATCAATCGTACTCCTATTTTGTAAGGAGAATTATAAGCATGCCTTCACTTAGTGATTGAAACATATAATTATATTCATATTCAATATATAACTCTCTGATTTTTTTTTAATAGTGCCTACCCACCTAAAACATTCCTTGGCTCCGCCACTGGGTGTCCAGCCTCCTCCATACCATGGCGATCTTCGGCCTTCTCCTCCTCCTCATGACGAATCTATAGCCTCATGATCTTGGCAATTTCAATGCAAGTTCAATTTTTTTTTTCCTTGTATGGATGACATTTTCTTTGAAGGATAAAATCTGTTACAATCGATGCCATGTAATGTTTTTGTATATATTCATAAAATAAATAAATAAATAAAGTGAATATTTCATTATATTTGTGTGCATGTATTTTGAATACTTTATGAATATTATTAAAATTCCATGACTATCTATGTGACCTTAAATATTGTATATAAGTGCTATATACGGGAGGATAATATTTAAGAATGATAATTAAAATAGTCAATGATATATAATTAATTGTTGTAATTAATTATTCAATTAAAGTATAGAATCTTTAATTATTTTTATAAAAAAATAAAACGGTCTTATCTGAACTGTTAATGTAGTGAGTCATTGGAAGAGTGCATTGTATATAATGTGCTTATGTAGGATTAAAACATGGAATGATGTGAACAACTAGATAATTTCTATTAAGATATAGCAGGTTTTAATCACATCAATTGATTATCATATATAAGACCATCTTGATTCTGAGTTATTAGCAGACTCCTATTTATGGAATTATCTCTTATGATTTACTCAGTACAGATTCAAGAATCTAATCCTATCCACCGTATTTTGGAGGCATGGTGAATTAAGTAGTTGGGAATGTTAATATTACAAGATGAAGTTATCCCTTCTTTCACAAGAAGGAGAAAAATAATTTTCTTGTGTATTGATTCAGGTTTTAAATAATATAAGCACTCAAATTCGTGATTAAGTTTATAAATTTATTATTAATTATAGAACCAACAGATCTAAATGATAAAAAAGTATTTAGAAAAGTTAACAGATTTTACATAGTTCTAGAATCAATTTATATGCAATGGACAATTCAAATCTTTAAATAAATTATATTTATAATTTCAAGAGTGTTATTCCAAGTTTTTAGTGTAGTAACTTTGGAATTAATAAAATTGTTGTATTAATTAAGTTGTTAATTAATTGTGAATTTTATTGGAGCTTGAGATTATGTCCATAGTTCCCCATGCCATATTCATAAATTTTTTGAACTTATGGGATGAATACACACTTCGGAAATTAAATAATGTGATTATTTGATTGGATGACCCAATGTGATGAGATCATTCTGTGGTGTGCAGTTTTCTAATTTGATGAGATTCCTATTTTCAAGTAATAAAATTTTGAATAAAATAGTTTTAAATATTTAAATGTAAAATAAGATATAATTAGAGAACTTCTCCAAGAAGAGATAGAAGGCTTCTTCTAGAAGCAAACTTCTCTTAGAAACAAGCTTCTTTAAGAAGGAGAAAGAAGCTTATCTTAGAAGGAGAAGCAATTCTATCATCTATACATAGATGCCTAAAGATAGCAAATGTTCATTCCAATTTTAATTTTCCTACCACATTTTAGAGAAAGAATAATTAGAAGGAAGTATTCTCTATAGTCATCCCTTACTTCTTTACGTGTTGAGAACATAACAAGGTCTTAAAATTGCAAGTTTATGATTCATTCATAAACTATTGACGCCCATACATCCGTTCATATTATTCGGAGACTTAATCACGAATTTGAGTATACAAACACGAAACTTGAATGAATCATAATTTGAGTATATAAAATTGTTGACGCCCATACATCCGTTCAAGTTATTGACTTAATCGGAGGATGATAAAATTCTTGTCTTGTTATTATATATGTTAATTGTATGTTAATTAACATAGGAATAGAATATGATTAAAAGTTTTATGAAAATTTTATTACACACGGTTCTGCTGCTTCTACTGTTTTCACTAATTTTGGTTTGCGAAACCAAAAAAATCCTTTTCATTCAAAAGAAATGGTTTGTTTCTGATCATGTGAAAGAAGGTGGAAGGGATGGGTAATTTTGAGTTCTCAAAATATTGTTAGGCCTACAAAACTCCAACATGGGTTTATAGGCCCAATCAGTTGTCCTGGTTGTAGTGCACAATGTGGGCTGGACTAGGAGTTTTCCTTTGATGAAAACAATGTGCGTCAAGTTGTGAAATACCACTCATGTGTCATGTGGTATTGTCTTCCAATTTTTTCACTTTTTTTGAGGGATCAATTTTTCACTTTTGTGAAAAAGTTTGAAGCATAACACTTTCAATAAATTATAAAGAAACTATTCTTCCTAAGTATTTTAGGTTATTATTAGGCAAATATGTGTTATATAAGAGTATTTTGGTCTTTTTAGTTTAAAGAAATGGTGTGGATCAAAGAAAAGAAAAAAGTGATTGGATACAATAGTGGTGGTAAAAAAACAATATACTACCTAATTTGTTAGAAAATAAGAATGATTGAAACTAAAGAAGTAATAAGAGGTTTTAAAACCTTTGAAGTGAATAGTATTTTATTAGGTAAATAATTTATTTTTCTTAGTAAATTATTTTTTCAAATATTTTAAAATATGCTATCTATTTCTTTCAGTTTCAAAAAATACTACTTGTAAAAATTTCTTTTTTTTGCACGTGGAGTCTCAAACTTTTTGAACACTTTATCTCTATTTTAAAATTTAGACAATTGAGTTTCCATACTCCCAATTTCCTGGTGCTTAGGTTTCTAATTTGAAAATTTAGACAAATAGGTCTCCAAACTCTTGATACTTGGTTCGTATTTAGAAAGTTTGGACAACAGGTTTCTGTAGACTCTCATTTTCTTGACAATTGTTGGTACCCACGAGACATTTCCCGTTAAATGCCTAGAGCTCAATATTTGAAGGCTTTATTTTGCCTTAAATTTCTAAAAATTAATGCATATTTTATAGCAAGGTTCCAAAAACATCTTGTGTTTGATATTGATGATCCCTTTTTTTGGCAATATATAACGATAACTTGTTTGTGAGGTATATAACGGTTTTTCAAAGTGTTAAGCCGTTAAGGCATTTTAATCAAGAAACCATATGGCAAAGTGTTTGCTTCTACGTTTGTTCAATAAAAGAAGATAAATATAAATTGTAACTTTTCAAACCATATTTTAAAACAGGATGAATAGGTCAAAATGACCTAATGGTTTTCAAATTACGTGTAGAAGCAAATTTTAGACTTTCAAAGCCAAAAATAGTTTCTAAAAAACTTTGTCAAACACATGCCCACGTAATAAGAGCTTTTTGCTCTTTTTTCGTTAGATCATTTAGCCTCCTCCAGAGAAAACGCTACACCTTAGTGATATGGATTAGCAATAAGTCGATCCCTTTCTTCCCACCAGAAGGAATAATCACCAGGATCCAAATGTTTCTAATGGATTATAATTTCATTATTTTTATTTCAATAAAAGTTATAGATCTTCCTTGAAAAAAAAAAAAAGTCATTTTAGTTATTCTTAAGCAAAGTCGATCCTTGACGCTTAGTTTTCATTAGGGGACAAATCAAGATTGGTTTCTTTTTCAAGTCGGTTTTGGGGGTGTCTGGACACTTGCGTGAATTGGGTAATGGTTGCAAGGGTGAAATTGAAAAGAAACTATGTCCGGTTAAGGACGGACATAATGATCAAGAGAAAAATTTGAAAAAGGAAGAGATAAATAACTTAGGTGATAAAATGAAGAGTGAAAGAGGTGATATTCTCTTATGATTTTATATGTAAGAGGAAGAAAGAAATATCAAATCATCTCCTCTACCTTGTCTAAATTTAGAGGGATCAAAGATAATTAGGATCTTATACATAATTAGGATCTTATACATAATGGATAATATTCAAAGTAAACATGAAAGTTTATCTAAAATTAATAAAAAAATATTAACAAACTCTAAAACATTAGCTTTGGAAAAATCTAGTAATTAATAAGTATGATTAATTAAGGATTTTTCTATAACTACACCATTAAATTCATAAGAAGGTATAAGTTAAGAGCCTATAAGTACAAATTTTTGTAAGAATTATGAGGATAACAGAATATGACAAGCTTAGTCATACTATGCATGTTGGATAAGTTTAAGAATAGCTGCAAGCCATTAGATAGATGGCTTAACAGTAAATCAAGATAGTAGAAAATAATATGAACGATTGTAAAGGAGTGCAAAGATTCAAGAAAATGGTTGACTTTAGATAAGTTAGTGCATCCTTTACGGTCCGAATAGAATTTTAGTCCGATAAAGTAAGTACCTGAACGATTATACCTAAGAGAGTTCAAGTATTTACGTCAAGGATTGACTTGAAAACCTAGACATTTATTTATGTGTAAAGATTTGTAGAGTTATAGCTCAAATTCTACAATTCTATGAGAAACTATTAAAAACTAGTTTCAGGTCAAAAACCTCTATCTTGAAGTCAAGATGAAGGGACTTTATCAGCAAGAATCTTGAAATTCAATAAATATGAATTTCTAGTATAGTATTGTATTAACAATATACGAATGACACTCAAACGTAGTTAAACAATGTTAATTAGCTCTTACTTGATTTAGAGAGTTTCATGTTAGTGAAATCAAGGAACTTGTATCACAAGCGTTACAAACTTGGTTAGTGCTTGTGATAACCCAAAAAAAAAAAAACCTATACATTAATATTGAAATTTAAATACTTAGGTTAGGGACTTTCTTTGAAAGTCTTATTTTTCTATAGGAAAATTCTCATGTTTTATTATTGGAAAATTTGTGGAATTATAAAATATATTTCAAAATTCAATATCTAATATTAGAGCTAGATTTTATAGCTCTTCCGAGCAAAATAATTCAATTTATAATTTTTTACCACAAATTAAGCCAGTAGAAATTTTATTTGCAAATAACTCGAGAATTCGATTATAAGAGTTTCAAGTGTAGTACAATATTAGCAGTATACAAAAAAACACTATAATACATAACAAGTTTGTAATTACCTATTAGTTAAAAATAAAAGTTATGCGAAAAAAATTTTTGGTAAGACAATGCTAATTAAGCTCTAGAAATAATACTATCAAAGACTATGTCATTACAAGACAAAGTACAAAAAAAGTCAAGTTCAGATTTATTCAGTTTAGGAATAGTTTTAAGTTTAAAAACAATCCAACTTTATTACGTGATTAAGAATTAATATCAGTATCCAATTATTTGGAAGATTTGTCCTGGACCGTGATTAAGCAAGGTTGGAGAACCTATTGGGAAACAAAATTCCCTATTAGTTAAGTTGGTCACCTCCAATTAGTATAAGAAATATCTGAATAAGGGAATTTTTGGAGACTGTGAAGAGACAAGAACAAGGACTATCACATGAGCTTAATTAAGTTTGATGTGATGAGTGTAATTGGTGTTATAATGAGCTTTTCCCTCCACTTTTCTCTAACCTATGTGGCACCACCATTAGGGTTCATTAACCTAAATTTTTAACTCAAATAAGCTTGCTTAGAGGCTTCATAAATCATAGTTAAAGAAACAAAGTGCGGTTAGGTAATTATCTATAAATGATCGCTTGTATTTCAAGAGGCCATTTTTACATTTCTCTTCCATCTTTCTCAAGAGAAAACCGGTTTTCCTAGTCCCATTCTTTCTCAAATTTTTCACTTCCACCATTACCAAAATCACTAGCTAAAAGTCTAGAGAAGAAGGTGATGGTATATCCACTGCTCTTTTCTCTTCTATTTTAGGTATAGTTTAGTTTATGATTCTTGGTGATGTTGTGTTGCAAATAACAAAAATTTGTTATTGATATGGTTTTGTAAGTTTAAATTGTTATGGTTTTAGTTAAGCAAGTTTGAAGATAAAGCAAGTTTAGATTTTGGTTATGGTTACGCTAAAAAAATTTCCTGCTTAATTTGAGTATACAAACATGAAACTTTTAGATATTGACGTCCGAAGCAAATCTTTATGATCAAAGATTTTTGTAGTTATGACTCTAAGATGGAGTTTTAGACCATTTTCAATAACTGCTCAAAAACTATATTAACATAGGCAGCCCTTGTTTTTGACAGATACAAGCCTATTTAAGGTCGAATCACAACTTTTATGAAACATGAAAATTTTGTATCTTAACAAGATGAAGGAAGTTTGTGAAAAATTTTTTTTTTGCAATTCCATTTCTAAAATAATGTTATGTGCAAATTTAGAAAACCACATAGTTATTGTTCAAAAAATAGTGCAATTTCTGGTTTTGATGAAAATGACCCCCAAAAAGTTTGAATCACAATTTTTGATAGAGACAAAAATTTTAGATCTTGATGATATGAAGAAATTTTGTGCAGAAATTTTTTTAAAATTCTGCCTCTAAAAGGGACTTTCAAACATATATATAAAGTGCGTGTTTGTTTCATCGGTCCGAATTACAGTTCGAACTATTCTGCTATAGTATTTGTTTCACAAAAATTTAAATTTCTGTTCAAATTTTTTATTCAAACCTGCAAACCAAACGGGGTAAAAAACTGTCTAACTTTTCATAGAAAACTGTTCAATAAGAAAGTTTACAAAAATCACTGAAAATGAATATGTTAAATATTTTAAAAATGGAATTTTGAAAAACATTAAAGTTTTAAACTTCATTAAAATGAGGAAATTTCATGAAGAAAAGTTTTAAGAAAAGTTTCTAACATACAGTTATATGGTAACTTTTAAAACTAACTAAAAAGGCACATTTCAATACTAGGTTTTAAAAAAACTGTTTAGTAGTAGAATTATAATTTACGACCAACAGAGGAATTATAGCATTAAAAAGATATATGAGTCTATAGTTAATTATTTTATAAAATTTGAATTTTATTTTAAATATGATTTTTGACATGAAACTTTATATATGAATATGTTTCTTACAGACTTCAACGGTTTTCAAATAGATTTTTAAACAAGATTAGTAGAAGCCTGACAAGTAGGTTTGCAACATTAAGATGCAAAATACGGGTCAGATACCTGTACTAACCATTTCTCAAATCAAAGTTCTGATAGTCTAGTTTTTAGAATACCGTAGACTCTTCTAAACTTAGTGGCCATATTAGGCTTGTGAAAATGAATAGTAACTAGAAGTAGGCCTTTGCGCAATAAGAATCCAACAAGAATAATAAAGGGGTTTTACTTGGACTTATTTAATAGATAAGATAATTAAATTGATTAATCAATTAATTATCAACTCTAGCATGGATTATTAAAGGCAATTAAGGAAATGGAATTATGAGAATTAGATTAATTAATCCTTATAACAAATCTGATAATTGCATGATCCTTAATTAAAAAATGTATTCTACGAAAGGATTTATTTTCTTTTCCAATTATGCTAAATTAAATAGCATAAGGCCAACTAAGCTTACAGTATCATTAGGTGTTTTTCTACATAATATAATAGTGGATAGAAAACTTGGTGAGTTAGCAAATCTTATTCTAGAAAATTAGGTAGATAGGAATCTCATCTATAGTATTAATAGTTTCTAAATTAAATGTTTTTCATGATTTGTGAAAATTATGAAATGCATGGTCCGTGTTATGCCATACTACGTTATGTTATGATATATTATGTTATGATGTACCATGTTATGCTATATCATATATTGTCATTATATGATATGCTAAGTTCAATTATGTTATGTTTATGCCATGTTATGTTATGATTATATCATACACATTATATAATGTACGCAGTATTAAATTATACTACTTACTCACTTTAAGTTAAACATGTTTATGATATATGATATGTGATGCTATGTAGTAACATGTTATACTGCATAAACATAATAAGATAAGTGAAACAAATATGATAAGATAAGTTAAGGGTGTCATACTAACCTCTCGACCTACGAGATAGCATTTAGTTCAGGTCAGTTCAATTCAATTCAGTTTAGTTTATGATCTCGGTGTCATTAGGGACATCGCGAACCTTAACTTCTAAATAATTGCATGCAACCAGTACAAACACCTAGGCTTATTCATTAAGACAAGATATTTACATAACATATGCTCTTAATGAAGCATAATCAACTCATGCATGTTTTGATAATTGTTTTAAATTATGTTTTGGAAGTATAAGTTCCTATAGCTTGCTGAGCGAAAGCTCATTCAATTATGTTCATACTGTAGGCAAGAAATTGGTTAGTAGCAATACTTGATAGACAATAGCAAGCAGTAGATGAATGGTGTAAATGTAAATGGACACCACTTACACAATTATAATTTTTGCAGTATGAATTATATTAAACTATATATGTATATATGTTCAAACAACAATAGGCAAATGTATTTTGAAGACCTTAGTCTAAAAAGTTTTAAAATTAATATATTGCAACAGACATTGCAATAAAAATACGTAACTTTAAAATAAAAAAATTATATTGATGTTAAGTTTTATTTAGAATTAAGGAATGTTTGAAAGGAATTTGTTTTAGTAATTATTATACTATAATGCTAGCAAAAACATTTGTGCAAATCTAAGCAATTTATAATATAATATGTTTACGTATAAGATTATATAGTTAAGAAACGACTACGTAAGTAGGGTCGTTATAAACCATAGCGATATTCTAAATATATTAGACCTGAGTGAGCATACAATATGTTGATAAATTTTATAAGTACCTTGAGTTTTCTTAAGAGAGATTGGGGACAAGTTGTTCAAATTTTTAAAATGAAAACTAAGATGTCATCAAAATGTGAGTTAATAAGGGGCTTAATAGGCAGCCTAAATGGTAAGAAAATGGAAGTTTTAGAACTTAGTTGTCCATATTTTTAAGATGAGGACCCAGGCATCAAATATATTCAAAAAGTTCAGGACTCCAAGATAAAAAAAAAACCAAAGAGAAAACTAAGAATATGCCCTTCTTTTCTCATGTTTTTGTTTTATATCATTTTTTAAGAATTCCGGTTCTCTTGAAGAGAAAATTGGCGCTAAATCTTAGTGTTTAATAAAAAAATATTTAAATTTTTGTGCTCATTGCTAGGGGGAGGTATTCCTCTAAATTTTTAATGCAGAAAAGGATCAAAAAAGTCAATGTTGGAACATTCACTTTTGGCTTGATGACAAAAAATTAACAAAAATCAATTAATTATTAAAAAGAAGGGGAGAATTGAACTTATCTCAAATTTCCTTTGGCAAGACAGACAATAGGGCCACGGCGGTGCAATTGGCTACAAATTGACAAGTTGAGAACCAAACAGTCCTCATTATATGTACTTCAAATTATTCTTTTCTTAGTTAGATAAATATCATATGTTTGGAATGTTTTAGTACGTGGCAATCACTCCTCAATAATACACTAAAGGCGATTACTCTTTTCAAGGATTGTTCCTTCAATTCCATGAAGGATGGAAATGCCTCCTACAAGCACCACTAAAATAGTTCAATATTTCATGCAAATGGGGAAAAAAGTTAGGAAAAAAATGTTCGTATAGATTAGACCAATGAGTATAATTTGTGGTCATTGTTAGATGGACTTTAGCATATAAATATGAGGGTTTACGACATTATTCCAAGGTATATCTTGTATTTTCCCGTCAATATAAAGTTAAGGCATATTTGTAGTGGTGCATGTGTTTGTGTGCGTACAAATGTACTTGTATATGAATATAGAACAATTATTAAGGAATTATTCTCATACTTCCTTGTAATTTTTATTCGCATTATAATCTGATAGGGCACTTTGTCAAATATTAGACCATTTTGCAGGATCAGATTGGAACATAATCGTGTGGCAACTTGTATCTAATTGATTCTGATCATTTATAAGCTGACTGATTTAGATAATTGAAGATTTCCATAATTTACTTATCAGCTTGAAATTCCATGTAGGGTAAAGAATTTAATCATTTTCTTTATTATGAAAAAGTAGGCTAAAGCCCTAGCTAGCTACCATAGAATAATCTATGTGTCCGTCTCTAAGGATAAGGTTTATGGATTAACAAAACCACTTCTTTAGCCTTTTCTTTCATCTTTTCAGACAAATTTTCCTTTTTCTTTAATTGTAATTAGTTTATTGGTAAAGAAAATACTTTTATTGGGCACAATTTAGGTCCTTAAAATGCAATGAATTATGTTTTAAATTTAGATGGGATTATTTAAATATCTATAACCAAGAACTTTATTTTTATGTTTAGTATTATAGTTACAATGTCTCATGAAGAAAAATATTTTTAACTAAAATAATTCTTTGGGTATGGCCAATTATCTTAGTGGAGAATTAAAGTATGGGTCCAGATTGTGAATATTTTATATATTGTCCAAAATGATTATCTAGTACAATATTATCTAGTACAAGATGTGATGATTATTTTTAAAATATTTTGAAAATTTTGTTGAGAATTTCAATTTCACATAATAATTTGGTCATGAAATTAAAAATTATTTTCAGTTCACTTCAAAATTTCTTTCTTTCTCTGACTATTTATGTTAGGGCATCTTTCTACTAGGTTCGCAATTAAATTCCTAAATTCCATAACTCTTTCTTCTGAATCTTCTGATTGTTGAGGTGACAAATGACAGTCCATGTCTAACACAAAAACCAAAGCAACTTGCAATTCAATTACCTTGGCCAAACCCAAAAACTGAAAAAAAAAAAAAGGAAAAAAATTAAAAAGAAAAAAGAAAAGCACTTATTGGAGTAGAGGGTTCGGATTCTTCTATGAATGTCCATTTGGGATCACAGAACCATATCTTATCTTCCAACTAGATAAAAGGAATAGAAGATTGGCATTGGAGGGCCTAAATTTATATGTCCTTTCAAGCTTTTAAGGGTCATTTAATTGCACAATGTCCAATTAAGAGCAGAAACAAGAAACCGCCTTTGGAATTTAGATATATAACAAGTCATTATCTTATTATTCCTATTTTGTTTTCATTAATATTATTGTTATCATAATCATGCTCATTGTTAAAATTCCCACTTTTTAATATCTATTTTAGTGCCTGTCCGGTTGTAGCGTGCCAAAAAGGACCAAAATCAACATTAGAAAATTCAAATCCCCTTGAATTAATATTAATCTAAATATTAGTAGTGTTAATCATCCTTGGTTGAATGTCCTCATTTGTTAGTTTCTTAAATTAATAGTCAACAAAAGCTAATATATATCTTCCCTTATGTGTAAAGGCCAAACATGGATGATACGATGTGAAGTATGCATAATTATCTGTTCATTAGTATTGGTTTGACAGCTAGATTAAGTTCTCAATAATAAGAGTGCAGGCGCACGATATTCTTGCACTGTTTAATTTACGTGTTTTTTTTTTAAATTAGTGAAGAAGTCTATATGTATAACATTGTGCATGTTGATTATATATATAATTAGGGTAAAACAAATATAAAATTATGTTTTCGCATCCTAGATCTTCAGACGGAAAAAAAGAAAAGAAAAGAAAAGAAAATTTTCTACCATATATGTATTACTCAAATCCTAGATTTTTTTAAAGAAAAAATACAATATGTTATTTTGACACGATACATTGACAATAAGTCCAAGTCCATCGCATGCCCTTTCTTACATCTACTAGTATGAGGCACGTCCCCAGTAAGCAAAAAAAAATTTTAAAAAAAATTCTTGTATTAGTTTTAAAAAAATCATCTTATTATTATAAGGTATGTTATCAATATTTTGGTATAAAAACTATTTTTCTGTTCATTTATCATTGTAAAATTAAATAAACAAGTGGTTATTCTAATTCAACTTGCTTTTAGAGTAGAAACTTGAATTTGTATAGCATTTACACTTCTATATATAAAAATACAATTATTGATTCAATATAAGAACTCAATTAGTTTAAAATTTCAAGAATGATATAAAAAAAATTTTGAAATAATTGTATACTCTTATTAGAAAGTTGTGTCATATATAAAGCAATGGTTAAATAAAAATCAATAAATTTATATTACATACAATGATGGTTGAAAAAAGTTAATTAATAAAATAAATACATTTTCTCTTGGTTGTATATTTAAGGACTGCTTTTTTTAATAAAAAAAAAAGAGACAAGATTGAGAAAGTACGTTTTCTATAGGCAAAAAAAAAAAAAAAAAAAAAAAAAAAGCAAACAAGTAAGCAATGAAGAAGTTGAAGTGCAAATTTTGTATTTTAGTAGTTGAACAAATTTGTCCACTAGTGGATTGCCTTTCTTCTTTATAATCGTAAAGATTTGCTAACTCTTTCTCCCGACATTAGTTTGGAAAACAAAAGATTTTAATTTTTTATCATCACTTTATTTGATGGATCGGCGAACTTTTTAAAGTTTTAATTTCCTAAGTAGGTGCACTTAGAGCTAAACATAGACAATAACATTGAGCATACAAGATCAAAAGCGGAAACGAAGATCAGTGTTATCTCTGGCCATAGATGTTGACTCTGCAATACCGAAGAAAGCTGCCTTTGGTACCATTGCTTTCCTTGCTTGCTGCCTTCTACTTTGTCTCATGGAATTAGAAAGCTTCTTGTTGCAGCAAGTCTGAGATCTTCTCAGCTTTCTTAATCCCCAAAGATGATGTATATACTAAATATAGGATTGCAAGCTAAGGGATCTCGTAACCAAAACTCTCTGTATATACTATGTCCATCACATAGTATCTAGCCAAAACCATAAACGGCTAAAAGTCTATAATGGGCCAATTAGGTACTAAGTGCTCAGAGCACTTCTATTAAATATTGTATTAATACAGTAGTACATATGGCACTTAATGCACTTAATGTAGTACACGTAGCACTTACAGGTGCCACATCAGCATTCCGTCCATAAAATAGATTGAAGGGGTAAGTTTGTTAACATTTTGAAGTCCGAGAGGAGAGAGTGTTAGTTTTCAAAATTTAAAGGGTAAAATGTGCAAATGACTTAAGCATAGGGATATTTATAAAATTTATCCCACTGACGGGTAACAAGTTGAAAATTTTCCTTAAGCTGATTTATATACACTAATATCTTTTTCCAAGCTGTATGTATATGACTTATGAAAGCTGTACATTTCCTAAAATTTTCTCTCTTTTTTTTTTTTTTTTTTCCTTGGGTTTGCTTCCTGTAAATTAACCTGAATTCACAACTGGCCAACGTTGCATGCAAGCTGGTCATCGTAAGAAAATTCGGCAATCCTGTTTCATCCTTACAATGATATATAAGTCCGAGACTCAAATCTTCTATCTAATTTTGATGTCTCAAATAGTCTAACCAATCTTATTAATAATAATCATTTAAAAAATTAAAATAATATCTAATTTTTAAGAGAATTTGAAATAATATCTAATTGATTTTTACATACTTTTCATTATATAATGTGTCTTAACATGATTAGTTAAGCACTACTTGAAACATTAAAAATTAAACAAAAGATATGAGCCTATTAGTCATTAAGTTGTAAAGAAAGTAACATGCTTTTTATTATTATTAGACATTCTTGTGGTTTTAAACCACAATGCGTGGTATGCAAGTATTAAATATATAGGCAAGATATATTATATGCAAGAATGATGGTCATTACTAGTTATTGTTTGACCAGCTATGGAATGATATGTGAGACTATGTCCCATGAATAGTTACTAACTATATAATACATACATACGTACATACATAACATCATATATATATATATATATATAATATAATATCATATGATATATAATGATTGCGAAATCTTTTGCCTTCCCACTCCAAAATCTGTCCAAAATAAAATAAATGTGGCATGAGAGAGCTCTGTGCACTATACAAGGAAAAAAAGGGACGAATTGGACGGAAGGGAAAATTTGACCCAAAATATGTTTGCCCATATTTTGGACCAAGGAATAATTTCTATCTCATCCGACTGTGACATGGAACAGGGTTCTCAAATGCCCCAAGTGGGTTTTTTTTTTTTTTTTCTACGTGCAGAATTTGTAAATAATAATAATAACGACGATGATGATAAGAAAACAAAACTTGGGTACTTCTGCTGTCCCAAAACTGGGACCAGAATAAATGACTGAAAAAGAAAAGAGAAGTCATATGGGAGCCAGATTTGTCCTCGTTTGCCGCCATTGTCTCAATCAACGTGGAAATGTAAAGGGACGTTTGCATAACTCTCTCCCTTATTTCTTAAAAAAAAAAAAAAAAAGTGGATATGCTCATCTATCCCAATCGTGTACAATTGCAACCAGAATTTGCTAAAATCACTACCATTGAACGTAAGCACTGTTAACTCCATCGGGTTGATTCAGGCTCTCTCACAAAGGCTGGACCCACAGAGAGTAAGACCTATTTGGTGGGTTCTACTCTTTGTGAGAGATCACGATTTGACCCAACAGTATTGATTAATTCACCTATTAATGCCCTGCAAACTTTCTCTTATTTTGTATTATTTTGGTCCTAAAATTTATTTTGTTTCCCATAGTTCCTAAATTTTTGTTAATAAGTAAAATGCCCCTAAAACTTTTAATGAAAATTTGTCATAGAGAATTAGTTTAGGGACAAATACATGCAAATACCTTAAATAACCAAAAATATAGAAGTTAATGAAACTGTTACAAGGTTTATATAGCTCAAATTTATTTTTGCCCTTGCCTTAAATAACAAAAATAGAAATTAAAAAAAAAGTTACAATGGACCCTTATTTTAAATAACCAAAATAGAGACTAATGAAAATGCTACAAGGGGCATAGTTCTTAAGACATTATAATTTTTTTTAAGGATTTTGAGATTCTTTCTTTGTTGTATTTTGTGAACAAAAACTTCCTACATTTTTCAACTTAAACTATTTTGCTGAATGAGTTTGTTATTTTTTTATTGGAGTTTCAAAAGTCCATAAAAATTAAAATTTGTTAATGCTTTCAAACATTTTAATAGAGTTATGTTTAAAAAATGTGTGGAGAGATTTTGATGATGTGATAATAAAAGCTCTCAATATATAAATTGAACAATGAAAATGCTCATAAATTTTTAAACAACTAATTTCTTTGAAAATGTAGATAACGTCGAAGTTGCATGCCTATTCTCAGTGAGATAAACTTGTAACGTGGTTACAAATCATATTTGTTATAATTTTAATAGATAACTAGCTTTTGAAGAAATTTTGATTTCATTCAACCAAATATCTTAAATTAAAAAATGCATGGAAGTTTTTATTTACCAAAGCTGTATTATCTCAAAATGTGTTCGAATTGTAACCCTGGTGACATTTTAGTCCTCTGTTGACAAGGACGGAGGGAGTTTCAATATGAGTGGGGTATACTCCCTGACTTACTTTTTCAAAATTTGTTTCACACCCAAGTTTTGTGTCAAATTTTAACTGTACCTTATTAATTTTAATCGTATTTCTATTCTGTAAGAAAAATTATAACTATACTCTCACTTAATAATTAAAATATACAACTATATATTCATATTTTATAAAAATTTATCTGATTTTTTTCCATCAAAAATATTTTCTAGCTCCACCATGTGTTGACTTTGCATTTAATGTAGCATTTGCCCGTCAACTAATCCTAGCGTGATGAATTTTTATGCAAAAGGAAAAGTTTATAGACCATCCGTAGATAAATGGAATCTCAAATTCCAATGTGATAATACTAAAAGCAAAGTTCAAGGACACTATAGTAATTTTTTTTTTTCAATTGAATTCTTACTCAAAAGAGACTCAAACTTGTTTGGTATTGTTTTGGGAGTTATTGAAAAGGTTTTTGTACATTTTTTAAAACAAAAATTTGAAAAACACTATCATTTTTAAAAATAAAATTATTTTCACTCATTTTAAAAAAATACTAAAATAAAACTAAGGTTGATTATAAAATATACCTCCTAGTTTTATTTATTTTACGATTTATTCTTTTATTTTAAGAAACTACATAGTAATTCTTCGGATTTGAAGAAATTGTTTTAATTTCGTCCCTATGTCAATTTTAAATCATAAAAAAGAGACAAAATTAACTTTTTTGATTTAAATGACCTCTCATAAATAATACTAATTAATAACACCTATAAGAAATAAAAAATTAAACATTTTTTAACAATAAAAAAACTAATCGTCTCCAATTCACTCCAATTTCTCTTTCTTCTTTCTTCCTTCCTTCTCCCATTCATCTCCTCTCTTCTCTGGAGATAATAGGAGCTAAGGTTTTTTTTTTTTTTTTTTCAATCTCAATATAAGTATTTTTCCCACTCTTAAAGTGTAGAGAACAGACAAAGAAAAAAAAAATAGCTTGTTTTCAAGATAAACATATCAACATTAACTTTTCTTTTTTCCAAGCTTATAGTCTTCAGAATTTCACAAGCATTTCTTTGAAATTGTTGCAATTGAACTCTTCCCAGCAACCAAAAAAAAAAACACAACTCTAAACCAAAATATTTGAAGCAACAAATCAAAAAGATTGAAACCCAGGAGAAAGAGAAAGAGAGAGAAAATAGGAATTAGATCTAATAACACCATGTCATGTTTTCTTTAATTTTTTCTTTATCCATTCTACTTTGAGAGAAAGAGGAGCCTACTTTTCTATAGGTCAAGCAGGGTTTTTTCTGGGTAGCTGGGATTCGTTGGTGAGGATGGGTCGCTAAGAGTTGCACGACAAGGGCGATAATCGAAGATTTGCTAGAGAGTGAGGATAGGGTGGGGTTCAACAGGTGGCTAGGGTTTGACAGGTGGGCTTCAACGTTGGAAGAGAACCCTCCGATGATCTGAGGTCAGGCTTCTATGGAGATCTGACGGGGTCAGGGGATAGGGCAAGGGTAACTGGGATTTGCTAGCGAGGGGTAGGTTGCTAGGGTTAGGCAGCAAGTACGATCGTCATAGAAAGGACGGGGTGGGAAGAGGGTTGCCTAGGTTGGCCTCTTGGCAAAGAAAAGACGAGAAGAAAAAAATTTAAAAAGTAAAATATTAAAGTATGTTTTTCAATTTTTGAAGCAAAAAACTATTATTTTTTAAATAAACTAAAGGGTTTAGTTATTCTTATAATCATTAGGATGAAATTGAAACAATTTCTTTAAATCTAAAAGATATCTTTGTAATTTTTTAAAATATAAATAAAAGTATAAATTGCAAAATAAATTAAACTACGAGATACATTTTTGTAACTAACCCAATAAAACTAACACTTTCAATACTAAAGTCTAAAGATATTAAAAAAAAAATAAAAATCAGCGTTATCATCTCAACTATTTTACACATGGGGTGAAAACATAAAGATGAAATTTTTTGTTGCTAAAATTTGATACAGTTTTTTTATGGGAACAAAAGGATGGGGAAACTGTCAACTCATAAAATGTTCTAAAACTAAGTTTCTATAACAACATTTGATAAACCTTATCTCATTTCTTTAAATTAAATTTTTAACATGATTTTGAAGAAATCGGAAGATTTTTCATAGCACATAATTAAAAAACAATTGGAAATAATTTAATAAATTATCAAAGCATCGACAATAGTATGTTTTTTCTCGATACTAAATTAAGAATATGCATCAAGAAAGGCATGTCCAAAATAGTTTTGAATGCCGGTCGACATCCCGACGCCGGTGAAGTAGTGTGCAGAATGTTTATTAATGGAACTTCTTAAGATCTGTGAAGTTATGATACAAAGTATCTATTAGGGCAATTCTGGCACCCCCAAAAAAAGTATAAATTAGGGCAAGTTGACGGTGGTTCTTGTTGATGTACTCCGTGAAGGGAATAATGTAGCCCACGTTCTAGCCAATTATTTTGTGTTTTCTTCTTTGGTTATTTTTGTGTTGATTCATTTCCAAAGTTTATAGCTAGCCATTAAAAAAAAAAGGGTATGAGAAGCAAACACAAAATGTTTGTGCACTTTTGACCGATTGAGGACACAATGTTAACTAGATGATTCCTCTCTTATAATCATTTTTATTTTTCCCCTTTTATGTTTTTTCTTTTAATTTCCCTCCTCTCCTCCAAGAATTTATTCCTCTGTCTTAATAAAAAAGACACTCAAAATTTTCCAAGGAATAGAGCTTTGCGCCTTCTAGAGTCAACACTTGTAAGTATTCGATTCGCTACTGCCTACAACTGATAATGACATGCGGGCAAATACAAAAATTATACTAATTAGAAAAAAAAATTTATGTGATCCAATTATTAATAGCCTTTTTAAATTAGTAAAGATTAACAATAATTAAACCCGTAACAAAAATGATAATAAGTTCGGCGACCGGAGATTTCCAAGCAGGGATTATGACTTAATCGCGCGTTTGTTACAGTTGACTGTCTCATAAGCTGGCTTAATGGAAAATGCCTGGTATTTTAATCCATGTCAGTTTTGTTGTTTTTGGCTTTGCCTTTGATTATTGTTTGTTGACACTCTGTATTTTTATCTAATTAGTAGCTTGTCTTTGTTCAGTCACACTATAAAGATTAATATGATTAATTAATATGATTAAAGTATTTGAGACTATATTTTATGGGTTAATTATTGTTGTGTTGCTATATATTTTAAGTTAACGAACCAAGTCATGTTGGTGAGAGTCTCAAGGACATGGATCCATATTGCGAATTTAACAATGTAATTTGAGTTGCGTGAGTGAAGTTGGTAAGCCCCTTTTTAAAGTATCATAAAGTCGCATAAGTAATTAACGGTTCGTTTGGCAGAGTTTCTGCTTATGCCTTTAGTCAGTGGAAAAAGAGAAGCAAAAGCTGTAGCTGTTCAGTAAGTATTTGTAACCATATTTTTAAAAGAGCTTTAATGGACCAAATGGTTTCAATTATTTTTAAAAGTTATAAAAATGTTATATTTAAGCTTATAATGTATTATTGATTCTCTGGTATAAGTTTCAAGTCTATTTCAAGAATGCTTTTTTGAGAAACTATATTTTATGGCTTTGACAGAAAGTACGTCTTGAGAGCAATAGCTCTTTTGACAGTTTACCTAAACACTTCTAAACATAGCTTTTAGACTCAGGTAGCCAAAAATAGTTTTTAAAAAGCCTTCCCAAATAGGCTCTCAGAATCCAATGTACCTAATTTTTTTTTTATTATTTTTCTTTCCTTGCTATTAGAGGTGGATCGTAGGGGTTAATGTTTTATAGCACTAATAAAAAAATATTTTTTAAATAGCATTAGTTTGGTTGTTATTCCATGTCACTTTGATCATGTCAGTAATTACCATAAGTAATTATAAATCGAATCAGTTAATATAATTACTAAAAGAATTTGACACCACACTGACCAAAAAAAAATCAAAACTAGTTTTATTTCTGAAATACTTTTATTTTTTAGTGCTAAAAACTCAACCCTAAATTGTAAAGATATGTAAAATTCCACTAATAAAAAATACGTAAAATTGGAGTGCCCCAACACGTTTTAATGCATTTTCATAATCCATAGTAAACAAGTAAGTTGTACTTTAAAAGGAAATAGTACAAAAACTATGGTTGAAAAGTTAGAGTAGGGGGTATTAAAAAATATCTAATCTGTTTGGCATTAGTTTTAACTAACTTTTCAATTAAAAACAATACAAAGCTCTTACATGCTACAGTAAAAGCAAAAAAGTTAACACAATCTAAAACTCTTATATGTTACAGTATTTATAATTCTAACTAATGGTTCTAACCATTATGCCAAACACCTCAAAAATAAATTAATTATTTACTTGATAAATCATAATTATTCCTTGCTTAATCATATATTTACTTAGTTAAACGGATACATCTATCCATCTGTCTATAAAGCTTGGACTTTTTTAATTAAAATCATAAATGGTAGTGGCATTATTATTTTCATTTTCAGGAAGGGAACAATATAAAAAAAAAGAGATGTTATTTTTTTAAATGCAAGTATAGTTAAAAACTTATATTATTGTTAATGACAACTAGATCAAACAACTTTGGATAAGATAGAGTAGGAAGTCAGTTTGAAGGGCACAGGTTTGATCCACATTCTATATATAAAAAAATCTATAGTTTTCAATTATAAAAAAATTACTTGATTAAGTAAGAGTTCAATTATTATTTATTTGATATAACACAGGCATAATTAAAATTTTATATATATAGTCTAATAATATTTAAAACTTGACTTTATCAGAAGGTGTGAAGTTTATATGAAATCCCTTCACCCAAGAATAAATTTAAAATAAAAATATATAGGGCCCAGCCCTAAACTTGGCCATTTATGTAAATACGGCCATAGTTCAAGGAGTTAGATGATTCATGTATGTAAGAGTTGACAATAGATAATAAAAATGAAATAATAAAATAAAATAAAGGCCTCTTAAGATTCTCGATCTTTGATCTTACTTCTCCTTAGTTTGATTATCTGATGCTAGTTTGTGCTGAACAACACTTAAATGTCAATATTAAAAAAAAAATAAGAATAAAAAAAGTGGTTTGTTTTTGTGGATGAAATAAGTTCATCCTTACGTGGTGTTTGTAGCACGTTTGGGGAATCTTACGGTAGAATTCCAATTTGGTTTTACTAGAATGAATATTTTTGGTAATTTCAGATACCCCTTTAGACGATGCACAGTTTTTTACAAAGAAAGGACCAGTGTACAATTTTTCCTTTTATGGGACCAAATTCTATTTTCCTTTTAGGATTATTTTTATATTTGTCTCTTGAACTATGTGATTTTGTCCTTGATTTTTAAATCATACTACTTAATCCCTTTAAACTTTATTCCGTTAGCAAGTTTCCTCCATCTATCAAACTTCGTTAATTGTTGGACAGTTTTTTGCTAAATTTTTTTATTTTTTTCTCCAAACTATGTCACTTATGTTTCTTTGCCCCCTGATTTTTGGAATATGTCACTACGGCACCAATTTTTTTTTAACAAATAATCTCCTTAATCCTTCCGTCCAATTTTATTCGGATTTATAAGTCAATGTTCTTTCTTCTGACTTTGGGTAAAAAACCCAAACATATAAAAGAGTTTAAGGGGAAAAAGTAGATTAAGGAAAAAATTCAAGGAAAAAATATTATTTTTTGTAAGAGGCCATTCCAATTACCTAAAAGAGGTTAAGATGAAAAACCTTACAAAATTCCTTAAAAGAACAAAGCTCTTGAATTTTTTTTTTTAAGAACATATTATTTTAATTTCTTGTAAAGAACACCCTCTTGAATTTGCTTTATATTTGTATTTGAATGCCATGTTGTAAAAAATATTTATATGCAAGTTGTATGTATATGGATTGCTTTGACGTGGAGGTCTTATAAAGTTGGAATAAAAATAAATCAATTTATTAGCCGAGTAGAAATGGTTTGCTAACAAATAATTAAAAAGGACATAATAACACGTTTTGAAAGTCAAAGGGCAAGTGACGTAGTTTAGGAGAGAAATATTACAATATTCTGCAAAAAACCATTCATAAACTAATGGAGTTAGATGGAAGGGGATACTTGCTAACGGAATAAAGTTAGAGAGGATTAAGTAGTACGTTTTAAAATCAAGGATAAAATGACATAAGTGGCATAATTTGAGAGACAAATATGAAAATAATCCTTCATTTTATTTCACATCTCTGGGTGGGCAACAGTGACTCATCCGTATCCACAAAAGGAATAAAGTAAGATCTGTTTCCTTGCATTTATGCCAGTATCTCACATTAAATTATGAACCCACAGATGCCCACAACATTATTCCCCCAATTCCAAATTTCCAGAAAATAAAATGTATATTTTCTCCCTGAAAAAAAAATATTTATTTATTTATTTATTAAAAAATTGGGAATCATTTTATCTTGAAGTTGAACCACATTTAATTGCTTTTTAATATTTTTGGGTTTTTCTTTAAGGTGATCATGATTTTAGTAACCACATTTAATAGTTACTAAAAAGCTATCTCATATAATATTTTGTTCTCTTCTTTATGTTTTTTGTTCTTCGGTTACATCAATTCAGCATTGGGCATTCCCACAAATTTATTTCCCATCCCCTTTTATTTTCAGAATATTTAAAAAGCACAGTATATATATAGTACTTTCATTCTGTACAATTCAAAGCTTACACTTGAAGTTTTTTATTTTATTTTTTTTTCTTTTTAAAGAATATATCAGCGAAACTCCCATGCCTTATAATCTCAACTCAATTATATTGCCTGTTGTTTTTCCATTCAATCTTCATTTTCTTCTTCTTTTCATTCCTTGTGTATTCTTTTATAATACCAAAAACAAAAGAACAATACTTGAAACAAAACCATATATTTTTTTTTAAAGACTAATTTGTAAATGAACGATCACAAGATTGCTTGCCGAGGAAGAAATCAAGTTCAGCAGAACCATGGACTAATAATCGCAGACCGAAACTTCGAATTCTGTCCCCGACCTTCCCAAATTTTCGAAGCACAACAACACCCCGAAAACATGGGAATTTGGACTCAACAACAGCAGCCTCACATCATGGATCAGGCAAGGTTATATCAGCCCCAAAATCTTGTTAGCCCTTCTAACAGTAACAAGTCCTCCTCATCATCCATCATGATCAGCCGCTTCGAATCGCCAACTTCGGCGTTCTACGCCACAGAAAGATACATGGGATTTCCTGATTATGATTCCCAATTTATTTACAATCCTACCCTGAATTCACACTTCTCTTCAGGCCATTCCATTGACACAGCAGATAATAATCAATCCCAGCAGCCAAACTTGGAATTCCGAGATTCCCTTCAACAAATGGTGAAACCCCATCATGACATTCCATCCTTTGGACATGATCAACACAACAAGTTGCATATTGACAGTGCTACCACTTCAGTCAGGAAGCAGTTTTCTGTCCCTCCAAAAGAAAATAAAGATCTCGGGGTACGTTTCGATGAATTTTCTCTCACAGATTTTACTGTTTTCTCCAATTTTAATGGTTTTTTTTTATTTTTATTGTAGGGGTTTTGTGGCTCGTTCAATTCTCCGATTTCGCAGCTGAGTTTTGAGGCGTCTCATCAAGAGAAGCAATCTCCAAATTTTTCCTCTGGAAATGGTTGTATTAGTAGTAGTGTTGGCTCTGCTTCAACTGGGAATGGAATCTCTACTAAAACAAGAATCAGATGGACTCAGGATCTTCATGACAAGTTTGTGGAGTGCGTAAATCGCCTTGGGGGTGCTGAGAGTAAGTTATTTTGTGTTTAACCATTCTTCTAGTAAATAACGATTAACAAACAAAATAATAATAATAATTAATTGAGTGATCTTTTGTTTTGGGTTCTTATAGAGGCAACCCCTAAAGCAATATTGAAGCTTATGGACTCAGAAGGATTGACAATCTTTCATGTCAAAAGTCATTTGCAGGTATCGATATTAATTCAAGGGGTTTTTAAAATTTGGTGTGTTTCATACTTGTTTTTGTCCTATTTTATGGCTCTTATTGTGTCCCTTTTTCTATGTTTTTCCCACTTTGATTCTGCTGCAGAAATACCGGATTGCAAAATATCTGCCGGATTCTTCTGAAGGTAATTCTTGCCAACAATTTGTCTAGTTTAAGTATTTGAAATCCATTTTTTAAACTTGTTGATGAAGTTCATGAGTACTAATTGCTATTCTTTTTTAACATCTTTTATTACTACAAAGATTGTAAAAAAAAAGAAAAAGATGTTGAAAAGAATGGTGAGTTAGATGAATTTGAGGTGTTTAGAAGCCTTATGATCTAAAAAGGTTAAAGCTGGTAGATGAAGAACCAAGATTTACATATTGAAATTTAAACAAAATTAGAAGATACAAAAGATTTCAAATTAATATTCCAGTTACGTGTACCATTTTTGTTCTGTTTTTTCTGAAAGTAGCACACTTTGTTTATTTTATTGTTTATTTGGGAAGATTGCTACACATTTTTTGTTACAGACAATAATTCTCGTTCAACTACTTGTTTATTTTGTCTAAAGAATGTCTTCTATTTTGCAGGAAAATCAGAAAAAAGAGCCTGTGTAAATGTCACGCCGCAGCTCGAAACGACTGCGTAATGCGTTACTCTGCCTTTTAGTTCTTCACTCTTTTGATTTTTGAGTTCTTGATTACTCTACGTTAATTCATTTATTCTTTTTAAATGTAGATTTTCATTTTTTTTTTCTGGGCAGTGGCTTGCAGATCAAAGAGGCATTGCAACTGCAATTAGATGTGCAGAGACGCCTTCATGAGCAGTTAGAGGTACGGTTTTTGCATTCATAAAATTCAAATATTATAATATAAAAATCAAACTTCGCACAAATATTTTTAATAGCTAAAGGTTTTTCAAATTGATTGTTCTTTTTTTTTTAAATATAGATAAGTATTAATCTTTGTGATTTGAATGGACTAAAGCTCACTTAAAAAGGGAAAGGTTTGACTAACCTTTTTTTGTCACTAATTTGTCTTTCAAAAAAACAGGAAAATGTGTCAAGATGTTAAATGGGAAATAAATAAGCCAGATTGGTTTCAGCTCTCCATAAATAAATATATGAATAAAACTAGGAGCTTAATTTCTATAATCAACTAGTCAACAGACCTAAATGATTAGTTAAAACAGGGGATTTTTCAAGGAAGGAGACAAACTAAAGACACAAAAGTTCCACAGAGATAAACACTCCAAAATTCTTAGTTAGTGCTTTAGAGACACATGTTGCATATATACAACATTATGTCATTTGTCACATCACTTAGTATAAAAATTGTAGGATGGTTGTTATGATGAGAAATGATACACATCATGAAACTAAAATATAAGTTATAAAGGGTGAAAAAAATAAAAAGAAAAAAACCACTGAGATAAAAAGAGCAATTCTATTTAATCTAATAGGGTTAAAACTTGCTATTAATAAAATAATAAATCGCAGTTTAAAAACTATGTTACATGTTAGATTAGGACTTACAGTCTAGTTTTGTGAGTAGCGAAGATTTAACTCTATAGGAATAAAAAAGATTTTGTGGGATAAAATAATCATTTCAATTTTACAAAATAGAAGTTCTGAAGGTTGCATTTATGATGTTTATGATAAAATTTTTGAAAAATATGCAAAACAGATCTTTTAAGATGTGTAAAATTTTGCAAAGACTTTTAGAGGCATATACACCTATAATTGTGTACAATAAAGCATTGATATGTTTATTTCTGCCCAACAGATTCAGAGAAATTTACAGCTCCAAATTGAAGAACAAGGAAGGCAACTAAAGATGATGTTTGACATGCAACAGAGAACGAGTAATAACCTCTTCAAGAATCAGAGTTCAGATATTACATCCCCTAATGATGATGATCATGATGATATTATTGATGATGCCCCATCAAATAATAGCATGGATGAATCCATTTTTGAAGCTTCAGGGAATACCCACTTCCCATCCAAGATAAGTTAGCTAGAATTAGGAAATAATATATATATATATATATACAAGCCCTTTTTAGTCATTTTCCACTGTCCCATATAGGACATTTAATTGAGGATGGTTAAAGAATGAAATGAAGAAAATGATGTGGGTCTTGGGAGAAGCATTGAATTGTGTTCCCTTCTATGGTGTTGAACAATGCATACCATTGTTCCATGTGGTTCAGTGAACAAAGTATGTCTGTAGATTGGCTCTTTCTTCTTTTTTTTTTTTTTTTCATTTTTTTCCACATAGAAGTTTCTTTCTTCTGGCAGTGTAGTAAGTTGTAACAACTTCTTGTTGTCACTATTGTTATATCTTTCTCTTTCATGTAATGATGATATATACTTTCTATTGAAAACAAGAAAGGAAAAAAAAAAAAAAATATATATATATATATATATATATCTGTTTTGGCGTGAGATCGAGTTTTGATAGCCTGAAAAGTGAAGCGAAATATATTGGCATGGACTCTTAGCTAGATAAGAAACAGAAGAATCTAGATAGAGAGAGAAAGATCTGAAATGTTTTAGAGAGAGAGCAACAAATTGAATAATGGCTCATTCAATTGATATGAGCTATTAATTTTTTTATTATACGAAGTCTTATTACAATACATTGTTACAACAGAGCCGACACTAATATTGTCACACCATAAAACTGAACAAGAACAATCAAGTGGCACACAGTTCTTGTAACAAGGATTTAAGCCAAATAACTTCAGTGGTAGCCAAGGCAAGTGAACGATACTCGGATTCAGTGCTTGACCGAGCTACGACTTTTTGGTTTCGAGCACACCAAGCAACAAGATTACCATCAAAATAGAGAGCATAACCGCTAGTAGATCGCCTATCATCAAGACATCCTGCCCAATCAGCATCAGAAAATCCTTCTATAACAAATCGAGTAGTCGGTTGAAAGACAAGACCAAACTCCATAGTACCTTTGAGATACCTCAAAACCTGTTAACAAGCTTTGCAGTGCTCAACGGTGGGAGATTGATGGTATTGGCTAAGCTTATTAACTGAGAATGAGATATCAGAACGTGTCATGGTAAGGTACTGAAGAGCTCCAATAGTGCTTCTGTACAAAGATGGCTGATCAAATGCTGCATATGTGTTTTATCTAGAAGATCAAGAATGTATTTACTTTGAGTAAGGTAAAGACCACCATCATCACGATAAGCTTCAACACCCAAGAAGTAATTCAAGGAACCGAGAACTTTTAAAGCAAAATGACTGTTTAAGTCACAAACAAACCGTTGAACTCGAGCTTGATTATTTCCAGTCATCAAAATATCATCAATATATACTAACAAGTAAAGAACCACCTGCTTATCTTTGTAGGTAAACAATGAACTATCAGAGGTTGAATTTGAGAAACCCCATTGAAGCAAAAGCACCTTTGAATTTTTCAAACCAGGCATATGGAGCCTGTTTCAAACCATAAAGTGGCTTTTGAAGTTTACAGAAATGAGTTGGCTTACTTTGATCTGGCTGTGACATGAAAACAGTTTCTTTAAGATCACCATTTAAAAATGCATTCCTTACATCCACTTGTCGAATATCTCAACCATTAGAAATAGCTAAAGTGAATATCATTCGAATTGTAGAAGGCTTTTCTACAGGACTAAATGTTTCAAAGTAGTCAAAACCTGGTGTTTGTTGAAATCCCTTGCAACTAATCTGAACTTATACCTCTGAGTAGATCCATCAAAGTTCCTTTTTATTCTAAACACCGACTTATTATCAACAAGATGCATATCAGACATGTCTTTGTTTTAAGAAGAAATTTAGTGCCATTGGATATGTTAAATTCAGAAGGGTTTACCTTTAAAGCTGAGAATAAATGTTTAAAGGTAACTAAAGGGTCAATGAAGGGTGTTAAAGAAAATGGTTTGTGTGTGCTGCAAGGAAAAACTGTTGTTGGCAATGTCTCTGTTGTGCCTAAGAAATTGAATGATTATATACTTTCTTGTGGCACTATAGGTTGGGTCATGTGAGTGACAGAGGTTTATAGGAACTGGAAAAACAAGGTTTGCTTGATAAGTCCAAACTTGGGAAACTAGATTTCTGTGAGCACTGCGTTTATGGAAAGCCAGTAGAGTGAAGTTTGGAAACGAAGAGCATAGGACAAAAAGGACGTTAGATTATCCGCATTCGGATTTGTGGGGGAGGGGTCCCTCAAGGATTACCTCACTGGGGGGTTGCAATGTACGTTATGTCTATTATAGTTGACTATTCCAGAAGGGTATGGATGTTCATACTGAAGAATAAGAACATAGCTCTCGAGAATTTAGGAATGGGTAATTTTAAATGGAGAACCAGACAGGAAAACGAGTCAAAAGGCTTCAAACAGATAGCGGCTTGGAGTATTGTTCGCGTGCTTTTAAATAATATTGTACTAAGAAAGGAATTGCAAAGCAATAAACTAGAGAGATACTCCTCAACAGAATGGGCTTGCAGAGTAGTGTGTATGTTCTCAGGTTCAGGCCTTCCTAAGACTTTCTGGGCAAAAGCTGTTAAAACTGCTTGTTACATGATCAACAAGTGTCCCTCATCAGCAATATATTTCAAGACTCCCATGGTGACGTGGTCTGGCAAACCAGCAAAGTATGAAATGCTGAAGGGTGTTTGGCTGTGTGGCTTGCCCATGTGAAGCAGAGCAAGTTAGATCACAGGCTTAAGAAATGCGTTTTCTTGGCTATGCAGAGGGAGTGAAGGGATATAGGCACTGTTGTGTTGAACCAGGATCTTAAAAGGTTAGTATTAGCCGTGATGTAAACCTTCAATGAGGCTCAATATTATTGAGATCTCAAGCTGTAGGTTGAAGTAGGAAAAAACAATTGACAAGAAAAGAAAGTGTTTTCAGGGAATTGATTTACTCATTCATTGAGAAAGACTTTATACAAATACAACCTAACTAAATTAGGAAGTTATATCACTTGATTCTAGGGATAAAAATTTGCTAAATATACAGATTTACACCTAATTATAGATACAATTACAACTGTCTAATTACACAAATCTCTCATAATTGACTAATTACACAATCTTCTCCTATTTGACAGATTCGGTTTTCCTACACTCCCCCTCAAGCTGGTTTAAAGATATCTTTCATAGCCAGCTTGCTTAATAGAAAATCGAACTGTTTTTTAGGTAACCCTTTTGTGAACAAATCAGCAACTTGATCCTCAGTTGGAACATAGACCATGCACACCAGACCACCTTCTATTTTCTCTTTAATAAAGTGTTTGTCTACCTCAACATGCTTTGTGCGATCATGGAGAACTGGATTGTGAGCGATAGAAATGGCAGCCTTATTGTCACAGTATAACTTCATAGGTAGAACTTCTAAAGCTCTCAATTCCTGTAGTATTCTCTTGATCCATATTACTTCACAAATTTCATGAGCAACAGCCCTGAACTCAGCTTCTGCACTACTCCTTGCAACTACATTCTACTTCTTACTACGCTAAGTTACTAAGTTTCCACCAACAAACGTACAGTATCCAGAGGTTGATCTTCTATCAATTATACTCCCAGCCCAATCTGCATCTGTATAGGCTTCGATCTGAAGATGTCCTCAAGGCTTAAAGAGAAGTCCTTTGCCCGGTGTCCCTTTTAGATACCTTAGAATCCTGTACACAGCTTCAAAATGTTCTGGACCAGGTGAGTGCATAAACTGGCTAACTGCACTTACAGAAAAAGCTATGTCAGGACGTGTGTGTGATAGATTAATGAGTCTGCCAACAAGTCTTTGATACTGCTCCTTATCTTTTACATCTACAGTTTTGGCTGGTTGTAGCTTCACATTTGGTTCCATAGGAGTTTCTACCGCTTTGCATCCCAACATGCCGGTTTCATTGAGTAAGTCAAGCACATATTTGCGTTGATTTACAATAATTCCCTCCTTTGACCGTGCAAACTCCATTCCAAGAAAGTATTTTAAGACTCCCAGGTCTTTGATTTCAAATTCCTTAGCCAATCTCCTTTTCAATTCATTTATCTCACCATAGTCATCTCCTGTTAAGATAATGTCATCAACATACACAATTAAGACAGCAACTTTACCTTCTCTTGAATGTTTGTAAAACATGGTGTGATCTGCTTGGCTTTGTACAAATCCGTACTTCTTCAACACCTTGTCAAAACACTCAAACCATGCTCTAGGTGACTGCTTGAGTCCATATAGGGATTTTTTTAGTCTGCACACTTTTCCTGCACCAAATTTCTCTTCAAAGCCCGGTGGTAGGCTCATAAACACCTCTTCTTGTAGGTCACCATTGAGGAATGCATTTTTTACATCAAGTTGAAACAAAGGCCAGTTAGAATTCACAGCAAGAGACAACAAGACTCGAGTTGTATTCAACTTTGCAACGGGAGCAAAGTTTCTTGGTAATCTATTCCATAGGTCTGAGTAAAACCTTTTGCAACTAATCTGGCCTTAAACCTTTCAATACTACCATCAGCTTTACTTTTAACTGTGAACACCCATTTACACCCCACAACCTTCTTTCCACTAGGTAACTCAACCACCTCCCAAGTGCCATTCTTCCTTAATGCCTCCATCTCTTCAAATACAGCTGATTTCCAATTCGGTTCACCTAAAGCTTCCTTAATATTTCTAGGCACCACAAGTTTTGAAATCTTTGAAATGAAAGCTCTATAATTGGTAGAAAGGTTGTCATAAGAGATGAATTTGGCAATAGGATGTTTAGTGCAGGCTCGGGTTTTCTTCCTTAAAGCAATGGGAAGATCAAGGTCTAACATTTGGGTATGAATAACAGGTGCAGGAGTTGAACTAGGTTCTGAATTAACTGTTCTATTTTGACCAAAGGGTAAGGAAGGTAGGGAAATATCTGAAGTACCTGATGTATTTGGATGGACTTCACTCGGGAATTCCTCATGACTCTGAGCTGGAAGAGTCAACAGGTCTTTACTTTTTTCAAGGATATTTCTCCTAGAATAAACCACAGGCTCAAGATTGGATATGTTTTTTTCCATTCGTAGTATTTTCATATCTGACAAAGCAATATCAAATTCAATAATTTTAGGTTGACCGATCCTAATTTCCTTATTTATCTCATTAGATTTTGTTTGGTCAAAAACTATATTTGGTAAAGGTTCTGTTTCCCAAAAATTTGATTCTTCTAATTTCTCCCCCTGAATTAAATTTTTGCTAAAAAAAGGTAAATTTTCCAAAAAGATTGCATTCATGGTAACATGAAATTTCTTGGTCAACGGGTTAAAAAATTTGTACCCCTTTTGATTTGGAGCATACCCCCAAAACACGCATTTTTTAGCCCTTGGGTCTAATTTAGACCGTGATTTTGCTGAAATGTGAACATATGCAATGCAGCCAAATATTTTTAATGGCAAATCTGAATTTATTCGGCAATGGGGAAAATTTTTTTTTAAACATTCCAAAGGAGTGGTATACTGCAAAGCTCTAGTCGGCATCCTATTAATTAGATATGACGCAGTTAAAACAGCGTCAACCCACAAATATTTTGGCAAATTCATGTAAAACATCATAGCACGAGCTACTTCTAAAAGATGTTTATTCTTTCGCTTGGCTATTCCATTTTGTTCTGGAGCATTTGTGCATGAAGATTGATGTCAAATTCCTTTTTCTTGTAAAAAGGTTTCCAAAACTTTATTGTAGTACTCTGTTCCATTATCTGATCTTAAAATGCTTATTTTTTCTTGAAATTGATTTTCAATCATATTGTAAAAATCCTTGAATATCTTTTTAACTTCAGATTTTTCATGCATCAGATAAACCCAACATAGACGAGCATGGTCGTCTATAAAAGTTACAAACCATTTTTTACCAGAAACTGTAGTTACCCTTGAAGGCCCCCAAACGTCACTGTGAAAGAGATAAAATGGTTTTGAAGGTTGATAGTTTTTTGGAATATAACTTTTTCGTTGACTTTTTACAAGTAAACAGCTCTCACATTTTAAAACTAAGGGATCAATTTTCTTAAATAATTCAGGAAACAAATGTTTTAGATAAATAAAACTAGGATGGCCCAATCTGTAATGCCAAACCATTATTTGTTCATAATCAGACATAGAACTAATACTACTAAGTCCTTGAGCAATTTTAAAACTAGGCATATTATTCTCAAAATAATAAAGACCATTGATCATCCTAGCACTGCCAATCATCGTCCCCGAGTTCCTGTCCTGAAAAACACAATGAGATTCAAAAAAGGTAACTGAACAATTAGAATCTTTAGAAAGTTTGCTAACAGACAAAAGATTGCAAGCTTGCAAGCGAGTTTAGGGACATGGAGAACAGAGTTAAGGATTATTTTTTATGAAATTTTTATCAAACCTCTTCCTACAATTGGGGAAAAACTACTATCTGCAATTCTAACTTTTGTATTTCCGGGACATGGTGTATAGGATTGAAACAGTTTAAAGGAATTGGTCATATGATTGGATGCTCCCGAATCTATTATCCAAGGAGTATAATAATTGAGGTAGCATGATAGAGCTTTTGATTCATTACCTGTGTGTGCCACAGAAACACTAGGAGGTTTAGATGCCAACGAACCAGATTTCAGCAGTGTGAGGAGATGCTCAATTTGTTCTTTGGTGAAAGGACTAGCATCGGCCTCATTAGCAGTAGGAAGGCCTCTTTGATTTTTTTTCTTCTGCCTTGTTTTTCCAGTTTGCAGGTTTCCCATGTAGCTTCTAGCAATTTTCACGTGTGTGACATGGTTTGTCGCAGTAGTCACACCACACGCGTGGCTTTCCACCAGGTTTGCGCTGGTACACTGAAGCCTTGGATGATGTAGATTCAGCAGTGACCAAAGCCGAGCCTTCCATAGTATTACCAGGTCCTTTCTTGCCCAACATTACATTTCTTCTTGTTTCTTCTCTTCTTACTTCGGAAAACACCTCACTAATTGAAGGAAGGGGCTGTCTACCAATAATTCTCCCCCTGACTTCATCAAACTCAACATTGAGTCCCGCCAAAAACTTGATAATACGGCTGTCCTCCACAGTTTTTTGATGGTGACGTGCATCCTCCTGTGATTTCCATTCATAAGTGTTGAAGAGGTCCAAATCTTGCCAGATATGCTTCAGCGAATTGAAATACTTGGTCACGTTATCTTCTCCTTGTCGCATCTCTCCAATCTTGAGAGTTAACTCAAATATCTATGATTGATTCCCCAAATCAGAGTACATCTGATTTATGTTATCCCACAGCTCTTTGGCCGTTGAATAGCACATGTAGTTAGAGCTAATATCCTCCTCCATAGAATTCACCAGCCACGTCATGATCATGGAATTTTTAGCATCCCATGTAGCATAGGCCGGATCAGTCTTCGATGGAGCCTTTATTTCACCAGTCAGGTATCCAATCTTTCCATGTCCTCTGATGTACATCCTAACTGCCTGTGACCAGCGTAGGAAATTGTCGCCATTTAAGCGAATAGTTGTAATCTGGACTGAGTGAGAATCATTGTTGGTCTTGATAAGGTCGGTTGTTTTTTGAGAGGAAGAAGTTTGTGGAATAGTGCTGGACTCAATGGACATATCAGACATGGTGATTTGACGGTTGTAAAGAACGAAAAAGAAGGGAAACAGAAGGTTTTTTTTTTTTTTTTTGGCCTAGCTCTAATACCAAATTGACAAGAAAAGAAAGTTTTTTCAGGGAATTGATTTACTCATTCATTGAGAAAGACTTTATACAAATACAACCTAACTAAATCAGGAAGTTATATCACTTGATTCTAGGGATTAATTCTAGAGATAAAAGTTTGCTAAATATACAGATTTACACCTAATTATAGATACTATTACAACTGTCTAATTACACAAATCTCTCCTAATTGACTAATTACACAAATCTCTCCTAATTGACTAATTACACAATCTTCTCCTATTTGACAGATTCAGTTTTCCTACAAAACTCCACTAATCAGGAGATTTAGAGCTTGAGGTGGAACCTAATGGAGCACAGTTGCAAGCAAACATAAAAGATCACATGAGCTAGCAACAAGCCAGTGAAGAAAAATAACGAGATTATAATCTCTTGAGAGATAAACCAAGAAGAGACGCAAGATTACCAACCAGATTTGACTACATTTTCTCTTATAACAACTGAAGAAGTTGATGAACCAGACAGTTAAGAACAGGCTCTAGAAAGTGAAGACAAGGACCATGTGGTGCAAGCAATGAGGACGAAGATAGATCCTTTATAAGCTTATCACAGTTGGGAACTAGTTGAGAAGCCTCATGGACAAAAATTGATAGGCTGCAAGTTGATTTTTAAGCACAAGGAAGGAATTTTAGGGGTAGAAAAGCCAAGATTTAAGGCAAGATTGGTTGCTAAAGGGTGTACATAAAGGGAGGGCGTTGACAATAAGGAGGTGATCTCAAGAGTGCTTTTAGCTTAGGTTGATACAAAGGGTCTAAAACTGGAGCAGTTGGATGATAAAACTGCCTTTCTACATAGGAAGCTTAAAGAAATTAATTTATATGAAGCAGTCACAAGGTTATGAGTTGAAAGGAGACAAGGAACTGGTTTGTTTGCTCAAGAAGTGTCTAAAACAATCACCACGTCAGTGGTATAAACGCTTTGATGATTTTGTGGTTCAAAGTGGCTTTGAAAGAAGTTTGCATGATAATTGTGCCTATCTTGAGAAGCTAAACAATGGAGGGTACTTATACCTATTATTTTACGTTGATGACATGTTAACAGAGATAAAGAAATTCTTGAGTCATAATTTGACATGAAGGATTTAGGACATGCAAAGTGGATTCTTGGGATGAAAATTGTAGGAGACAGGGACAGGAAGATTTTATGCATTTCTCAACAGGGTTATAACAAAAAGATGTTAGTTTGGCATGGATAATTCCAAGCCAGTCTGTACATCATTGGCGCTGCATTTCAAGCTTTTTGTAGAGGATTCACCACTGATAGATGAAGGCAAGAAGGAAATGGACTTAGTTCCTTACTCAAATGCAGTAGGAAGCAGAAGATACACAAGTGTTGTGTGATAGCCAAATCGCAATCCATTTGTCTAAGCATAGAGATGTAAGACTACATGTTCTTAGAGAAGTTATTGATGCTGGAAATTAATCAACAATAATCTTGACGATAATACTCACAATCACTCACAATGCGTGCTATTTGATGAAGTAAATATTTGAAAATAAGTAAAGAATAAAGGCACGGATTTATAGTGGTTCACTCGTAAATGAGCTACGTCTATTGTAATTTTTGTTATATTATGATATTCACAAATATAGTACACAAGTTCACGAGCAATAATGGAGGAAGAAAGTGGTTTAGAGAAAGAGAGTATTTTCTAGGAGTACAAAGGTCTAGAGTCCAGCCTCTTCACTTGTCTCTATCTTTCCCATATATAGCCTTGAGGCAGTAACAGGGAGTGATTAAAATAATGATAATGGAGGCAGGAATTTTCGTGTTTTACGCCAACCCATATTATCTGCCTATGGACTCTTTACACTCAAAAAAGTATCTCGAATCTTATGCCAGTGGCTTTTTTTCCAACTGTCCGGTTTACCCACTCTTGTCTATCTTTGGAAATGGGGGTGTACTAACAGGCAGATAACACGAGGTCAGTTTAGCCTCGACTTCCTTTTAGAGAGACGAGCTCTGGGGTTATCTCAACTGTGATTCTATTTGGGCCATGTTGGCCTCTCTACTTCGTCATTTGGGCCTTAGGCTATCAAGATATCCCCACAACAGAAGCGTTTATCAAGTGATGAATTGCATGTGCAAAAAATGGCAATAGCGAAGAATGTTGCAGATATGATTACAAAATAATTACCTGCTCAGAAGTTTCTAACACTGCTTACACCTGTCATCTATCAGATCAACAATACTCTAGCAAGCCTAGGAAGAAGGAGTAGTTCAGAGCTGGAATCAATATCCAAGGTGGAGATTTGTGAAAACAGGTGGCCATTGATTATTGAACTTAATCAGTTGCTGACAAAGCTTGTTGATGTGTCAGATGCAGTAGTTTTAGGCGTTGTTACTGGTAGAAGGGTTTGAATAGGCAGTAATTAATGTAAATAGATTAGAGAGAGAAATTAGGAACTGTGAAAGAGAATTGAGAAGGGAGAATTTTTTGTGTGTATAGATTTCTTAGAGAAAGTGTCCATCAGGAAAAGAGAGTTCAGCAATAAAATTCCAGAAAAATTTCTTCTTCCAATATCATTTTTGTTTCAATAGCTTTTAGATTTTCTTCAATATTGTTTAAGTAATTGCATTGAATATAAGATCCTCATTTTTAATTTAAAAAACATAAAAAAAAAGATTATTTTTCATTATATTATCAAATAAATTAATAAGCACTTGAAAAAGATAATAAATTATTATTATTTTTGTTACATTATTTTTTTTTAACCCCGTAACCTTTACCGATACATCGTTTTACGTTAAAATTAAACGCATTGTACGGAAACAAATGTGAAGTGACATTTACTGCAATTTCAGTGAAGGGCTCTTCTGTCCTACCCAGTTTTTTCTGGGGTCACATGTCGTTGTAATCAGACGAGGCTTACCAGCAACACGTAGGACCAGTTGTACTCGATTAAACATTGGAAGTATTGTTGTCACTATATAAAATAATTGTCTTTTCCTTGAAATGCAGCTGTAAACTAAATTTATAAATTAGGAAAAATGAAAATTGATTAGTTGTTTGAGGCGAATTATTATGTAAAATTATCTCCAAATGCAGTGATCCCACAAAATCTTCGAAATGTTGATATTATTTGTCATAGTTCTTGGATTCCAAAACGATGACTATCATTATGTGGGCATAGTGTTGTCATTCTATGTTTTTTTTTTAATTATTATTTTTCTTCTAATTAAGGTTTAATTTTATCACTGGTCTTTAAAAATATAAAATATTTGTCTAGTTTTGGCCCGCAATATTTACCTTTAAAAGTCCTAAATTTTTTACGCTTCTAAAATATATTGATTTAATAACTTCATTTAATATATATCTCGCTTGTTTAGTATTTGTTTTTGGCTTCACCATCTGTAACTTGCTGGTGTGAAAGCTACCACCATCAAAAGAAAAACGACTCGTGCCAGAAGGCATTAGCATAACAAAAACTACTACAAAGGCATTCCATGCTAACTACAAGTCGTTCGACTGTAGTACAACTCATGAGTGATTGAATTTTTTTTTATTTTTTTTCTTCATTTTATCTATTTTATTTCCTTCATGTGTTATTTTTGCATTATATAAAGTCAAATTTAATTTATAAGAAATACATATAAGAATAACTAGAGATGTAAAAACTAAACATATAAAAGTGGATGTCAAAGAGTCGAGAGTGTTTAACAATATTGTTTAGAAAATATTATTTTAATTACTATAATATAATGTTTTTATATGTAACAGAATAAAAATAAACTACAATCATATATTATAGTAAATCTGTTTTAACTTTTAGTCTTAACTATTTTACCAAACACACTCAAAGTAAAATATTTATGCCAAATCCATCGGTGAATTCTAAAAAAGATAAAAAAAATAAATAAATAAATACTCCTTCCTTACCATGCTGAATCAACCCGTAAGAGGCCGAGGCAAGTACAATTGTACCCTTGTATGACAAAGAAGTACAAATTGCACTGTTTTGATGAAGTACTGATTTACTGCTACTAGGAAGATTTCTTTGCATTGTTGTGCACAGCGTTTATTAAGATTAATCATTTGTTACAAATATAGTACATATAATATATTATATATGTAAATATGTACACAAATATATATATTTATATAACATACACCTTTCTCGGGACAAAACAAAAAAAGACACATATATTCGGATCAGATGAGGCATGACCAATAAATATCACATAGTACAAACGCCTCCTTTTTTGTGTGAAAAAGAACAAAAATGTACATATTTACTTATTTTGAATACTCCTCCCCATTAAAAAAGAAAATTATGAACTGCTGCTAGTGCCAATAAGTACGAGACTTTTGGAGTTAAAAAATAACTGCAACTTTTTATTTGATATTTAGAAAATGTCTTCTGTATATATTTACACAAAGAGTAAAGAGCTATATATATGTGTGCTCATATTGCTAACACCAAAAGAGTACTACAAAACAACATGGGTTCTCAACAGATTTACGGTAAGCATCAAAATTTTAACGATCTTCCTAATATTTTCTCGGAGTTGCTAGAGTTTGAGGGTTTACAGAACGTCCCAATATTTCGACAATATTATTCTTCTGATGGTAATTCCTTCAGTAATACTATTGATCATAATGAAGCTGATCATGATCATGATCAGCAATCTGGGAAAATCCCAAAATCTCCGGGCGCCGCAACAAGCCCCGTGGTCGACAGGACGGAGTTTCTGATCTCTTCCGGTGGACATCATCATGTTCTTGGTCAAGTAAGAATGTTAATTAAAATGCTTCTTTTTCATTGATGATGACAATTATTTAGCTGATCTAAGGTTAATTAATAACTTAATTAATGCTCATTTTGATTAATAAGGGGAAGAAGTCTGCATCAGAAGCAAATGGGGTTGTTTTTTATTCTTCTTCCAAGGAATTAGCTCCAAGAATTAGTACTAATAAACAAAGAATAAAATGGACTGAAGATCTTCATGAGCAGTTCGTGGACTGCGTGAATCTCCTTGGTGGAGCCAAGAGTAAGTAATATCCCTTTTTTTTAATGGCTCAATTAATTATAGGACAATGATATATATATATATATATATATATGTATACATATATATATTTATAGTGTCATACATTAGATTGATCAATAATATATATACACACACAGAGGCAACGCCAAGGAAGATACTGAAGCTTATGAACAAAAGCATGTTGACCATCTTTCATGTCAAGAGCCATTTGCAGGTATTAATTACCACCTCTTTGACTGTATATATTATTAACATACGCATATATATTATACATATATGTATGCGTATGTAACTATGCACGTATATAAATATGTTAAATCTGGCTGCGACTTTCTTCTTCTTCTTTTTTTTTTTTTTTTTTTTTTTGCTTTTATTACTTTTTTTTAATTAATTTTGTTCTACACACTTAATCAGCTCAATCAAATGAGAAGTCGAAACTTAATTTTAATTCCTGAGTGCTCGTTGTTTTCTTTGTGTATAACCGCAGAAATATCGAACTTCAAGGGCGCACATAGCGGATTATACAAAGGGTAACTTCTGTTTAAACCATTTATTCCACCAAATATATAACTAATAACTGGATTATGATACGAATCTTTGTGTTCTATATTGCAGAAAAATCTGAGAACCGAACAACTTTAGATGGCACAAATCTGGACATGAAAAGGTATATTCACTATTACATAACCTGACTAGAATGGTGTAAGTGATCGTTCAAAATTTTATAGCAAGTGAATTTAGCGTCTGTTTGGCAAAAGCGGTTAGACTTTTTTTTTAGTTCCAACTATTCTTGTTATACTGTTTTCTCTCATAAAATTTAACTAAAAAATAATTCAAACCATAAATTTAAACGGACACTGAGGTTTAAGTTGTCCTAATCATGATTAGTACATCGTATAACGGTATAAGCATCAGATTGTTAATGGTATAAGCATGCTTTCACATATAGCATACATCTATGAAAAATAATATTCCTACTGTTTTGTTGTTTTCTTTTCAATTTAATCAAAAAAATGTAAATATCTAGTCTAGATATGCAATCTTTATTACCTTGTCCTATCTCGCCAATAATTATTTGTCATGTTTTCTAACTATAACAACCTAACCACATGAATAGAAACTAAATTTTCAAAACACATAAACAATTAAATAAGATATCAAAATTTGGTTGGATAGATAGCTAACAAGGAGATAGAAAAATAAGACACCATATTTGCACTCGTAATTTTCTACATTGTCTTCTTACAAAAAGGAAAAAGAAAAAAAAAACAAAATAAAACATATCTTGTCTTGGACTTAAGTAGGCTTTACTTGTGTGGCAGCGGAATGCAAATAAAGGAAGCACTACAACATGTCAATAGGCTTCTTCATGAACAACTAGAGGTACATAATTGTTGATTATATTATGATAATTTATCTATTAATGAATATTGACTTAAATAACATTGTCCTTTTAGAGACAAATTTAGTTAAGCTAATTCAAGGCCTAATATATGTTGGGTCAGATTCAGCAAAATCTGCAGCTGCTTATTGAAGAACAAGGGAAGCAACTGAAAATGATGCTTCAACCGCAACAAAAGACAAATACTAACCTCTTCATGAAGTCTATGCAAATCCAAGATTCTCAAATATTGCAAAATGACCCATGTAATAGTTTAAACGATGATCATTTTTCTCTTACAGAATGTTCTGGAAGTTCCCAACTTCAATCAGATATATGAGTTCAGCCACTTCCCTGTTATCATAGCTGACACGCTAGAGAAGCATACTTAGCAGTTTTTTTTTTTTTTTTTCTTCCTGAATAAGAAAGTGTATAATAAGGAGAGCAGCGGTACGTTAAAATCATATCGCCTATTTGCTGCTTTGTAGATTCAAGTCACAATTCGAACCATTTGTTATAGTATTTTTTCTTACAAAAATTTAAATTTTTGTTCAAATTTTTAATACAAACATATGAACCAAACGAGCCCTTAAAAAACAGGATCCCAAGCAGTGGTCAGGGGCATACTTTATGATGCAGCATTGTCTTCTTACAAAACATTAGTAGGCAGTCAAGTATATATCTCAAGTATCTTAGAAGAAAGATGAATTACATAGTATATTCTAGAGAAGACCTCACACTTATAGGATACACGGATTCTGACTTTCAGTTGGATTAGAATTTGAGAGAATCGACTTTGAGGTCAGTTTTATTATGAGACGCCTGGCTATAGTGAGAGTGTTGTCAAACAATCTTGTATTCATGATTCCACAGTCGAGACCAAATTTGTGATTGCCATTGATGCATTCAAGGAAATTGTGTGGCTAAGGATATTTCTTTGTAGATTTTGAGATAGTTTTTGGTATAGATAAATCTATAGTTTTGTATTAAGGATTATTGTGACTATACATAATACCAAGAATTCAAGATACCACAAGAAGAGTAAACATATCACTAAGAACTATCATATTATTAGAAGCTTTGTAAAGCGGTAATGTGATGATCTTGCAAATTAGTGCTCGAGGACAACCTTATCTATCCTTTTACTATGACCTTGATTGGGCTGTTTTAACCAAAGGTCATTTTCCTCTTCATGAGTGCAACAAGCTAAAGACACAGAAGATTGGTCCATTAGAAGTGCTTGAGAAGATCAACCCCCGTGCCTATCAATTATGCCTCCCACCGGATGTCAACACATTGGATGTGTTCAATGTCAAGCATTTGGTCCGTTTGCTTGAGAATCAGAGGTTGCATATTCAAGGACAAATCTTTTCTACGCTGGCGGGGCTGATGCAATGTATGCTGACTGAAGAAAAAGTCCGGTCCGCCGGACTACCCTGCCACAGGTCGAATGGCCGGCCAAAGCTGAAGACAGGGAAAGTTTTGCCGATTGGGATCTAATTCAAATTTCAAAATCTTTTAATTATCTGATTTATTTCCCTTATCTGATTAACTTTCTATTCTAAATTTTAGGATTATTTTCTAGTTTCCTTTTTATTTCTTTTGCATTATGGAATTCTATAAATAGAATAGACTATTTATTATTTTTAATTCATTCAGTTATTAATAAAATTCCAGAGACATTTTTTTTTTTCATATTTTGCTAGTCTTTTGGTATTTATTCGAATTAACAAATTACTCGTACCCTTGTTTTCTGGTATTTTGCTTAAATCAATGGACTACAAGCTATTCTACGCATCAGCTACAACAAGTTTTAATCTTTTTTTGGTAACTCAAGTAAAAGAGGCCTGACTAATCTTTAAGATGCATGTAACCCTCCTATTCGAACACACTGGTGCGAAATTACAAGATGTGGCCCCAATTTAAATTCTGATGCATTACTAAACAATCTTTGTGAGTCCAACTCAGCCATTTTGGATGCCCTAGACAAGCCTATCATCACACTCCTTGAAACACTTCGGAGTTACTTGATGAAGCAGATTGAAAAAAAGAAAATAAAAGCAAGTAGAAACACCCTGTTATTCTCTTAACAGAGGCCTGAGTGCAAGAGCATTTGAAGATGGTGTGCTGTTGTACATATTTGCATATTATGTTAGAATAAAACTGTGATGAAAAACCATCATCACCCAGGATCGTTCATGTCAAATCATTAAGAATATTAATAAGATGCGGAAGCTAACCTGAATCTATGGATTGAATGTGATTCTTAAGTCTTTTTGGTTGAGGATCTTCTAAGTCTAGTACGTAAATCCTCCCTATCAGAATGCTCTGTAATTTCTCTGTAGATGGGTAACAGAAAAATAATGTACGTACTGACTTGGGGACCACAACCCCTTTATATAATTGCTAAACCCTAGCAATTATCCTTAATTACCAATTTAGCCCATCATAAAATTAGTAATTTCCCTTTTGGTCTCTACACATAGGAGGCTCACACTTAATGATACATTAAAAGCCCAAAACCTAAATTGATCACTTTTAATTGGGCAACCTTATTGATAGCCTTTAATTCACATTTATTTAATATATTGGCCCATAATTGGATTTTGATCCAACAATCTCCCACTTGGGCTATATATGAAACTTTATAAATATGAATTATACCTTATGAGCTCATGAATTTTGCTATCAAAACCTTATGCACCTCAACAATCTTGTCCATTAACCATATCAATATAGGACCAAAGCGACCTTCGTTGTTGTAACGCCCTGAAATTTATTTAATATTAATGTAATGTAAATGATGAATTAGTGTGCCATAATTAACGTTTTAACATTAATTGGATTATTTGGTTGGTTTTTGAATTTTTGGTTGTTTTGTTAAATTAATGAATTCGAAGGATTTCCTATTTGTTTTAAAATGATGTTTTGAGTTTTAAAACACAACAATTTGTAAAATGTTAAAAATACTTCGTTTTACAAAACCGTGAGCGGCACATCGTTTTCACATAATAAAACCGCCCACCGATTTTCTCTATTTATTTCCTTCTTCCCTCTCTCTCTCCTCACTCTCACGCATCTCTCTCTCTCTTCCTCTTGATTTCTCTCGGCAGCCTCTCTCTCTCTCAATTCTCTCTCAAATTTTTAAAACCCAATTTCGAATCCAAGCTTTGGGTTAGCGAGGAGGAAGCTCGGGGACGTGATTTGGCAACCGAGAACGCGGATTGAAGCTTCGATTCGAGGTTAGATTTGAAATTTCTAAACTTTTTACAAAATTTCCAATTTTATGCATTTTTGAAATCTAGGTTTGTTTAAGCTTAGAAAACCATGGATTTGAATTAAATGAACTTAGAACAACTAGAATCTAAGCTTAGATTGAAGAAAAACGGATTGAATTCAAGATTTTTCATTTTTCTCCTCATTTTCTCATTTTTGGATTTTTGAGGATTTCGAATTCAAATCTTGTTTAAATGAGTTCAAACATGTTTTAGTATGTTTTTCTATCAAGTATAATTGTTTTTCATGCCTGGGATTTGAGAAAGACAGGTTGGAATCAAGATTTGAATTTTGGGGGTCGAGAAACCCGTGGCTGGGATTTCTGGATTTTCCCAGTTTGGCAGGCCGAACTGTGTGTTCGGCAGGCCAGAGTGATGATCAGTAGGCCGGTGTTCTTCCGACCGACAGGCCGAACCTGGGGAAGTGTTCGGCCGACCGAACTTTGCTTCCGGCAGGCCGAACTGTGCAGTTTGGCAGGCCGAAGCAGGGCGTCCGACAGGCCGACCGAGGCATGGAAAATTTTTGTGATTTTTCACCGTTTTCACTATTTTGAACCCTGATTTAAATCCCAACCTTATAGGACTATTTTAATGATACAAATGGCACACTAGGGCATCATAAAATGATTTAGTAACATAGAATGTCTCGAACTAGATATTGATCAACTTAGTTGGTATCTATGATCGTTCGTGGTTCCGCGGAGCTAACGTGTAGCGGACCAGGATTACGGTGTAGGGCACCGGCACGAGTATTGAGGTAGGACTTCTATCCTATTTCTTTGGTAGCCTGGTTTTGAAATGATTTGGCTTGAAAAGAATTTCTATCAAAATGTTTTCAACGGTTGTTTGAAAATGGTTTTATCGGTTATATTTTAATATACCGTGATTATGAAATGAATTTCATAATAAATGTAATTGACAACACTCGGTAATTGGGTTTTGAATGATAATGATAATAAACACAAAGGCATGATACCATATCAGAGATCGGGTCGTGTAGCGATCGACCTTGGGCGCAGGTCCCGAAACCCAGCTGGGCCACTACGGTGGTGATATCATGGTTTGCCTAGGTAAAAGTAAATGGTGTTTTGATTGCACGAGTAGACTGTTTTGTATCAGGATGGTTCTACTCAAACTATCTACTCAAATTATTTATTTATTTAATTATTTATTTAAGTTTTCTTTGAGTAACTCCTAATTAATGATATGTTTCTTTGCATTAAATTATTTTATAAAACTTAGTCCTACTGAGCCTTTTGCTCACATTTTATTGTTTTAAATTTCCCCCCTCTAGGTGGTTTCCTGTTTAGGTTTGGAGAAGATTCTTCGGACCGAACTCAGGAGCAATAGGAGAATTTATTTATATTCTACATTATTTAATCAAGGCATGTAAGACTTAACTTTATTTGTACTTGGACTATAATTGTGTTTATGATATTGTCAGAACCATGTGTGTGCACAAGTTGTGGGTTGTGGAACCCATATTCGTGGTTTTTATTTAATTTTTATTATTTGCTTAATATTTATAAATTCTTTTATAAAATGTGGTGGAAAAACTCCTTATTTCTCATGTAATTCGAATCTTAAACCCTTAATTTCAATTAAATCCTCTTTTAATTAATCTAAATATTCCACCATGTCACCTCCCGTACTCCGGGGCGTGACAGAATGGTATCAGAGCTCAAGGTTATGAACCTTGGGAATTGTGCACACATAGGTTTGACAATGAAATACCTCTGACAGTCCAAATTTTGTTTTCAGAAGTGAGACAATGGCACCTAGACGTCGTTCGACAGCTGACGCCGAGTTCGGAAATGATGAGAGCCTGATGAGGTCTATGTTTACGGCTTTCTAGCAGATGGCAGCCAGGGCTAGACCGGGAGATTCTGATGTTGGCAGTAGACATGCGTACTTTAAGGAATTCCGACGGGCGTCAATTTCGACTTTTGATGGCAATGGGGATCCGCAGTTAGCAGAGTATTGGTTGGATTCGATCTTGAAGCATCTGGATACTCTTGGTGTGCCTGAGGAGTATCGTGTGGAATTCGCGGCGTATAAGCTCGAGGGTGGCGCTAACACTTGGTGGAAACAGACTAAGCGTCTGGAGTGCGGTGGCAATACCAGTTGGGACAGGTTTGAGGAGCTGTTCTATGATCGGTATTTTCCGCAGGGGTATAGAGATCAGAAGGCAGCTGAGTTTTATAGATTGCAGCAGGGTGATCTTTCAGTCCGGGAGTATGAGGCAAAGTTTAATGAGTTGGCTAGGTTTGCTCCATCAACAGTGGCATCGGAGCGTGAAAAGTGTATTAAGTTTCAGGAAGAGCTCAAGGCTCTTATTCGGCGGTAGTTGATTGCTCTACGGCTTAGGAGTTTCGAAGAGCTTGTGTTGTCGGCAATCTCCGTAGAGAATGATTATGTGCAGTATTGTGAGGACCGAGCCAAGGCTTCAGGAGGACCGCAGAGGAGTGGCAGGAAGAGCATCAGTAGTCGTCCAGCTCCGTGGAAAGGCAAGCAAGGCAGTACGACCAGTGGCAGCAGCAGTTCGTCTGGCAGCGGGCGCAGCAATCCCTACAGCTTCCATTGTCATTTCTGTCAGCAGCCCGGACACATCAAGAGGAATTGCCCGATCAGGAGTGCTCGTCTTGGATCTCAGACCGGGGAGGATGCCAGTCGTCAGTCTCAGCCTCAGCCTCAGACCCTACCTCCACCTCCGCAGTACCTGCAGTTGCAGTATCTGCAGTTCTCTCCTCAGCAATTCTCATATCCGGTACGGGAGCAGCAGCCGCAGTATTTTCAGCGCAGTGTTCCTCAGTATCGAGCGCCGAGTGCAGGTAGTGTGCAGTCGTCTCCATCTCAGCAGCATCGACCGAGTAATCCAGGACCCAGTAATGTCGGTAGAGGAAAAGGGAAGGCGCCAGTGCAGGTTCATACAATGGCATCTGGAGGGTCAGATTCTCAGACTGGTAACGCGGTTGTTGACGGTATGATCTTAGTTTCTAGATCTTTCGCTCGCGTTTTGTTTGATACCGGTGCCTCTCATTCTCTCATTTCGAGTTCTTTTGTACATGCCTTAGGATTAGAGATAGAAGAGTTTAATGAACCCCTAGTTATAACTTCTCCCTTGGGGCGGGTATATGTAAATTGTACGTGTAAATCCTGTAAAATAAAGATTGGGGATGAGATTTTGAAAAGTGATTTGATTATACTCCCCATGAGCTCCTATGATGTGATTCTAGGGATGGACTGGTTGTCCAGGTATAGTGCAGTCGTGGACTGCCAACTTAGAAAAATGACCCTAGTGTCTGATAGAGGGACGGTGATCACTTACCAGGGTGGTGGTGATTGGTTAATGAGTGAGCGTCTCATGAAGTCGTGTCTAGGAGGGCGAAGGAATTTAGGTTGTTGTGCTTTTCTTGCCAACCTGGATTACGAGCCCTATGTTTCGAGTGGCAGTGTAGCGATTCCGGTGGTTGATGAGTTCGAGGATGTTTTCCCCGACGAGTTGCCAGGGTTACCACCGCATCGGGAGATTGAGTTTGGTATCGAGTTGTTTCCAGGGACATCATCGATTTCTATGGCACCTTATCGGATGGCGCCGGCAGAAATGAAGGAATTGAGGAAGCAACTTCAGGAGCTTGCTGATAAAGGGTATATTAGGAATAGCACATCTCCGTGGGGAGCACCGATTTTGTTTGCTAAGAAGCACGATGGGACTCTCAGGTTATGTGTGGATTATCGGTAGCTAAATCGTGTTACGGTGAAGGACAAGTATCCCTTGCCTAGGATTGATGAGTTGTTTGATCAGTTGGGAGGTTCGCGGTACTTCTCGAAGACTGATTTGCGGTCGGGTTATCATCAACTCAGGATCAAGGAAGAGGATATTCCCAAGACAGCTTTTAGGACTCGGTATGGGCATTTCGAGTTTCTGGTCATGTCGTTTGGGTTGACGAATGCTCCGGCAGCTTTTATGGATCTGATGAACAGGGTATTTAGGCTGTATCTGGATCAGTTCGTGATCGTGTTCATCGATGACATTCTTGTGTATTCTAAGACTTGGGAGGAGCATGAGCAGCATCTTCGGATCGTGCTCCAGACTCTGCGGGAGCACCAATTGTATGCTAAGAGGGAAAAGTGTGAGTTCTGGTTGACTGAGGTCAAGTTTCTGGGTCATGTCATCTCGGAGCATGGTATTTCTGTGGATCCATCCAAGATTGAGGCTATATTGGAATGGGAACGACCAAGGAATGTAGCGGAGATTCGTAGCTTTTTGGGTCTTGCTGGATATTATAGGAAATTTGTAAATGATTTTTCAAAGATTGCAGTTCCGTTGACGAGATTGATCAAGAAAAATGTCAGGTTTGAGTGGAATGAAGATTGTGAGCTTGCTTTTCAGGAATTGAAGAACCGGTTGACTTCAGCTCCAGTGTTGGTTATTCCTAGCAGTGACGAGCCGTATGAGGTTTATGCGGATCCTTCAGGGCGCGAACTTGGATGCGTGTTGATGCAGCATGGGCGTGTAGTTGCGTACGGATCGAGACAGCTACGACCTCACGAGCGGAATTATCCGACTCCTGATTTAGAGCTTGCGGCGGTGATTCACGCGCTGAAGATTTGGAGGTGTTACTTGTATGGAGCATCGTTTCAGGTCTTCTCTGATCACAAGAGTTTGAGGTATCTGTTCACTCAGAGGGATCTTAATCTGAGGCAGCGCAGATGGGTAGAGTATATGGAGGATTATGATTTTGCGTTGCAGTATCATCCCGGGAAGGCTAATGTGGTCGCGGACGCGCTTAGTAGGAAATCTTCAGGGATTCTTGCTTGTTTGATTTTTGAGGATTAGAGCAAGGATGTGACAGTGAGTGAGTATCGGCTACTGTATCATGAAGACGGTGATCGAGTTTCGTTATATCATGTGGAAGCGACTCCAGCTCTTGTTCGGATGGTGAAGCAAAGTCAGTGGCAGGATCGGCATTTGCAGGGGATTTGGTCACGGATTTAGAATGGGGAGCAGTTCGAGGAATGGAGCGTGCATGCAGAAGGATCGTTGTACTTCCGGGAGCATCTTGCAGTTCCAGTTATCGCTGAGGTGACGAAAGCCGTTCTAGATGATGCTCATAGGTCTCAGTTCGCTATTCATCCGGGGAGCACCAAGATGTATCGCGATTTGAAGAGGCAGTATTGGTGGAGAGGCATGAAGAAAGATGTTCGCGAGTACGTGGCCAAGTGTTCGACGTGTCTTCAGGTGAAAGCCGAGCATCAGAAGCCTGCAGGTCAGCTTCAGCCGCTTCCTATTCCAGGGTGGAAATGGGAGCATGTGACGATGGATTTTCTCACGGGTTTGCCGAGGACGGAGCAACGACATGATGCAGTTTGGGTTGTGGTCGACAGGTTGACGAAATCGGCGCATTTCATTCCGTTTAGGTCGACGTGTTCTAGGAAGATTCTCGGGGAGTTGTATATGCAGAATATTGTGAGGTTGCATGGAGTTCCTTTGTCCATCACCTCTGATCGAGACACCAGGTTTAATGCTAAGTACTGGAGGAGTTTTTAGGAGGCTTTAGGTACGGATTTGAACTTCAATACGGCGTTTCATCCTCAGACTGATGGGCAGTCTGAGCGGGTTATTCAGGTTCTCGAGGATATGTTGCGTGCTTGTGCGTTGGACTTCGGCGGGAATTGGAAGCAATGTTTGCATTTGGCGGAGTTCGCGTACAACAATAGTTATCAAGGGAGTATCAGTATGGCACCATTTGAGGCATTGTATGGGCGACCGTGTCGATCACCTGTGTGTTGGACCGAGCCGGAAGATAGAGTTATTCTTGGGCCGGATGAGATTCGTGACAGCAACGAGAAAGTCGCGGTGATTCAAGATCGGTTGAGGGCAGCTCAGAGTCGGCAGAAGAGCTACGCGGATAGGAGACGTAGGCCGTTAGAGTTCGCGGTTGGAGATTTTTTTCTCTTGAGGGTGTCGCCTCGTAAGGGAACTATGCGGTTCAGAGTGAGTGGGAAGCTCGTTCTGAGGTATATTGGGCCGTTCGAGATCACTCAGCGTGTTGGCGTGGTCGCTTATCGGCTTGATCTTCTGCCCGAACTTTCTCACGTTCATAATGTATTTCATGTGTCGATGCTTAGGAAGTGTCCACCTGAGCAGGGTAAGATAGTTTCATTCCGTGATGTGCAGGTTCAAGAAGATACGACGTACGAAGAAGTGCCGATTCAGATTATCGACCGGAAAGTGATTAGCTTGCGTCGTCGTGAGATACGGTTGGTAAAGGTCGTGTGGCAGCATCATGGGGTTGATGAAGCCACTTGGGAACTAGAGTCGAGTATGCGGGAGTTGTATCCGCATTTGTTTTGTTTTTGAGATGGGTTGTAAATTTCGAGGGTGAAATTTCTTTTAGGGGTGGAGAGTTGTAACGCCCCGAAATTTATTTAATGTTAATGTAATGTAAATGATGAATTAGTGAGCCATAATTAACGTTTTAACATTAATTGGATTATTTGGTTGGTTTTTGAATTTTTGGTTGTTTTGTTAAATTAATGAATTCGAAGGATTTCCTATTTGTTTTAAAATGATGTTTTGAGTTTTAAAACACAACAATTTGTAAAATGTTAAAAATACTCCGTTTTACAAAACCGTGGGCGGCACATGGTTTTCACACAGTAAAACCGTCCACCGATTTTCTCTATTTATTTCCTTCTTCCCTCTCTCTATCCTCACTCTCACGCATCTCTCTCTCTCTTCCTCTTGATTTCTCTCGGCAGCCTCTCTCTCTCTCAATTCTCTCTCAAATTTTTAAAACCCAATTTCGAATCCAAGCTTCGGGTTAGCGAAGAGGAAGCTCGGGGACATGATTCGGCAACCGAGAACGCGGATTGAAGCTTCGATTCGAGGTTAGATTTGAAATTTCTAAACTTTTTACAAAATTTCCAATTTTGTGCATTTTTGAAATCTAGGTTTGTTTAAGCTTAGAAAACCGTGGATTTGAATTAAATGAACTTAAAACAACTAGAATCTAAGCTTAGATTGAAGAAAAATGGATTGAATTCAAGATTTTTCATTTTTCTCCTCATTTTCTCATTTTTGGATTTTTGAGGATTTCGAATTCAAATCTTGTTTAAATGAGTTCAAACACGTTTTAGTATGTTTTTCTATCAAGTATAATTGTTTTTCATGCCTGGGATTTGAGAAAGACAGGTTGGAATCAAGATTTGAATTTTGGGGATCGAGAAACCCGTGGCTGGGATTTTTGAATTTTCCCAGTTCGGTAGGCCGAACTGTGTGTTCGGTAGGCCGGAGTGATGAGTGGCAGGCCGGTGTTCTTCCAACCGGCAGGCCGAACCTGGGGAAGTGTTCGGCCGACCGAACTTTGCTTTTGGCAGGCCAAACTGTGCAGTTTGGCAGGCCGAAACAGGGCGTCCGGCAGGCCGACCGAGGCATGGAAAAATTTTGTGATTTTTCACCGTTTTCACTGTTTTGAACCCTGATTTAAATCCCAACCTTATAGGACGATTTTAATGATACAAATGGCACACTAGGGCATCATGAAATGATTTAGTAACATAGAATGTCTCGAACTAGATATTGATCAACTTAGTTGGTATCTATGATCGTTCGTGGTTCCGCGGAGCTAACGTGTAGCGGACCAGGATTACGGTGTGGGGCACCGGCACGAGTATTGAGGTAGGACTTCTATCCTATTTCTTTGGTAGCCTGGTTTTGAAATGATTTGGCTTGAAAAGAATTTCTATCAAAATGTTTTCAACGATTATTTGAAAATGGTTTTATCGGTTATATTTTAATATACCGTGATTATGAAATGAATTTCATAATAAATGTAATTGACAACACTCGGTAATTGGGTTTTGAATGATAATGATAATAAACACAAAGGCATGATGCCATATCAGAGATCGGGTCGTGTAGCGATCGACCTTGGAGGCAGGTCCCGAAACCCAGCTGGGCCACTACGGTGGTGATATCATGGTTTGCCTAGGTAAAAGTAAATGGTGTTTTGATTGCACGAGTAGACTGTTCTGTGTCAGGACGGTTCTACTCAAACTATCTACTTAAATTATTTATTTATTTAAGTTTTCTTTGAGTAACTCCTAATTAATGATATGTTTCTTTGCATTAAATTATTTTATAAAACTTAGTCCTACTGAGCCTTTCGCTCACATTTTATTGTTTTAAATTTCCCCCCTCTAGGTGGTTTCCCATTTAGGTTTGGAGAAGATTCTTCGGACCGAACTCAGGAGCAATAGGAGAATTTATTTATATTCTGTATTATTTAATCAAGGCATGTAAGACTTAACTTTATTTGTACTTGGACTGTAATTGTATTCATGATATTGTCAGAACCATGTGTGTGCACAAGTTGTGGGTTGTGGAACCCATATTCGCGGTTTTTATTTAATTTTTATTATTTGCTTAATATTTATAAATTCTTTTATAAAATGTGGTGGAAAAACTCCTTATTTCTCATGTAATTTGAATCTTAAACCCTTAATTTCAATTAAATCCTCTTTTAATTAATCTAAATATTCTGCCACGTCACCTCCCGTACTCCGGTGCGTGACAGTTGCATATGTCGTAACTAGACCCATCAATGATCACATATACCAATACAACTAATAACAAGATCAAGCATGGATGTGTAGCATGGAAATTTCATGCAATGTGATCTTACATGCCTATTTCCAACTAGTCCACCTGAAAACTTTAGTGAGTTCAAACCATGCCAAAATCAGAGTATGAATAAACTGAAAACTTTATTTCTGCAGAAAATAACTTTAAAATATCCATAAACTAATATAACTGAAAAATGTCTATATCATAAGAGCATTTAAAATTACAAACTCCCACTAAAACTAAATATCCTGAAATGATATGACACCCATACGAGCAGTGTGCTCATGAAACATTTTGGGTGGCAATCCTTTAGTAAGCGGATCCGCAATCATGTAGTTTGTGCCGATGTGCTCTATAGACAACTGTCCACTCTGAACTCTTTCTTTCACAACTAGGAATTTGATCTCTATATGCTTTGACTTCGTCGAGCTCCTGTTGTTGTTGGAATACAAAACTGCTAACTTATTGTCACAAAATATCTTGAGTGGTCTTTGAATACTGTCCACTATACGCAGCCCTGTGACAAAATTCCGCAACCATATTCCATGATTGGACGCCTCATAACATGCTATGAACTCTGCCGCCATTGTAGAAGATGCTATAAAAGACTGTTTAGCACTCTTCCAAGAGACAGCACCTCCAGCTATAAGGTAGACCTAGCCTGATGTAGATTTCATACTATCTTGGCATCCAGCAAAATCGGAGTCAGTATAGCCAATGATCTCAAGCTCTTCTGACCTCTGATACGTGAGCATGTAATCCTTTGTTCTCTGAAAATACCTCAAGACTCCTTTGGCTACTACCCAATGATCCTTTCCAGGATTGCTTAAGTACCTGCCCAACATCCCTGTAACGTACGCAATATCCGGACGCATACAAACCTAAGCATACATTAGACTCCCTACTACTAACGCATAAGGAATCTTCTGCATTTCCTTAACCTCAAAATCATTCTTAGGGCACTGATTGAGACTAAACTTGTCTCCCTTAGCCATAGGGGTATCACCTGGTTTACAATCCTGCATCCCATATCTCTTAAGAATCTTTTCGATATAGCCCTTTTGTGATAATCCTAAAGTACCCCGAGAGCGATCCCGGTGTATCTGTATACCCAACACAAAAGAGGTGTCACCAAGATCCTTCATCTCAAATTTCTTTGATAGAAATCTCTTGGTTTCGTGCAACAAGCCTATATCGTTGCTGGCAAGCAAAATGTCATCGACATATAAAACCAGGAAAATATACTTACTCCCACTGAACTTATGGTATATACAATCATCGACCAAATTCATCTCAAAACCGAACGAGATGATAACCTGATGAAATTTGTAATACCATTGACGAGAAGCTTGCTTGAGCCCATAGATAGATTTCTTTAATTTGCAAACCATCTTCTTTGCATCTCCTGACAGTTTTCTGGTTGCACCATATAGATTGTTTCATCAATGTCACCATTGAGGAACGCAGTCTTAACATCCATCTGATAAAGCTCAAGATCAAAATGTGCCACTAATGCCATTATAATCCTAAAAGAGTCTTTCGAAGAAACTGGAGAGAAAGTCTCTTTATAATCAATGCCTTCTTTCTGTGTAAAGCCTTTTGCGACAAGACGAGCTTTATACCTCTCCACATTGCCTTTCGAATCCTTTTGGTCTTAAATATCCATTTGCAACCAATGGGTTTCGCACCTTCAGGCAATGGGACAAGATCCCAAACGTCATTGTCTTTCATAGACTTTATCTCTTCATTCATGGCATCAATCCACTCTTGAGATCTAGAACTTTCCATGGCTTGACGGAAGTTGATTGGATCATCTTCCACCATACCAATGTCATACTCATGTTCTTGGAGAAATACAATGTAATCATCTGACACCGCACTTCTCCTTTCTCTAGTGGATCTCCTTAATGGCATAGGTTCTTGAGGTGGTTGAGTTTGTACTTCTGGAACAATTTCTGGAATGGGAGGTTCTCCGACATTGTCTTGATTTGGGTCTACTTCTTGAACGATGTAGAAACCTGATCAATGTCAATAACAGCTGTGGGAATATCAACATATTCCTCTTCAAAGACAAAGTCCCTAACCATATCTCCCCCCGCAAACTCGACATCCTCAAAGAACCTGGCATTTCCCATCTCAAAAATCGATTTGGTCATGGGATCATAAAACTTGTACCCCCTGGATCTTTTAGAGTATCCAATAAAATAACAACTAACCGTCCTTGAGTCCAGTTTCTTTTCATTAGCCCTATAAGGCCTTGCCTCAGCTGGACATCCCCAAACATGCAAATGCTTTAGACTAGGCTTCTTGCCCGTCCAAAGTTCGTAAGGGGTTTTGGTAGTTGCTTTAGTTGGAACCCTATTAAGGATATACGCTGCAGTCTTAAGTGCTTCTCCCCAGAGTGATTCTTGTAAGGTAGAATGAGAAATCATACTCCTCACCATGTCCTTAAGCGTTCTGTTTCGTCTTTCAGCAACACCATTCATAGTGGGCAAACTCGGCATAGTGTACTATGGGATGATACCGCTTTCCTCTAGGAACTTAGCAAACGGTCCCGGACGTTGTTCACCTGAACCGTCATATCTACCATAGTATTCACCACCACGGTCAGATCTGACGCTTTTAATCCTTTTGCTGCGTTGATTTTCAACTTCAGCCTTATAATTTTTTAACACATCCAGCGACTGTGACTTTTCATGAATGAGATATATATAGCCATATCTGGAAAAATCGTCTATGAACGTTATAAAATATTGTTGACCATTCCAAGAAGCTGTAGGGAATGGCCCATAAATGTCTGTATGTATAAGTTCTAAGACGTCCAAAGTCCTGTTGGCCTCAAATATCCTTTTATTGGTTTGTTTCCCCTTAATACAGTTAACACAAATATCAAAATTTGTAAAGTCTAAGGGGTCGAGAATTTCGTCTGACACAAGTCTCTCTATTCTCCTTCTGGAGATATGACCCAATCTTTTGTGCCATAACGCAGCTGAATTCTCATTGGTTAATTTTCTCTTTATACCTCGTGTACTTAATTGCAAGGATTCATTAAATGAAGCAATTGTATCAAGCAAATAAAGATTATCGTAACCTGATAAAGAACCAGAACCAACTAATTTTGAATCATGAAACAAACTAAATTTTCCATTTCCAAATGAACAAGAATAACCAGATTTGTCCAAAGCTGAAATGGAAATCAAATTCCGTCTAAAAGACGGGACAATAAATGTTTCATCAAGATCCAAATAAAATCCAGTCTTTAACAATAATCTAAATTTTCCTATTGCTTCAACTTCAACTTTCTTGCCATCGCCCACGTAGATGTATCTTTCACCATCAGTTGGCTTTCGGCATCTCAGGCATCCCTGCATAGACACACTAATGTGAGTGGTTGCACCAGAATCCATCCACCAAGTGTGTTCAGGTACCGAAGTTAAATTAACCTTAGAACAAACCAAATTAAGAAGCATACCTTTTCTTGCACGTCAAGCGTGATAATTAGTGCAATGCTTCTTTTTATGCCCTGCAGCTCCACAGAAGAAGCAACCTGTACCTTCTAGATCAACCGGTCTCTTTTGTTGCTTCTTTTGAGGTGTTGTAACTGTAGCTTTCTTATCCTTCTTCCTTTTCTTCCCTTTGTCCTTGGAAGTATTAGCCAAGTGAGCACTTTCTGTCTTTTCTTGCTTCAACCTTTCCTCTTCTTGCACACAATGTGAGATGAGCTCATTAAGAGACCAAGTCTCTTTTTGGCAGTTATAGCTCACCTTAAACTAACTGAAGTGTGCAGGAAGAGATATAAGAACTAAATGCACTAGCAAGTCCTCAGAAAGGTCAAGCTTAAGTGCTCTCAATTTTGAAGCAAGATGAGACATCTCCATGATGTACTCCCGAATGTTCCCTTTACTTTTGTATCTCATTGAGATGAGGTTTGCCAAAAGTGTACTTGTTTCAGCCTTTTTATTTTTGGCAAATCTCTTCTTAATGTCCTCAAGGAACTCTTTGGCTGTCTTTATCGTTTCCGATATAGTGCCCCTGAATGCTTCTAGAATGGCCTTCTTCATGATCATCATACACATGCGATTTGACTTCTCCCACCTTTCCATGTCCTTCTTTTGATCAGAGGAACTTTTATCTGTAATAGGTGCGGGAGAAGGAACCCTTAACACAAGGTCGAGATCCATGACTCCGAGAACTATTAGGAGGTTCTCTTGCCATGATTTGAAGTTGCTACCATTCAACATAGAAATTGAATTGATGTTGCCAGTAATATTAGAGGCAGAACTAGTAGCTGAAACAGAGAACAAAATAAACACAACCAAAACATGCTCACATAAGAATCCATAACAACAATAATAAATCCAAATAAAGGTAAACCCATCTCAAGATATCGGGCACTCCATTAATATTTAGTCTTTGGACAGAAATATTAACTTGTAAGTGATATCTTGGTGTAGTAATCAAACACTGACAATAAGAACATGTCAAACAATAAATCTTCCTTTGGGCCGATTTATTGTTTACATGTAAAACCGAATAATCATCACGTATTTATCACCACAGGTGTACATGCAATTCTGTCAAATATTGCCTTCCTTTGGGCCGGTCAATATTCACATAAGTTACATAAACACAACCTTTTATAATTCAAAACAAATTAATTTCTACAAGAGAGGCCACTTTGGTGACATGTTGCTTCAATTAATTCATCTCAAAATATATATAAAATACCAATATTTGAATTTAAAATTGTACCAAAATTGACCAAAATTAAAAATAATAAAAATAATAAAAAAAATAATAAAAAAAAATTTTGGTCTTGGTCAAGGTCAACATTGACTGGGTCGGGGCTGGACCGGGTCGGGAGAACCCTACCCGGATCCTAAACCAGCCCCTTTTTTTTTTTTTGGGTCACCCAGGGGTTGAACCCCTGGGGACTTACCGGTCACGGGCCCAGCCCGTGTAGAAAAAACCAATCACGGGCCGGCCCGTGTATCATTCCTTCTTTTTTTTTTATCGGTAACCCAGGGGTTTGAATCCCTAGGTTTTATCAGATTACGGGCCCAATCGGGCACATGTAACTCAAGTCTGGGCTTCGGCCCCAACCTTTCCAGATTAACCCTAGGGGTCTTTCGACCCCTGGGTGAGTGACGAGCGGCCTAACGGCCGCCGCCCCGTCTGGCCGCAGCTCCTCTAGGCACGGCCGACGCCGGCAATGATGGAGCCAGCCTCCAGCGAAAGCCCTTTTTTTTTTTTTTTTTGGTTTCCTCACGCGACGGCCACATCTTGCTCCGCCGCGGCCAGCTGTCTTTCCGGCGCGGCCACATGGTCGCCACCGGAGTCCCTTCACCGGCGGCAGTAATGATGCCGCCGGCTTTCCTTTTTCCCAAAACAGAAACCCAACAAAAAAAAAATCCATATATATATATATATGGTATAACACAAATGGCTGCTTTAGGAAGGAAGACTGCATAACAACATTAATGGTCTTCGTTATTATTATTATTTTTTTCTTCTTCTTCTTCTCGGCAACAGAGCCGGATATGGGCAGTCAAGAAAAAAAATAAAATAAAAAATAATAATAATCTTTAAACCTGAATCCGAATTAATCTGAATACATTAAAATGATTTCTTTTCGGCAATCGTGCCGTATAATGTAAACCGAATTGTATTCAACCAAAAATTCAAACAATTGTTCTTAAATTTAACAATTTTATAAAACCATAGATTGTTAAATTTGAAAATTTTTAATGAGAATCACATATAGAAAATTATTGATTCTCAATGATTCAACATGAAGAGGCTCTAGATACCACTTGTTAGAATAAAACTGTAATGAAAAACCATCATCACCCAGGATCGTTCATGTCAAATCATCAAGAATATTAATAAGATGCAGAAGCTAACCTGAATCCATGGATTGAATGTGATTCTTGAGTCTTTTTGGTTGAGGATCTTCCAAGTTTAGTACGTAAATCCTCCCTATCAGAATGCTCTGTAATTTCTCTGTAGATGGATAACAAAAAAATAATGTACGTACTGACTTGGGGACCACAACCCCTTTATATAATTGCTAAACCCTAGCAATTATCCTTAATTACCAATTTAGCCTATCATAAAATTAGTAATTTCCCTTTTGGTCTCTACACATAGGAGGCCCATACTTAATGATGCATTAAAAGCCCAAAACCTAAATTGATCACTTTTAATTAGGCAACCTCATTGATAGCCTTTAATTCACATTTATTTAATATATTGGCCTATAATTGGATTTTGATCCAACATATTAGTCATGACGTAGAACAGTTCCAAAGCAAAACCATCAAGATTAATAACTAAAAATGTAAAACATCAAAAGTTATATGGACAATATTATGTCAATTGTTTCGGAATAAAGTTTTTTATTTTATTATTTTTTAATATTTAATCATTTGTTATATATTTAGTTGTTGTGTAATGACTAATTAATATTAAAAGCATGCATCAAAATCGTTAAAGGTTCGTTTGTTGCACAGATTCAAAGTGATATGGTTTAGAATTTTATGGTTTGAACTATGAGTTCTAAACTGTGTGGTTAAAATGATGGTTTTGAACTAGTGTTTTTAATATTTTCTTTCTTATGTTAATTTTCTTGATTGTTCGATTGTATAGATGCTAAAATCTACAAATTTATGTATATGTATACATGTACATATATATATATGCATATATATTTCTGCTAACTGTCATTTGTATGACATTCCGTCCACAAAACTAATAAAGATAATTGACACTAATAATCCTTAAATTTAAAACATATTGACATTGGTATTTGAACTTTTGATTTTGACAACTTAGTCTTTGAATTTTTGTATTTTTACAGTATTGGTCCTTCACACTAAAATTGATAATCAATCTCCAAAATTTAGTAGATAATCACATCCTTAATGCAGAACAACCAAAAAGTTTATAATAAATAGTTGAAGCATAAAATGCTATATTCTTCCTCGGATTTTAATAGTAATAAAGAGAAAATTTGCATACAACATAGTTCCGTTCGTAAAATTTCAAGTTATTATACAATAAAATATCTATAGTTAATTTTGTTGTCAAGGACTAAAATTATAAAAATAGATTAGAAGTTAATTTAATATGGATCAAAATATCACCGTGCTCAAAGTTTCGGGACTAATCTTGTCAATAACCCACCTAATAAAATAAATAAAATCAATGAATATAAAAGAAATGACCTTTTTAAAAATAATTTAAAAATAAAAATTAGATAAATAAATATTTACCAATAATAAAATAAACTCTTGAGTTTATCGGTTAAATACAGCTATAAATTTTAGTTTATCAAATTTAACACCGATAACTTAAATATAGTTATAAATTTTAGTTTATCAAATTTAACACCGATAAACTTAAAAATATTTTACCAGTGAACAACAAACGAATATCTGTCTAATATAAAAAAAATTATGTTCATAAGGCCATAAATAAAAAAATCATCCAACGCAACCACCAAAAACATGAATTATTGTCGTGAAAGAGAGGGATAAGAAGTTCCATAAAAA